>CM053783.1:623994738-624549738 GCA_028749045.1 Cupressus sempervirens
GCATCATATAAGGATCTTTTAGTATCATTTGGAACCATCATTAAATAGAAAACTAGAACCTTTAGGACAACTCTTTGATGATAAGGGATCTCACGTGAGGACTTGTTGAGGTGCAGAGCTTGGACAACTAGAGATCCTTGATATGATGCAAAATGACACAAACTTGGGTATGGACAATGGAAACACATGAAAGAATAAGATAGGAGGTGATATGTACAATGGATATACTATGACAATTATAGGGTTCGCATTGTATAGGAACTCTTGATGAAAAGATAGCGAGATTGACTATTATCGTATAACTAAAAAGAGCAAGATGGGGGGATTGTGAAATATTTGATATAGTACATCTGGAACTATTTGTGGTACATGTGGAAAGTGGTATGGTATAGTATAGTTAAGATTGTCTTTTCAAGCTCAGTTAATAGTACATGTAGAACTATCATGTGATATTGGAACACCATGGGGACATGGGTAAGTGGATGAGTGAAGTTGTAAAGATTAGGAATGAGATTTAATAGATAATGGGTAAGGTTTAGTACATATTGAACCTAGTACTAGTTTTTTACGAAGGTATATATCCAAGGTGCTTTTATTGCCAAGTTTTCACCATTAGATTTTTTTTGTTTTTTATTATTCTCTTTTCTATTTTTCTCTATATTTTTTTGATATTTTAAATTTTTTGTTATCACCAAGAGCCTAAATTGCCAAGTTTTCACCATGATGATGAATTACCAATTTGAAATTTTTCTTCAATAGGGAAGCACCCCCCAATGGGCATGTCTCTCTAGAAGTGCTCCTAAAGTTTTTGTGAATTGTCTTGCTAACAACTTTTTGATGTACATGTTATGTAATTAAAGGGATATATTTTCAAGTGTTGATAAAAACTCCTTAAAACATTCCAAAAAGATTTTATTTCCAAATTGATAATTAATTTATCCTATGTTTTCTTTTAGTAGATGACTAAAAACACTCATTATTAGCATATAAGGCTCCTTCTTG
Organism: Cupressus sempervirens; assembly: GCA_028749045.1. NCBI lineage: Eukaryota > Viridiplantae > Streptophyta > Pinopsida > Cupressales > Cupressaceae > Cupressus > Cupressus sempervirens. Next base: position 623,995,741 of record CM053783.1, read on the forward strand.
GAAATTGAAAATTGTGCATGCTTTGGAAACATAAAGTTTATTTGAAAAAGATGAAAAGTATTAATCCCTTAAAGATTTAAGAATTGATCAATTTATTTTAAACCCAAATTTAAAAAGTGTGTCATAACATTGTTCATTCATCTTTTGGCATTTGAGAGGGTGTTTGGTTGATTTTGAAAAACCCAAAATTGAAGTGGGATGTGCATGCATACAAGGTTTATTTTAGATGCCCAAAAAATAAAATGTGAGTTACTTTTAGGATTAAAAAAGTCTAACTCCAAAAATTAGCTATTGCATACTCAAACAATACAAGCCATAAAACTTAACAAGTACGTTCTCACAAGTCTAAGAAGTGTTCCTGCAATTGCAGGATTACATTCCTGTAGGCTGAGAAGACATGCATAATAACTTTACTCAAAAGTTGGATGATATTTTAAGGATATAGGGTTAAATTTATAGGCCAAAGGTAGAGGAAATGGATGGCTAAGATGAAAAGTAGAAATATTGTAAGGGAGGGATAGGATGCGAGGAAATATCAGCACATGGATTTTGCTTTCTCAAATCCATAGCCTCACAATAAGTGTTGCAAGGAGAAATAGTGTGAGGGGATAGAAATTTTGGACGAATATTTAAGTGAACAAGGTGTGAGATGGACTTTATTTCTCATAGGTGGGATAGGGATATATGGCATGAGAGTGGACTTAAGCTTTAATCGGGAAGTATTATCCTTGCATATAATTGTGCAAGTGATCTAAGGGAGGTGATTAGTCTTTGATAAAGGGGTGTGTGGCTAAGACAAGAGGGTGATGTGGCTTAGATAAGAGGGTGATGTTAATGGAAAGTAGATATTTTAGATGAATGCAAGTAGATGGATTAATGAAATAAACTAAATTATTTGATTAAATGGGCTAATTACGGGTGCATGTGTTGGATTTAGGCTAATTGTTGGGTTAAGGGTCAGATGAGGTTTGAGGGATTTAAATAATTGAATTAACTAATCAAAAGAGGAAATTTGGAATTAAATATAATAGGTTTCAAATTTATTTATTTTTAGTAAATGAATAGGGATTTAATTAATAAATCAGACTATTGGATGGCATTCGATTATTAATTGGACTATAGTTATATTATTAAATTAATTAACTAGAGGATAATATAAATTAATTAAATATTTAATATTAAATTTTTTATAGGTAAAAGGAAAATGCCTGTATTTTATATTACTTAAATAAAATTTAAAATTGTTTACCCCATTCAACTACAAGCACCGGGGAAAAAAGAATAGGGCCAAGAAAACCCCCGATATAGCTTGGGATCTAAGTCCTATATACAACTTACATTTCCCCTTATTAGGGACCTTAATAGGGCATTCCCTCCTTTACATAATATTAAGGGCATGCCCTCTTTAATATATAAAATTTCTTGAAAGATATTTTATTTTCTAGATTCCTTCATCTTTTTGTTTAGCTTCCTGTTGTATTGATTCTGGCAAGTTTTTTGGAATACTTCTATGTATTACTTGTCACTCATTAAAACACAAAATCTAATCCATATCATCAATGTTAGTATTTCTTAATCATCTATTAAAATATTTTTTGTTATCACTTATTTTATCATAAAATTATCTCCTTTAGTTACGACTAGTTATGATTTAAAATTCAAAATTTGGTATTTATAGGTATGTTTATGGTATTCAATGTAGGGGAATTTTTTTAAGTTATTTTTATAATTTATAATCTTCGATTCAATCATATGTTTTGGAATCTAAAGAGTCTTGTGCTAACAATCTTTTAAGTTTGAGGCTTAAGAGAAGAGGTATTTGTAGTAGTCTATGATTTTGATTTGTCTTTAGTATTTTCTTTGATAATTTCAATTCTTTAGCAGTTATCCTTCTTAATAGTACTTAACCCCATTTTATTTTGAGCATTGATTGGATCTTGATGTTGATCTTATTTAATATTTAATTAATAATACTTTAGAAGATGACTAAATATGATTATATAATTGTGTGATCAGATTTAGGTGTTTACAAAGTAAACCATTTTCAACTCAAAAAAGATTATCTATTTTTTTTTAAAGTAACAAGTGGTAGACACAAAAAATTGGATACAAATTTTAGTATTAAAAGAGCTATATAACATGTCCACATATCTATAACAAGCAAGATACAAGAACCCTACTCATCTAACTCCCTCTAGTCCTTCCCAAAATTCAAATCACAAGTTAGTCTCTATTCTTACTTTCCCAATATTCTACTAAAGATGGAATATGTATTTTCTATTTTTTCATGCATACTAAAATTCATCATTTGGTCATATTTTCATGGATCTTACACTCTTCTTCGACACTTGCATACACATTTTGTGAGGCCTCGCCCCGACCCATCTTAGCATCGATGATACATTATTATTTTAAAACTCATGTCTCGATACGTCAAAACATTATTTAATGCACTGAACATTATTATGCTATTTATGATGTGTGATGCTTTACTTTCAGATAATTGTTTTCATCATTTAATGCTTTATAAAAATGTATGATGATGAAGTGAATGAATGCAGAACTAACACCTTGATTTTTCCAATTTTAATGAATAGAATGAGATGAACAATTGATTTGTAGAAAATGGATGTTTTAATTTACATGAATTTCTTGATACGTATTTTTACATATATACATGTGTTTCTTGAACTGCTGATGTGTGCAATGAATGTGCAGAAAATTTAGCCGAGAAAACTCAAGGAAAGACGAAACTAAACACCTTGTTAAATTGTGCTATCTTGGCATTATCTTTCTTTGAAGGATGTTAATTGGTCTTAAAATTCTCCTAACTTTTGTTGTGTTTTATTAAGTCTTTAAGGCCTAAAAACATTAAATTTAAGCACCCTAGGGGTAAGGGTAGGGGTGGGGAGTACTTTCCACCCCTTTAGCCTCCTTGGTTGACTTTTAGGGTCACTCAAAAACCCTATTTTTGGTTGATTGCGAAAATTGGTTATCCCCTCATGAGTTGGTGACTCAAAACTCCATCTTGAGTTTACTTGAAGTCTAGTTGAGTTAAGGACCGTACTTAGAGGCATTTTGGAGTTTTTTTGGGGTTGTTACTCAATCTCTAATTTTGGAGAAAGTTTTGAATATTGAAGGAAGAAAAGGAAAAGCTCTTCTCAAACCACCATTTTGCCATAACTCTTTTATGAAGGTAGGAAATCTTCACTCCTTGAAAATTGTTTCTTCATGTATTCATGCTTGAATCTTGCTTAAATCATGTATAAGGCATTGTGTAGTCTTGTATTTCTTGTTTGTGTGTTGGGGTTGATTGGGAGGGATCTTAACTTGTTTCTTTTGATGTTATTCTCATGCTTGCTTGATGTTTTGTGTTTTTGAGGGGATTTTATGGGGATTGTTTTGACATCACTCACCCTTGGATAGGGAAGAAGTGGCCATGTTTGGGGGAAGGGCCTTAGTTGGACCTCAATAGTGTAGAGTATCCTCTCATGGTGAGAGGAGGGAAAAAGGGTAGGGTGTATGGGCCCCTACTTGTCATCTCATACCTTGTTTGTTATTGAGAATTCTTGAATATGGAAAGGAATGAAAATCCTTATGGAAATAGCCTCGAAAGGGCCTTGTAAAAGAATGGAAGTTCTTGAAGTTCTAGCCCCGAAAGGGCTATGTTATGGTATGGCGATTGACATCTCCTATTGAGAAAATCCACCTCCCCACTATTTTGGTTCATTGTTGAACCTATTGTGCAAACTGGGTTCGGAATGCATGCTTGAATTGTTCATCTTATTGTATATTTTTACCTCCATGTTGGCTCTTGCCTCTCCCATGATTTCCTTGATGCATTGAGGACATTGAAAAAAAATCTCTTGTGAAAGCCCTTGAAGAAAACTCAATTGAATTGTAATATTTGTAAAAATGTATTTTAAATGTTGATGTATTTGGAAAAGATGTTGGGTTTTCTTACTGGTTCTTTCTCAATGGAGCCTTGAACTGGGATGAATAATAGAGAAAGAAAAGATTATGAAAACCTCATTGTATTGCTCTTATGTGATTTCAAATTATGCATATGTATGTGGAAAAATTAGCTCATTAGATAATGTTTTCAAATTATGAATTCTCAAGTTTCAATTATGTAATGAAAAGCAATTTGATATGTTGAAGTTCCAATTTGATGTTTAAGTATTAAGAAGAGATAAAAATCCTACATTGTGATCACAAGGTTAACTCCCTCATTGTTAAATTTCATAATCAACTCAATCAGATTTAATTAAGAAATATGCATCACTTGAATTCTGGATAAATGGGACACACACCTTGTTTATGATGATTGATAAAACATGAATTGTAGGATGAAAGACAAAAGAAAATATAACCTTATTCTCTTCCTTGGACTAGTATGCTTGTTAATGGAAATCAATGTTGTCATTGGGTTAAAAATCACTCCTTGTATAAATATGTATATAGCAATGAGAAGCATGCCAACACTTAGACAGAATTGGCTTCAAAATAAAAATGTACATCTCCAGGAGTGAAAAAACCTCTTTGGAAAATGTATGGGAAAAATTTTAATTCCCCTTGGACACAGAGAATATTCTCTAAATTATTCCTTTGGATTTCAACTACACAGAATTATTAAGTCTTTTTTTTAAAAAGAATATAAAACAATACATTTAAAATTAAAATATTTAATAGCAAATCTTGTTGACATTTTTCACCCATAAAACTTTTTGCATTTACTCTCCTAGCCATCTAGCCTTCACTAAATCAAGTTTCAAATCACCTCTACCAAATTTGGGTGCAGGTTAAATGCTTCAACATTAAACTCCATGTGACAAAGGGCAAGGTACTTGCCTAGGGTTTCAAATCTTGTCATTTAATAAATCAAATTAAAAATTTGAAATGTCACCCACTTAATGCACTCTCTTGTTTTTTCACCTCACATCTTTGCATCATTTGGAAGCTAGGCGTGACTTCATCCAAACACCTACCACTTGGTGTACTGTGTTGATGTCACTCGATGACCCTATCATCTCAAAGGGGAAGCAAATAAAGTTTTTGTTATTAAAATATCTCATGGCAACTTTATCCCCATATTCTTCCCCCCTGCGCTTGCTTCTCCCTCAATCAATCACACTGCACGCAAGGGGAGGCAATTCTACCCCATGCAATCTTTGGGCAGCGTGAGGCCTCATAGAGGTACGTGAGCCATCATGAAAGGGAGGCCAAGGGGTGGCTAGGCCACTTGGCTAGTAGGTAACCTAGTTTAGGTTAGAGTATGATGGGATTTTAGTTAGATTTATTGTCAGATCTAAATAAGATTAGTATTATTAAAAGGGTCAGATCAGTAGTAAATATATTCCATTAGAAAATAGTTAGTATTCTAAGTTAGTGTTAACTTAGGGTAGTATTAAGTTGTTAGTGTTAGTAGTATGTAGTTTTAGGATAGCTTAGTAGAAGGTTAGTTAGGATTTAGAATTATGTTTAATTTTAAATTAAGTGTAGTATTATATTTTTCATGTTAGTTTAGATGTTAGTATATATTAGTGTGTTTGTTGTTTGAATATTAAAGTAGTTCTAATTTAAAGATTTTAATTTGGAATTAGAATATTTTAATTAAAATAATTTTAGTGCTATATTAACTATATTAACTAGTCTTATAATATTGTGAATTAAATTAGATTGATCTCAATATTTGCATTTTAATGTTGAACTTAAATTTGGTAATAGTTTTAAATAAAGTTTAGACTAACTTATAGATTATTAAATTGAATGCAGTCTTTAATTTTAATTGTAAAGGATAAATTAATAAATAAGATTGTTATAGGTATGTTGGAGGATATTATAAATTAAATTATACATAGTATAACCGATAACAAGTTTACTTCTATTGTATGTGTACACCTTAAGTGAGATTAGATTTTGGATTAAAGTCTTTAAAACGTAGTTAGTATGGGTTGAATAGTTAGATTTAACTGATCTTTTAGAGTTTAAATTCTCTAAATGTTAAATGACTTAAATTTTAATGTCGATCAAGATATTAAGTTAATAAAAGGGACTAGTTAATTAGTTCATTATAAGGTTAGAGGTATATTGATCATAATTTAGAATAAGTAATTAAGAGATAGATGTCTTTCTGTTAGCATGTTAGTTTAAATGTATTGAATAAGTGTTGTGATAATCTAGTCTCAAGTACCTATGGTTATCTGAATTTAAAAACTACTCAATCAATTAGTTCCATCATAGATTAAACCTTTGACCTTTTGTCGACCATATTATCTTATTGAATCATAGTTCTTATTTTTTTTTTTATTTTTTTTTTTAAATTTGTTGTTTGTGTTTTTGCCCATATATTTTGGGCATGACACATTTTCAACTCATTACAAAGGACCATTGAATTCAGCTTGAGTAAAAATATCTTGATCGAAGTAGATCATTCTGCTTTTGATGTGAGTGAAAAATATACCCAAGATTCCCAATTTACGTGTATAGACTAGAAAAACCTATCTCCCCACCTAGACATTCTATAAGACTAGCATGTACAATTATAATCAATCTGGCTTTTATCAACCCAGTGCTAAATTAGACACATGTCTAGTTTTTTCAAGAACCAATGACCCAATTGTCGCTTGAATAGAACTAGAATTTGCAAAATTTAAATCCTCTAGTGTTTCCTAATATATCCAGTTTCCTTAGGTGGAAAGATAAATACCATTTTTTTTTTAAAAATTTATTGAGGATTATAATCCAAGGTTACTCCTACTATATTCATATTGGTTGTTGAAGAGCTAGAGGATGATTACAACATTGTATTAATGAGCCTAATAAGAAGAAGTATAGGTGAGGAACATATAACAACCCTTCTTGACAAGCATCCTTTCAAATGTGTCCAAAAACACTGGTGCAATATCATCACCCATGATTTAAGTTCTACAATCCGTAGGTAGAGTTTCAATAGTATGCCCAGTCTAATAGAATTACAAGCACTGAGCTAGTCAAATGATTTTTTCCTCCATAATCAATTACACTCTACTTTCCAATTACTCCTCTACTTGATCAAAGAGAAGAAAGTTCCATAAAAAGAAGCTTTTCTGAGAAGGTCTTAAACGATTAAGGTTACTTCATATTTTTTCTTAGAATAACCTTATATCAATGAAACCAAAAGCTATTCCAAGCACTATCCATCACCAATGATTATCTAAGAAGAACCCAATCTCTCTAATGAATTCTATTTTCACTTAAAATATTAGGAGTTTGTTTCCAAAATATAAGATATGAGGTTGAAGAAGTAGAAGATCGTCCTAATATTGAAGATCCATAAAATGTAAATGTAGTAGTATCTATTATTGCAAACCTCAAATGTAAACAATACCCACACTACTTTGTAAATTTATTGATAAAAAATTTTATTAGTATATTATTGTGATGATAAATGATAAACAATGTGCTTAATTTGATATTGGAGCCTTTTTAGTTTTCTACAAATAACCAATCCCACCTCATTTATAGAGGAGATCAACACTTAGAAACATGTTTGAAACCCACCTCAAGTCTTAAATATTTGGGATGGTTTGACTCATAGGATTGCTTACATTGTTTATTATCCAAGGGAACTAATCACTTTTGACAATAGTCAGTATCAAGCAGTAGACAAAATAAAATAGGTTTAAAACGTGACTTTTATTTTCCATGACATAAATTATTGTGCATGTGCTCTTGGGTAGAAACTTTATTAATAGATTATATACACCTTATGGTTGTACTAAGAAGTACATAATGTTCACTCTTAATAGAAAAGATGTTACCAAACCTAGACTTATTAATGCTTTAGAAAAATACAAAAAAATAACCAAGATTAAAACAATTGATACATTAACAGAACTTAAAATAGATACCATAAAGGATAGTTTATTCAAAGACTCTTAGGAGTTAAATTGTAAAAAGGAAATGCTATAAATGAAAATTAGACTTCAATGAACTTGTAAAATCAAAAGAATTTAAAAAAATTGTATACCTACACATAATTGTCTCGATATGATGAAAGTAATCAAATAAGTCAAAAATAGAAAGTTTATTGTTCATGCTAATTCTAATTATTATGAATTTATGGTTTGAAAATAATTTGGAAAAAAAGGAGAAAGAAATAAAAAGGATGGTAATAAACTATAAACCACTAAATACAATTGACTTTTAAGGATAAATATCATGGTAGGATAGATAATAGGGGAAAATATGTCACATGGCAAGGATGTTTAATTCAATTCAACAAAGAAACCCAATAATTTTTAAGCAAACAAAATATTATTGTAGATTATCTTCATAAAGAAAATCCTAAAGTATTCATAAAAAACCCTACTCCCTCTTCTAAATATCTACGATCTATAATCAATAGAGAATTTGATGTCTATTTTAAGATATTAAACTTGAACACACAACATATTATCCTGCTAAGAGTTGTAAACAAGAAGTACCATAATTATGCTTCCTTTGCAACAAAAATACTCTCACATATAGGATATATCTCTAATCTAATCATACCCAACAACACTTTTGGAGAATTTTGTATCTTGGGAATAAATATTTACCATCAATATCAAGCCATTTTTCACATGGTCATTCAATTTTTATGCTCAATTTTCTAGGTAAACCTTAGACTTATTTAATATGTTTAACTAACTAGGTAAATCTCAAACATTCACTCAACAACGAAACTATTACAAGAACTATTAACAAAGTGAGGTTAAATTGGATGTCTTTCTTTTCCTCATGATTGTATTATGATGATAATGTCCAAGATTTTTTATATTCATCATAAGTTTCAATTCTATGCCTAGATGGAAGCCACTAAGTTGAGAAAATATTTTATCATGGTGAACCAAAACTATGCATTCCATCACTAACATTCAACTCATCAACAAGGAATATGAATATTATGTATACATTGATTAAATGTTTCTTTGCTAAAAGACAATAATTGTATACAGATAGTTAATGTCGATAATTTATGGCCAATATACCTCCTTTTTAGGTAATCATTTGATTTTTTATTCTAAATTATATTCCCTTTCACCTTTTCTTCTAATCATTCTCTTAATTTAAATAAACCCTTGCAAAAAGCATATGGGGCATGTAATCTTAGAGCCTCTAATTTCTTTAGGATGTGTCTACTAATTTATAGAGTATGCTTTTTCTATGAGTGTTTGCAACTTGAAACATTAGAAAAATAATTTGGCATCTATAAGAAACTCTACTATTATGATTGAGGCTCATGCTCTTGAAAATTAATAGTCAAAAGTTGTAGGCATGTAGCCAACAACCTCATTTTCTATTTATGTCTCTTTATATTATTATATAGATCTCTTTAAATTGTAGTATTAGAGCCAACATGTGATCGTATTATATCTATGTTTCTAGTAAAGAAAATTGAGAAAAAGGTCTAGTGTACTAAAATTTATCTCTAAAGGGTTTCACATCAATGTTGAGATTGACAGATTAGTTTAATTTAGATTTAGAGTTTAATTTTAATCAATGGTCCAAGTTACATTTAGTTAAGGTTATGGTTAGCAATCAAACTTGAGATTAGAGGTAAGATGAGGGTTCAATTATAATCAATGTAGAGTTTGTACTACTAGGATCAATTCATGTTAGTTATGATTTAACTAGTATTGGGATTATGATTATATAATTTTAATTATTTTTAAAAATATCATTATCTCAAATTATAGCCTTAATTCTAGCTCTTATTCGATCTCTATCTCCAACCCTTAACCTAACACCCATTATTATTCTATTCTAAACCCTGTCTATATTTCTCTGTCTAACCCCAGTCCCAACCTTGATTCTAAACTTATCAGTAATTATAATTGTACCTCTATTTGTAACTATATCTATAAAATTAATATAATTTCTAATTGTGACCCAATAATATAACCTTAATTGTAAACTTAAATATAAATTTTATTATTTAATGCTAACCCTAATTTAGAATCAGCACTTATTGTAGTTATATCCCTAACCCCAAACATATCTCCAACTCCAACCCTAATCCTTACCTTAAAATTATATTAATTCCAACCTCAACCCTAACTCAACTTCATTCTCTAACACAAACCCTGACATCAATTCTAAAGTTAACACTATTTCTACTTATATCTCTAACTATAATTATATATCTAAAATTAATACTACTTACAATTGTAATTGTAACCTTAATCCTGACACAAATTGCAATTACAACATTAACCATAACTATGATTGTAACCATAATTTTGTCTCTAACACTAATATAAAATATAATCTTTTTGTTAGCCAAAACTATAACCATGACCTAACTCTAACCCTAAACCTAACCCTTACACTAACTTTAACTATAATAGTAATCTCATCCCTAGTACTATCTATAATTAAATTTCTAAACATAACTCTCACTTTAATTTTATTACTAAACTTGACCCTAACCCAAACCTTCACTTTGATTCCAACCCTAACCTTATCTCTTACCCTAATTCTAATGGAAATCCTGATTATATCTACAATTATAACCCAATCCCTAATTTTTCTCTAACCTTAGCCCAAACCCTTATCCTAACCTTTAGCCTAACCCTAGTTCCCCCTTTTAAGCCTAATTATAATACTAATACTAACACTACTCATAATTTCATCGATAGTCCTAATACTTTTAACCTTAACTTTGACTATAAAGCTAACCCTATCCCTATTTCAATCCTAACACTAACCTTAACCCTAATCCTAATACTACCTAAATAACATCAAAATAAGAATCTATAATTAAAAAGAGACACAAAGTGTAAAAGTTCCAACCAAAATCATAATGCTTATAACAGTTAAAATGAAGTGAAAAAATATTGAGGTAAGATGGAGTGAAAAAATATAAAATTTGGAGGGACAGGAAAGGGGTAAGATATCTCTAAATTTGAATTTAGAAGGCATTGAAATTTAGGGATACACAGATCTAGATGGATCTATTTGAATATTATTTAGTGTGTCATATATGATTGAACAAAATAAAGAAAAATATATATTACTTATATGGTGGACGTCCTAAGACCTTTCGTTCAATGACTCATTACTAAATTAAATATTTCTAACTCTAAATTGAGATCACTAAATGGAGACAAAAGCCATAGAAAATGGAAGTGCATTCCATTTATGGCTTTACCCGTTACATAACACTTACATTTCTATCTAACACAAATATAAGTATAGGCCATCTTACTAGAGTTACATATATGATCAATAACCAAAAAATGATGTCACATATGTCTATCTACACACAAAATCTGGATACAAATAATCATATGAATATGTAATTAAGAGGACAGTTAATTATAATTCAAAAAAGATATGTAAAAGTATAACCTTGTTATATTTACATGAAGAATGAGTTCTTGATTCTATGTTTAGACTTAAGTGGGACTTTGTGTTTACCAAACTAATGTTCTTAACTTCCATTTGGATTTGGAAAACTCAAAACAAAATCAAAAAATTTCCAAATGATGGTTGACCTATGATATTGATGTTACATGATTCTTGAAGCAAAGACTTTAAAGAAATTCAAATCCATGTAACTTATTGAGCTCAATTACCTGTGAGATTATTACTAGTGATAAATTTAGATCCTTTAGATATGGTAAGGATATCCACTATAGAAATGTGGAAAGTGCATTTTTGTTAGGTATACTTGGAAGTACTCTTGTAGACGTGTATACAAAATATGAAAGTACAAACAAGACAAGTGGTATATTTGACATAATGCCTCAAATATATGTCAATCTTGTTGTAATGAGTATATGGGAAACAAGATAATGAGAGAGGGGGTGAATAAGGAACTTAAATTTTTTAATTCAAAACCAATTACATAGATCCACACCTAATTCATCTCATATAATAGACCTACCATTAAAATTGTAATTCTAAATCATAAGTGAAATACATCACATCTATAAAGATTCCAATACATAACACAATAATTTGGTAACCCATAAACACTTTAGGATGAAGGTAAAACTAGGGCGGGGATGAAACCCACAAATCTTCACTGTTGAAACAATAAAGTTAACCTATTAGGGTTACAATGTTTGATCATAAGATATGATCTACCCTATGAGGGGTCTACCTTGTTAAAATCTTAAGAGATTGTTAAGTCTCACCTTGTTAAAGGGTTCCACACTCACAATGAAGTAAGTACTTTGTTAGGAGGTTTACATAGGCCTGTTAAGACCACTATGTTAAGAGATTTACCCTATCTCAATTAATAATAATTGATTTAGTACATGACCCTTATTTTTCTTCTGAAGCTAATATTGGGTCTCCTCTTAGCTATATCCCTCATCTCATCTCCTAATCTAATAACTTTTTTTAGTCCTTTACTGCTCTAATTTCTCTCTATTTGATCTATCTTTGAAACTTCATCTTCATTCCTTCACATGTGCATACACTCATACACATCTCTATACATAGATACAGATACTTATCCCTCTCTCTACTCAAAATTCTAGGGTTAGAATCTTCCTTAAAAAAATGTTGTCGAAGGTTCTAGATCTTGGTCTATGATTTATAATTCACCATTATTTGTCATTTCTATCCCATTTTTTTATTGGTTGAATTGCACGTCTTGGGATCATTACCTTCTGAAATGATGTGTGATAATCTTCTTAGCTAGCTCTACAAATATTAAATGTCCTTAAAAATTTAGCCAAAATGATCTACATATGTGTATATGTCATTACCAACTTTTATGTCAAAACTAAACTACTTGGCACTCGAGTTTTCTGATGCTCGATCATGTATAAACGTTCATGTTGTAACTTGGCTTCTCTATACTTGTCTTCTTAGTAGTTGATAATTTTTCAATATGCTCGATCTCTACTATATTTTTCAACACGTACATTTTTTCAATTGCTACTAAATACTTAGAAATTAGTATATTGCTCTGTATAAGCTTTGTATGCTCAACCTTTACTAGATAACTCAGTCGCAGTGATGACCTTGTAATCTTGCCTAGTAAATGACTATGTGTTTAGACTCTAATATACATCATAGACTTAGATATCAACAATCTCCCCCTTTGACATTAGTGGCAAAAACACTTTTTCATAAATAAAATAATCATTTCATTCAAAAATGAGTACTCCTTTTAAGATCATAAGTTGATCATGTATATTTGATATCTAAGCTTTGATCTGTACATTTCTTCTCCTTTTCTTACTCATTATATCCCCTTTATTATTTCATATCCCCCTTGTTTTTGTCACTGATGGAACTAGGGAATGTTGCGGCTAATTGATACTTATCAAAGAATTGTTGATGACTTGCCACAATATTGGCATACCCATTATTCCATCACTCCTCCAAAATTTGAAACTAAATCTCTAGCTCGACAACTAGATCAATGAATCTTGCAATATGTGAAAATTTTGTATCTTTCTTCAAAATTTATTTGGCAATAGAGACTACCTTCTAAATAATCTCTATATGTGGTAATAACTGAAGTTGTATCAACGTCAACTTATGTCTGATCTCTGTATCTTTAACCATGAGGTTGGCTAACTTCTTCTAACTAAATGTCAAGTCACTATAAGAGGATGAGCTTTAACTTGCATTCTTTCCCAATGTAATGATATTTTCTCTTGTATTTGCATGGAATAGCTCTAATGAGCATGTAGTATCTATTGTAAAGAAATCAATATAAGACAATTTCAAATATAAAGAATTCATGGTTTGCAAAATTGCTTCCAACTGTGTGACTATAGTAGAAAGTTCATCTTGTCTACATACAAGTTCCTATGAGACTTTGTCTAACACTTTATGTTCCATTCTTTTTTAAAACCATTTTAGTAACTTTTCATTAGTCTTTATGTCATCTATCTAAATCTTATCTAATAAGTATACTAGCTTATCCAAAATAGTGTTAATCTTAGATTGGTTTTAACATATGAGTGACAATATACTTAAGTCATTTACTTAGTCCATGCCTAACAAGTAATCTATGTTGAGCATAAGTTGCCAGATAGTATATGTCGAGTGAGAGATATACAGTATGTTACAAGTAACTAGTAAGTTTTGAGTCATTTAGAGGTTGAGTGAGTACATTGAAGTTGTAGTTAATGTCGAGCATCAAGGACTTCGAGATTTGAGTTAAAAATTTTGGACATAGTTGTTTGAAATGGCAAAAACTTCTATGTAAACTATTTTTGAGCCAACCTAAGTATTGTTTTGCAATTCTAGATGATAAGGATGAATATTTATTGAGGATCCCTATGCAGTACATGTAGCCAATTAGTTGAAGGGATTTTTTAACCAAAAAATGTGTCAATGACAGATGTTGATTCATACCTAACCCTAAGTCACTAAGGTCTTCTTAAGGAGGACAAAACCTAAACTTTATATGAGAGTGGAAGGAGAAAAGAAAGAATTTTACATGAGCAAATAGAGAATTCATGGTCACTAAGGAGTTGTGAATTGAGATACATTATAGAATTAGTTAGAGGAGAATAGAGGAAAGGAATTAGAGGACATAAGAGATACATTTGACCAATGATGATCAAGTACACATTAGGAAAGAGGTGATCTTTTATATAGCAGTAAAGTGCTAACCGCAAGATCATTGCTAATACATTCTAGCAGGTGAATTAGTTAAATCTCTTAATAGAGTAATCTTAATAGGCTATTGCAAATCCTTTAACAAGGTACTTACTTCATTATAAGTTAAAGTACATTAATCAAGCACATTTATAACAAGGTGTTGAAATCCTTTAATAGGGTAAGATCTAACAATCTTGTGAGCTTTTAATAGGGCAAACCTTTCATAGGGTAGATCACGTTTCATGATGAACATTGTAACCTTCATTGGATACACTTTATTACTAAAATAGTGGATATTTGTGGGTGTCATCTCCACCCAAGTTTTACCTTCTCATTGGAGGGTTTCTAGGTAACCAAATATCTTGTGTCATACATGTGTTCAATGTTATTTTCTCTTATACTATGGATGAATATGTTTAGTTATCTATTTCAGTTTAAATGCAAATTGTGAAATGGATGTGTGGTGAATGAATTTATGGTAAAAATTTTGAAAGAATGTTTCACCCTCTCCCCCTCCCCCCTCTCTCTTAGATTTTACTTTCCCTATTGTATTTCCAAGAATTGGTATCAAAGCATTGGTTCTCTAGAAAGGAAAGCTTTGTAGCTTTGAGGAAATATCTTGAAGATGGAAGTCTACAAGTTGGGAAAGATTATTGATAATCAAAAGATTGAAATCTAGCATGTCCTACATCAGCTAAATGAAGCAAGGGATGAGTTAAAGTGACCATTGAAGAGAAGGAAAGAGATAGCTATTGAAGAAAATGACACACAGTACCAAGAGATTGACACTATTGAATTATTTAAAGATGGAAATTCAAGTGAATTTGATGTAGCAATTGCAAATCTGATAGAAAAGAATGGAGCCCTAACTAAAGAGGTCAAAAATCTCAAGATAGAACAAGAATTCCAATCAGTATTGCTATGTGAGGTGACCGAGTAGAAAAAGAAAGTTGAAGAAAACAAAGTCATGGTTGAGGATGAAAAAAGGATACTAACCAACAAATTAGAAAAGAAGACATCAGAGGTGAATAGGATTGCTCATGTGCAACTAGAAACATTGAATCAAATGATGATTATCAATCATGAATTGAATGGAAAAGATATTGAGATCACAACACTAAATTTGCAGAATGAACAACTAAGAAATGATCTAGAAAGAGAAAAAGAATTTATTAAAAGTTTCAATTGACCTGGTGAAGCTATCAATTATTTTGAGCAATTGATGAGATCCCCAAGATCCAATTATGATACTATTGGATTGGGTTACACCAGTACTAAAGAGGGAGAATCATCTAAAAGTGGTGAACAAAGGAGAAATAGTGGTAAGAACTACAAACCTATTTGTCATAATTGTGGTAAGATGGGTCATACAAAAAATGTTTGTAGGAGAAAGACTGCAAATAAGAATCCTAAGTAGAAGTTCATGGACCATTACCACAAGTGCAAAAAGCAAGGACATCAGGCAAATGAATATAAGACCAAGACATCAAGAACACAAAGATTTGAAGGTTACTACTACAACTATAAGAAGTATGGACATATAGTATATTAGTGCATATGAAAGCCTAATAGATCATCAAACAAGCAAACTAAGGTAAACCATACTGGTAGATTCTACAATTGGGATTACAATACAAGGTATAGTTGTCACTATTGTCAAGAGTATGGACATGTTTCTAAAATTTGTAGTATAACATAGTTCAAAAGTGACTACAAAAGATGGTTGAGTCAACTACATGTTCTAGTTGTTTGAAGATTGGTCACATATGCAAAACTTGTCCAACAAGGTCAAAAGCACCTAGCAGTGAATTCAATAAAGGAAAAGGAAAGGTTGATGTTGAAGAATTCAAAGTTCAGATGAACAAGACATGGAAGAAAAAGGAATATTGTAGTACATCAAGCTTAGATGGGATCACTTCATCCAATGGATCAGGTGATCACAGCATCCCCAACAAGGAAATTAAGAGGTATGTGTGGGGACTGATATTTTGAAGTTCACTTATACATCAATTCCAAGAAGTCAGTTCTAAAAGGATCATATATGCATGAAGAATTATGCAAAGTATTGGTTAGAACTTAGAAGGAATCTAAGATTTTCCATGTTACTGTCGAGCATGAAAAGTTTCACTGTGGTTGTCGAGTGAAAGTTAGTTGTTGATGAGCTATCAAAGGTGAGAGTTGTGGTCAAGCTCTATGTGGTTGCTAAGTGTGGAAAGAGTTACATGGAAGCTAAATGAGTCATAATTGCTATTGGAGTCAAGCTTACAACTGTGTAAGCACTAAGCATTTATTACAAAGTTTAAGGGCTATATGGCCAATTTTTGACTCATTTGCAATTATTCAAGATTGAAGAGATCACAAAGAGATGAAGGAAAATTGGAAAGATGGATTCAAGAATTTGAAAACTAAATTCAATTGCTACTTGACACCAGTCATAAGATTTTTAAGGTATTTATCGTGTGTCGAGCTACATTGTTTGAATTTTCACAAACACTAGTTAGTTGTTATGGCATCTATCTCTTTTGCTGCTATGGTTAAGGAAGGAAAGGAAATTTTTAATGTTCAATTGATCAATAATGAGATCAAACAACCATATTTTTGGGAAATTCTTGACATTTCATATAAAGGAGACTCATCTAGTGCATTATTGATGATAAAACCACAAGTTTTGATGATACAAGATGTAAGATGTTGCTACACTTGTAAGGTTTAGAAGCATTGGAGATATGGAGATAAGAGACATTTATGGAAAATTACATAATATTGTATTGAAAGAAGAATTCAAGATTGTAGAGAGAAAAGGGTTAACTTGTGCCCTAGATTTTTCAAACGTGTTCAAAACAGAATGGATTAAGATTGTTCTTAGTAGAATTCATGACAATTTTGTATGGTTGGAGGATGGAACTATAAAAATCACAAAGAGGATCATTCATAGAGTGATAGGGTATCCAACCCTAGATAGACCTAAGACAATGAGGAGTTGAGCAAAGATGGCAATATAGTCTTACAACTAAAACTTGCAAGAGTGATGCCAAAGTTGGACAAATATGAAATGAAATAGGATATTAATAAGGAAATATTTTACCCAAATTAATGAGCCTTTAATATCCTTCAGAACAAAATTAAAGAGATTGTTTGATAGAGCAAACATGTATGGAAGGTGATCTATGGGCTAATAACACAAAAGGCTATTGAGCAAGAACCTAAAGAAGTAGGTGAAGGAAAAGTAGAGGAAGATGTAGTTGAAGCAAAAAATGATGAATCTATGATGGAAGCACATGGGGAAGGCACTATAGAGGCAACAGTTGAAGAAGAGCAAAAAATAGACCAGAATGTACTAGTAGTACAAATGTCAAGTGTAAGTCCTCAAGAAGATATAGTAAAGGTTAAGGATGTGTCTGACACCACCATTTAGAACATCAATCCCCTCACAAAGGAGGATATGCAAAAGCTATTGATTGATTCCACCACCTAGGCACAACTATGGATTCATCCTATTTTGGTGAGTTTGGATGAGATTGAGAAGGAAGAATTAGCATCTACAAGGAATAAATCACAAGAATTATCCATTACTCCCACTCAATCTATGGAAGTGCAAATTCTTATATCCCCCTTTTAGATTAGTTCTGACAATGCTATCTGAAAGCAAAGAAAGAAGACACACAGCATAGTGACTCCCTCAGAGTGGTAGCATAATCAAATTACAAAAGGAATTCTATCTAATGTTGATGCTCGAGTTTGAGAGAATCCATATTGATTGGTCTAAAAAGAGGAAAGAGATGGGAATGGAGACAAGAACACCTCTTCCTGGGAGATCTACTTTCCAACCTTAGTGCTCACTTTGCATACTCCACTCACTCCCACTACCCTTGATCCAACCACTGAACGAGGTTCTAAATTCTAGTTGTTAAAGAAGTGCCCTATAACAATAATGGAGATGACAGATAGGTAGTATACCAAAGGAAGGACACCATGCCTTCACATATCAGTACTAAGGTACCACATGTTTCAGTACCAAAAATTATAATAATTGAGAAAGAAGGGACACTAGTTCAAATAGGTCAGGAAGCCAGTCCTGCACCTACACCGCTAGTATAAGGTGGAGAAAAAATCAAAGAGAAGGAGAAGGATAGTACTGAAGATTCATCTTTGATTAAAGAGCTAGAGGAAATATTAACAATATAGACATTGGTTACATTACCAGATATTGCTACTCCTACTCCTAGTCAAGCACTTCACAAGCCAAGTACTGAAGCTACACCATTGCAAGCATCAAGGCCAAGTCCTAGCACATCTAAGGTTGATGAGGTGACATCCTATAGTGACATCAACTTAGATGAGGTGATTGAGTTACTAAAGTATGATCTTACAACAATCACAATAGAACAGATGAGTGTATTGCAAGATGTGTTAGCAAGAAGAAACACCAAGAACTACTCAGAAGGGAGCACATGTAGAAACAAGCACTTCATGACATCAAGGGCATATTTCTTGATGCATTTAGCCTCCCTGAACCTGATGAAGCCAATACAATCATTGAGAAATTGGAAAATATTGTAGAGAAAATCAATAATGAAGACCTAGATACCAATGTAAAATTATTGGAATGGTCTGAGAAGAAATTTCAAACCAATGTGGATGAACAGATATCTAGTGCCATTGCACTACACCACATTGAGTTAGCAACCAAGATTGAGGGTTTAAAGAAAGTATTAGATGATATTTTCTCTTTGAACACCAAGTTGTGTGATACAACTCTATTCACACAAGAAGTGCAGCAACATATTGAAACTCTACAAGGAGATATGAAGTTAACAAGTACTACTCTACCCAATTCTCCAACTCAGAGTCAAAAGAACTTTAGGAATTTGATGAACTCCCAAGGTCAGTTGGTAGCCCTTCATGCTCAAGATGTAAACATTTGGGCTACACTAATCAATATGCAATCCATGTTGACCCCACACATGGAGATACTACACCAAGAACTAGCCTTTGTAGAAACAGTGATGAAGAAAGACCCCCATCTTTCTACACATGAAAGATTAGCTCCCTTTCTACCGAGTTATCTATCTAAATCAAATCATTGAAAGTAGCATGTAATAACTGGGATGCAGCTCTAAAGATAATACTTAAGGTCCATAAAACTTTCTTAGACAAACACACTATAAGTGTATAACCCTTTGACATAAGTGTCAAAAGTGGGAGAAATAAGTAAGGGGGAGACACAAGTTTTGGGGAGACATAAGAAGAAGAAAAGGAAGGAGTCAAAGAGACAAACAAAGCACATCACAATTTAGCAATATGCAAAATCTACTCAGTAGGAGTATTCCATTTCAGAATCGGAATAGAATTATCAACTCGGGGGGAGTTAGACATAAGTTTTGGGGAGGCATAACAAGAAGAAAAAGGAGTCAAAGACACAAATAAAGCACAACATAGTTTAACATATGCAAAATCTACTCAGCATGAGTATTAATTTTAGAATTAGAATAGAATAATCAACTCAAAGGAAGTTATTGACTTTTGAGGCATTACTGATGAGTCATAAGTTTTGCAAAATTTTGAAGTTTTGAAATCTTGTATGTAAGACAAATATTAAATGGATATTATCTAATTTATGCTTGAAGAGCTAAGGATATTCATGCCTAGCCAAGTATTTTTCCACTCATGTCAAAGGGGGAGATTGTTAATTTTAAATTGGTTTTTATATATGAGTGAAAATATACTTAATTCATTTACTCAGTTCATGCCAAATAAGTAATGTATGCCAAGCATAAGTTGCCATATAGTATATGTCGAGTGAGAGATATATAGTACGTGTTGAATAACTAGTAAGTATGGAGTCACTCAAGTACCAAGCAGACAGTAAGTGTTGAGTCATTCAGAGGCTAAGTGACAGCACTAAAGTTGTAGTCGATGTTGAGCATCAAGGACTTCAAGTGTCAAGTAAATTGTTTTGGACATAGTTGTTTGTAATGGCACAAACTTCTATGTAAACCATTTTTTAGTCAACTTAAGGATTGTTTTATGATTCTAGATGATAAGGATGAATCTTTAGTGAGAATTCTTATGAGTACATGCAACCAATCAATTGAAGGGATGTTTTAACTAGAAAAATGGGTGAATCACAACCATTGATTCATACCTAACCCTAAGTCACCTAGGTCTTCTTAAGGAGGAAAAACCCTAAACTTTGTATGAGAGTAGAAGGAGAAAAGAGAGAAGTTTTCATGTGAAAATAGAGCATTCATGCTGACTAAGGAGTTGTGACTTGAGATACATTGCAGAATCAATTAGAAGAGAATAGAGGAAAGGAATTAGAGGATAGAAGAGAAACATTTGATAAGTAAGGATCAAGTACACATCAGGAAAGAGGTGATTTTTATCTAGCAGTGGAGTGTCAACCATGGGATCATTGTTGATAGATTCTAGTAGGTGAATCAGTTAAATCTCTTAATAGAGTAGTCTTAACAGGCTATTGTAAATCCTTTAACAAGGTCCTTACTTCATTGTAAGTTAGTATCCTTTAATCAAGCACACTTCTAATAGGGTTTTGAAATAATTTAATAGGGTAAGATCTAACAATCTTGTAAGCCTTTAATAGGGTGGACCATTCAAGGGTAGATCATGTTTCATGATCAAACATTGTAACCTTCATTGGATACACTTTATTACTACAGTAGTGGAGATTTTTGGATGTCATCCCCATCCCATTTTTACCTTCTCATTGGAGAGTTTCTAGGTAACCATATATCTTGTGTCATTTATGTGTTGAATTTTATTTTCTTTCATACTATAAATAAATATGCTTAGCTAGCTATTTAAGTTTACATGCAAATTGTGAGATGGATGTGTGGTGAATGTATTTATGGTTAAATTTTTGAAATACTTATTCACCTCTACCCTCCCCCCCCCTCCCCCCCCAGAGTTTAATTTCCCTATTGTATTTTCAAAAAATTGTATGTTGATTACTCAAATTTTTCATCCCAAATTCATCTACGAAAATACCTTTAAAAGTGTGTAGTAACTTCCATCTCTTATCCTCTCTTCTTAGTTGTTCTTTCTTTGCCTTACAACTCAACAAGGTTTGTATCTCTTGCATCTACTCCAGTGTAAGATTATTCAAATTGTACATAGGTAATGTAATTACCTCGTCAAGGCTCACTGAATCATTATCTTCCTCACCTTTATGAGTCACATCTCGAGATTGTGAAGGTATATCACTTGGGTGTGATAATTACAATTGTTTCCCCTTTTCACTAGATCTTGACCTTGGCTATTGCACTTGTATAGAAATCACTTGTTGCATAGGTGTCACATTTGTAGGTACAACAACCTTGATGCTTGATAACTAAATAAGAGCTTGAGTAGCCTCTTACTCTTTATATTTTACTTTATCCTTTACTAATTTAGTGCATGAGTCTTTATCAAAATTTGACTCCTTTGTCAAAATACGCATACAAGTTAATGGTGTATATATAATTAGAGCCTTACCAAGTTGCTTGGAACTTGTATCCTCTATAACTAATGTGACATTAACATCATTAGTCTTCTTATTTTCAAGCTTTGGATATTCAAATATCTATAACAAAATTGAATTAGTATAGATTTTTCTTGAATCATTCATTAAGCCTTGAATTTCCTCTTTAGTTAGTATATTTGGATTAGGTGGAGGGGTGTCAATGTCATATTCTATTGTGATAGTCTCTTTTGTTCACATTGGCTGACAAATTGTTGAATCTCCTTGATTAGCTTGGCAACTTCTTGTTTGTATTCATCTTCAAATTCTATTGCATCTCGACCTTCCCTCACTTACACAGATGGAGTAAGCAAACCAAGTTCTTCTTTCCATGTCCCAATTTTGTCTTTCTCAACTTCATGAGCTTTATTTTTCAAAGTCTTATATGTCCTATCTCTTGGCATAAACTTCTTCACAAAATATTTGAGGGCTATAGACATATGGATAATGCCCATTGCCACTTTGCATCCACTCTTTTGTATAATCCCACTATAAATTCAGTTCCAAATTCTAGGGGTATGTTCCTAAACTTGATCATCATGTCAATCATGGCACCTTCAAGCTTAACTTGATCATCATTGTTCAAAGAATCATACTAAATATCTTTGAATCCCATAATGCTTTCAAATTCTATCAATTTTTCACATACCTGATCCATAGTCATTGGATGGAGTTTCTTTACTATTTGAGGTTTGATGGGTTCATTAGACTTGGTCTTTTCATCATCTTCCTCCTCTTATTGTGTTATGATCAATTTTCTCCTCAACTTTCCTTGTACTTCAGCCAATTTTCTCTTCTTATATAGACTTCTTGTTAATTTCTCGACAGGAAGTTGTGTTGTCCTTTTCTTAGTGATGATTACCTTGCCCTTTGGTCTCTGAGGTGTAACCATTTCTTACATGTCCTTTAAGTTAGCCTTTACCTTCGGTTCAATTACAACAACCATTTTCTATTTGGTGGCCTTTAGCTTCATAACAACAAGGTTTTTTCCTTAGCCTTCCTTAATCTCTATAGGTTATCCTAACCCTTCTCCTTGTTCCTTATTTCTAACCTTGACAACCTTTCTCTTTCTTTGCTTCCCTACTTTGGGTGTGCCAAATTCAGCAGTCATCTTGATAATTATATTTTCATATGTGCCAAATTGCTCGACACTTGCATATATATCTTTTCCCAAAAGAATAGTAATTGTAGAAGTTACCTCATGTACATTTACTTTGTAGGACATTTGCCTTAGCCATGCTACCCATGTCAACATTGATTATGCATATACAAAATCTATATGCACAATGAAACATATTCATCATAGTATTTGTCCACAACTAACTTGGGAATTCTCATCCTATTCCTCATTTTTACTATAAATTCTTCAAAGTAGTTGTCAATTATTGCTTCAAAATTTTCTCCTAATCTACTAATTAGATCACTAATCTACTCCATAGTATTTCTATTCCTATCCCACACCACTATCCCAATGGTAGGAAAAGAGTTTTGTACATAGAAAAATATACAAACTAACAAGGATCCAAACTTACAATAGGTGTTCTTTTCTTTCCCCATTGCCTCTAAGTTCTCTATAAGTTGGTGAAGTTGCAGCTTGGCAAGATCATATGAATGATCCTTCTTCACAATTTTAATCCTAAATCCACTACTACATAGGGTACGTTGTTCAACCTACTTGATAGATTAAAAAAAATTTATATCACATGAATAGAAAATTCAATTAATGGGTCCTCAGTTCCATTAATTAACATACCATGAGCATTCTACTTTACCTTGGTTAGACTTTGAATTTCAATCTTCATTTTGCTTCTGATACTCTGTTATTGATCCAAGGTAGGGTACCCAGTTACCCTACGAATGATAGCCTTCTTTATCTTGATTGGCCACCTTCTAACCAAATTTTCATGTCATGAATTCAGATGAGAACAATCTTTATCCATTTGACTTTAAAAACCTTTGAAAATCCTAGGGCATGGGTAAGTCTTTTCTTGGAAATGATCTTGAATTTATCCTTCAGGATTTCATTCATGTATAGCTTTTCATAGGCTTCTCTAATCTCAAAATCTTTGATTTCTCCTATCTTACATTGATAACATGATCTTATGTCTCGAATAGTCAAGACTCTAGGTGGAATTGATGATAAATCTTCAATATCACCAACAATGTTTTTGATGTTCACTGAATTTTTAAAGTTTGGTGGAGCACTTTGATCATTCCTTATGATTTGTGCACTATTGTCCTTCAACATTCTTCTAGATGCCATTTCAAACTAGGATTTGAAAAAAACTTTCCCAAATATCTTCACTGAACATTTAACTCAGCACTAAGAGTAGTACTTACTTTGTTTCACAAATTTGTTGATAATTTGTTGTGATTCTTTTTCTCTGGTCACTAAAATCACTTTTTATCACCATGAAATCTTCTTGTAGGCTCTTTGATCACTTGGTGAATAAAAAATAATGTTCAAATTTGATAAATACCTTCAAAATTTCATTGTAGGTGTGCAAGTAATGTCTTCATACTTGTTTGGTATATGACAGCAAGCTCAGTCTCCATTACACTCTTTTAAGATCACTCACTTGGCCATAACCAATTCATTCAGTTAGTATGTTATCTTCCTTGATTACTCAATCTATACTGCAAAGCTCAATACCTTATGATTTTCTATTTCTAATAGTTCTTAATGGGTCTTTTCTCATGTATATACGATCTTTTAGCACTTTTTATGATAGGAACTGATGTAAAATATAATATTAACTATACAGTTCCTACATACCTTATTTCTTTAGTGAAATGTAGTGTGATCACCTAATCCATCATATTGGGTGATCACAATTTCATTTGTCCTACTGCTTCTAGCTCTCACTATCTCTATCCATGGTTTCTTTCCTTCAGGTTTGTCACTTCTATTACTTGGTGTTGGTGTTGGTGTTTTGGTTTTGCAGTTTCTAATGATGTGTCCAACTTTGAGACAACTAAAACATATTATTTATCCATTTAGTCATTTCTTTTAATTTCCTCTTAAATGTGTTTTGATATAATTCTTTGGAATGTGTCCATATTCTCTACAATAATGACAATTGTACCATGTATTATAATACCAATTATAGGAATTTCCTTTCCTTGTTGTATGATTTTGTTTCTCAGGTAACCAGTTTGACTTTTTGTTGAATATGCATTCATGAGCTCTATGTCCATACTTTTGACAACTATAGAAATGACCTTGTACTTTAGATACCTTTTATGTTGATTTATTGTTCTTTGGTCTACAGCCATGTGCTTGATGTCTTACTTTCTTGCAATTAAAACAATTACCACTTGGTTTAGGTTTAGGGATTTTCTTACCATTTTTGCTTCTACAAATATTGGTTGTGTCCAATTTTTTCATAGTAGTGACATGTAGGTTTGCCTTCGGATTTTTCATTTCTTTGTTCTCCACTTTTGGATGATTCTCCTTCTTTAGTAGATGAAGAGTGCTTTTTGTATCCAATTCTAGAGGTGTCTTTTGTTCTAGGTGACTTCAGAATTTCTTCAAAATGTTTGATTATTTCATTTGGTTTATGCATTCTCTCCCTGAGTTCCTTTTCATGCCTCAACTCACTTTCAATTGCTCATTTTGTAGCCTTATATTTCTAATCTCCAAATCCTTTCTATTTGCTTCCTGATTTGCAACTACCATTTGATTTATCATATCCAACTAATTATTAGTAAGCTTTTATACTTTAAATGATCTCTCTTCAAGTCTCCTAGCCATCTATCTTTTTTCTTCTTCAGCCGTGAGCTTGTCTTCCATTGATTTCTTCTTCTTTTTTATTTCTTCACAAAGTGTAACTGATCAAGTTTCTTGTTCATATTGAGATATTTTGCTTCTTTTACTAGGGCACTATTCTTCTCTATAAATTGTATCAATGCTTCATGATTTTTACCATTCTTTCCACTATCTAATGGTCCTTTTGTTTTAACTTCTTTGTATTGAGTGTCATTTAGTTGAATAGTTATCTCTTTTCTTATTTTTAGGGTTTTCTTTATGTCCTCTTTTGTTGCTTCTAATGTGATTTGGATTTCAATCATTTCAATTTTTTAATGATTTTCCCATCTTATTCACTTCCATCTCTATGATATTATCCTCTCAAGTTGTTAGGCTTCCTGATAAGAGAACTAAGCTCTTATACCAATTGTTGGAATGAGTATATGGGAACAAGATACTAAGAGGAGGTGAATTAGGATCTTAAACTTTTAACTTCCAAACCAATTACATAGATCCATACCTAATTCATCTCATATAATAGATCTACCATTAAAACTTTAATTTTGAAACATAAATGAAATACATCACAGCCATAAATATTTCAACACATAACACAATAATTTGGTAACCCATAAACAAATCAAGATAAAGGTAAAACTAGGGTGGGGATGAAACCCACAAATCTTCATTGTTGCCACAATAAAGTCAACCTATTAGGGTTACAATGTTTGATCATAAGATATGATCTACCCAATGAGGGGTCTACCCTATTAAAAGTTTAAGAGATTGTTAGGTCTCACCTTGTTAAAGGATTTCACGCTCATAGTGAAGTAAGGACTCTCTTAGAAGGTTTACATAGGCTTGTTAATACCACTTTGTTAAGATATTTACCCTATCTCAATTAATAATAATTGATTTAGTACTCGACCCTCAATTTTATCTGCAAGATGATCTTGGGTCTCATCCTTACTATATCCCTAATTTGATCTCCTAATATGATAACTCTATTCAATCCTTCACTACTCTAATTTCTCTCAGTTTGATCTATCTTTGAAACTTCATCTTCATTCCTTCACACATGCATACACTCATCTAAATACACAAATAAGGATACTTCTCCTTCTCTCCACACACAATTCTAGGCTTAGAATCCTCCTTGAATAGATGTTTTGTGAAGGTTTTAGAGCTTGATCTACAGCTTACAATTCACCACCCTTTGTCATTTCTATCCTACTTTATAATTGGTTGAATTGCATGCCTTGGGATCGTTACCTTTTAAAATGATGTGTGATCATCTTCTTAGCTGGCTCTACAAATATTAAATGTTATGAAAAAGTTGGCCAAAATGATCTACATACGTGTTTGTGTCATTACAAACTTGTATGTCAAAACTAAACTACTCGGCACTTGAATGTTCTAATGCTCGATCATTTATAAACCTTCATGTTGTGACTCAGCTTTTATATATCCATTTTCATGACACTTGATAACTTGTCAATATGCTTGGTCTCTACTATATTGCTCGGCATGTACATTTTCTTGGTCGCTACTAAAATATGTGTTTTAGTTTAAAAGATTTAATTGAAAAGTCTCATTTAAGAAGTCGGATAAAAAGAGAGTTAAATAATATTAAAAGATTAAAGATTTAATATTAATTTATTATAATTGTTTAATTAATAATAATTAAATTAGAGTTGCATTGAAATAATGAGCTTTAATTATTATTACTAATTTAAATAATAAACTGCGCTTTAAATAGTGCTTGCACTAATTAATAAAGGGGAGGCAAAGAAAATATAAAATAATATTTTAATTAAAATGTTCTTTAAGTGTACATGAAAGGATTAAATAATTAAAGTTTATTTTAAGGAGAGACATTTGCATGTTTGAAAATTGGAAACCCTAGTGAGGGTTATGGTTCTTTATTAAGGGGTTGGTAGTTTATTTGAGGGAAACACAAGTTTTGGGGAGCAAAATTTGGAATTGGATCAAAGAATTGTTGAAAGTTTTTGATGGGGACACAACCAAGCACAGAATGGACACAATAGGAAAAGGGAAATTGTATTAACTATAAAAATAAGCTAGTACATTCAGTACAGAGAAAATAGACTTCAAAACATTCCCTAAGGGCTTACAATAGCACAAAACTGGAGATAATTTCTCCTTTTGGTACCTCCTCTCAATTTCCACTCTGAACTACCTTTTACAATGCCAAAAATGTCCTTAGATAGACCCCGGAGGATTAAGGACTAGGAGTACATTCTAGAAAGTGCTAGTAGGCATCCACCGACCAAGTAGAAGGCTCCAGAAGCCGCGTTAGAAGTTGCTGCAAATCTAAAAGAATCCAAAAATGGTAACTGAACTTTCGGGAGGCATAACCTTTGAACCATAGCTCTGATTGACGAACCGTTTACATTTCTGGAAAGCTCTCAAAGTGCTCTATAGCCCTATGGACAAGCTTTACTCATCCCCCATTTTTAACCCTTTTTGAGGTCATTTAATGCCCCTAACTGACTTTGAAGCATTCTTAGGAGGTCTCCAAAAATCGAAAAATTGCGATAACTTTCAAACTATGGGGCCTTTTGACCTGATTCATTTTTTGGAATGCTCTAAATTGCAATTACATTCATCTAGCCAATTTACACCTCCTAGTTCACCAAAATGATGGCTCAATTACATACTCTTATTTTTTTGGCATTTACATGTATCCCAAGATGTTCAAATACTCTATCCTAGAACACTGATAGTGGAACTTTGAGAGTTGGAACCTTTATTTGGCCCAAATGGGTATCCAGAAATGAAAACACATGAAACAAAAACTAAGTCTAAGTACATTTTTTTTGGGTGACACAGGATTGCCCTTATACCTCTAGATGCTCCTGCATTAGTTTCAAAGGGTCTGGATTTGCATGCATTCATAGATTGTCTTAGATTTTAGCTGTGATTTTGACAGTAGGGTTTAAAAACCCATTGTAGAATTTTATTGAAAGATTTGTCTACTTCATGTCTTCCAATGTGCTTGCATAGTGCTTATTAATTTATTGTATAGATTTTTTGATAAAGAATTTTGTTGTAGATTTTGAAAAGGAAAACTTATTAACAAAGAAAAGTTGACTGCGGAAAAACTATAGAGAATTATTATGATTGTATTGTAGGAAAAATTCAATTATAGAAAATTGAGAAAACAAGAAATTAAAAGGTTCAATTTTCAATTTTAAATCCGTCATTAGAACAATCTGATTATCATAAATTTTCTAAATATAGATAAATATTCTTCTTATATCTAAAATCATTTGGTTGCAAAATTTATTGGAAAAGAGAAAAAGATTAATTGAGAGAAAAACATGTAATAACGAAACTTATTCATGCATGTGAAAACAAATATAATAAAGACAAAAAATTAAGTATATTATGGTTGCATGATTTGAGAGATCAATAGAATGCGAAAATAGTGATCGCATGTTTATTTTTATTTTATAAAAATTTAATTTAATTTTTGGATTTATTTATTTACAAAAAAAACTTTCTTTTTAATAATTATTAATTTCAGAAATTTAAATTTTAAAAAAAATTGAAAAAAATAAATTATTATTTATTAATTTTAGAAATTAAATATATAGTATTCATTTAGTTATAAATGAATGTTAGTATTAGTGATTCTTTAAATCTAGTTAAACTCTTAGTTGCATATAAATGATTTTATATTTTTTTTTTGGATCGGTAAAACGTTGAAGCCAAAATTAATTATTATATGTTGTAATTAATTTTTTATTATTATTACTAAATTTATTCATGCATGTGAAAACAAATATACTAAAGACAGAAAATTAAGTATATTATGGTTGCATGATTTGAGAGATCAACAGAATGCGAAAATAGTGATCACATGTTTATTTTTATTTTATAAAAATTTAATTTAATTTTTGGATTTATTTATTTACAAAAAAAACTTTCTTTTTAATAATTATTAATTTTAGAAATTTAAATTTTAAAAAAATCAAAAAAAATTAATTATTATTTATTAATTTTAGAAATTAAATATATAGTATTCATTTAGTTATAAATGAATGTTAGTATTAGTGATTCTTTAAATCTAGTTAAACTCTTAGTTGAATATAAATGATTTTATTTTTATTTTTTTGGATCGGTAAAACATTGAAGCCAAAATTAATTATTATGTGTTGTAGTTAATGTATTATTATTATTTATTAAGTACGAACACAAGTAGATTCAAACCCAAGACCTTTTCAATAAGAGGCTCACAATTTACCATTGTGTTGTAGGCTCTTACCTAATTTTATATTTATTAATGCAAGTGAGAAGTTAATAAATAAACATTTTTAATATATAATATATTTTGAAAGAAGTTGTGGTGGAGATCACTTTGTAATCATATAGTTATTAACTATTTAACTTTATGAGAGAAATTATAAATAATTAAATTACATTTATAATTTTATCTCTAGTTGCATTATAAAATAAAGAAGTAAATATTAAGATTAGATTTATATAGAAGTCAAATTAATATTTTAGAAATGAAATTGATATTAATATTTAATCTAATAATATAAATTAATGTTATAAATTAAATCATATATGATTTAAGATTATTTAAATTATTAACATGATAATATTGCATGATATTTAGTATGCACAAAGAGATTTGACATTTAAATACGTATTGATTTAAATAACTTTAGTAGCATAACAATTTATATTAACATGTATATTCTTACTTTATTTCTAAACACATCTTTATGACCCAAACTAAACAATAGGAAATGATGGAATTAAATCATATGGCTGAAAATTATGTGTATTATTATATTCTATTTATAGTCTTGTGATATTTATTTTTCATGATGGTTTTCTTTGTGGGTTGTTTAGTTGGCCAAGTTAGGATGTGCACTAGAAGCATTTTTGAGATTTCTTTTTATGATTATCTAACTTGAGGTCATGATGTACTTTATGATTTGAATTGAGATTTATGTTTTATGAGCTTTATGCTATTGAGCATTTATGAGAACTTGGGTTTTGAGAACTAATATTTTTTTTGGGTTGCCTATTAAGGAACCAAACTCGATCAGTATTACTTTTGTGGTATGGGACACAATTATGGTTTATGATTTTTTGGGAAGGTAGTCTATGTGCATGTCTATGGGAGTGGCTTGCAATGGGGGTCGAGGCCCAAAGAGGCTACCAGAGTAACTCATTGTAAGTTGTGCAACAAGTGATAACATAGTAATTTATTGCCTAAGTCTCAGTTCATATCTTTTGCTCTAGGGTTTTAAGTCAATTCAAGTGTCAAAGTTTTGAGTCTATGTCTAGATTTCCTATAGGATGGTCTTTCTTTCTCATCATTTCTTTGAGTTAACCTAATGTGGAAATCATATTAGCAATGCATTAGTCCAAAGCTAGGTGATTAGATTTTGGAGTGTTTGTTATGCATTATCCTGATGAGATGAAGGTCTTGATATTCTGCTAATTCATATTTTTATGTTCTTAATCATGTCGAAGACAAAGATTCATGCAATGAAATAGTTCTTCATGAAAGCATTTCTAAATCTCTGAGATTTTCTAACTTCATGGTCAAAGGTTTATATCTAAAAGAAGGATACATCTAAAAAGATCACAAACATATACAAAGAAAATGTAGTAGAGAACATCGAAGACTGAGGCTAAAAGATTGATATGCAAATCATGAGAACAAGTTAGAAGAAAGATCAGTTGAATTCAATACGGAATAAATGCTCAAAAATATAGAAATGGTGAAGGAATCAAGTCAAAGGTGGTATGAATCTTTTTGAAATGAAATCGATGGTTAATTTTTAATCTGCACATATACATTGCAGAGTTGAAAATTCAATTGAACAAAAAATGCATGCTATTGGCCAATTGAAAAGTCCAAATGTTTATCTATAAAATTAAGTCCCATTCAAATATTAAATGAAAGTTGAATGCCTTTAGCTATTGAATCTTATAAGATCCACGATCGTCATTCTGTCGCTATTAAAAGTTGTTTGATCATTATTTGTAGTGACAGAATGACACATGTCTTGTGGGCAATCACATTTCATGAACCCTAGTCAAAATCTAGTCACAAGGTTTCATGAAGAAAGGAAGGTCAACATCAGATTCTTCAGGCAATGAAAAAGTGTCATCTGTTCATCACGGTGTATATAGCTAGAAAATCAACCCATGATGCAGAACAACATAAAGGGTTAAGAACTTTTTCATCACCATCATATTAAAGAAGATCTATGGAGGTCATTATGTCATCATAAAAAGATGCTCACTTGATACTCTGTGAAAAAGTGATGTGAAAGTGTGTGTCTCGATGGGCCCATTGCATTCTACCATTGTCAGACTCCCCAAACAATGAATTATTGCCATCTATCTACCATGACATGCCTAGTTGGAAAGTGGACCCACACCATGAAACAAAGAGACTTAACATCATTTTATTACAACCATCAGATCAGAAAAAGATCTACATTTGTCACCATCTCACTATATAAAGTTGTAAGGAAAATAATCATAGCAACAAAATGATGGAAAGACATGTATACACTCAGGGACCTGTGGAGGAAGTTATAAAGGAAGGTCATAACAATTTAATCGTGATCATTAACTTAAGATCGATGGCTAGAATTTGAAAATGCAGTGACCGTTGGAATATGAAATGCATTGGTTTGGTGTTAAAAAACAAAACGTGAAGAATAAATTATTTTCTACAAGACTTTCTAACATCACATGAAGTTGAATAGTCATTGTATGTATTCAAAAACACCATAGATTCACAATCATCAATAGAGGAGATACCACGTGCTCATATCATGATGCAGATCGGATAATTTCATATTTTATTCTCATTTTCTTTTCTATTTTATGATTGTTTCTCTACCAGAATTAAGAAAGGATAACAAAAAACTATAAATGTAACCTCATTTGACAATACAAAGGTCAACAAACTTGATGGTGAATTGGTCTGTAATTCTATTTACCCTATTTTTTTGTCATGTTTTGTTGCCCATTATTATATTATCTCTACTTTAAGAGTTGAAGGACAATTATATGTGATCTTATGATAATCAGGTGGATTTCATTTCATTTTGATATTTGTAGTAGGAGTGATTCCATTTACTTTCTTTAGATATGATTCAACTTCCTCTCTTATTTATTTCATATCATATTGGATAGTTTCATTGGGAATTGAAGAATAGATGTGTATGAATCTATTGGTAACTTGTTGAATTCCATTTCATTCAAGTCTAGTAGTCAAAGAAATTCCATTTTCCCTCATGTGCATCTCTTTTTCCATCCCTCTTTGCATTTAGATGATTAAAATTGAATTTAGAATAGAAGTAAGAGTCAGGAATCTCAAGATAGTCTATTACAGTCATTCCATTAGGTGTGATAGGTTGTCCAAATCTATTTTGCCTGAATTGTTTATGCCTACAAAGAATTTGGTTATCCTTTACTACTCTCAGGTTAAGAGCTTATAATGTCAATACTTCTAATTTCATAACAACATATTCATTGCATATCATTGCAAATCATAGGGACCTATACCTAGTCAATTTAGAGGGCAATGATAAAATACATATATTGACCCATTTGTTGGTAAACATCCTTCTATCTCTCCAAGTATTGGGTATCAAAGAGTCAAGATTATAAAATCTAACATGACAACAAACTGTTAACCAATAGTTTTTGGTAACTCTACTGGAGAAATTCAGATGAAAGTTTTGAAGAATTTTCCTTCATATTAATTTTCAACCTAATTCCATATATTTGAGTTGCATGAAAGGACTTGTGGTAGTCATGTGTTTTCCAAAAGAACTTGATACCAATTTTAGAACCTTAACCTACTAAAGAAAATAAAAAAATCCAAAGTTGAAGACTGCTAAGATAAATTCAAAACACCATTTGATACATCCTAGATCCCAAATATACCAAGAGTGCCAAGGAGAAAGGAAAGATTGACCCGATATACAAAGAGCTCAAGAAGGCTAACTTTCCTATCCTAGAAAACCTTTGTCAAGAGGAATAACACATGCAAGGGAATTTGTAACCAAGAAACTCCAAGATACTCTCTTGTCTGCAATTGTTCCTCCAAATAGAACACAGAGAAATCAATCTTCTTCTCCTCCTGTTTCTAGGGCTTCCATTCCTTCTATTTTTTATGTTTTTTTATTGATTAGTTCAACACCCCCACTTCCTATCACCTTTCAAAAAAATCAAATCATTGTACCAGCAATTATGGCACAACCATGGGGAAATGTTATTGGTCCTCTTGCCCTTGCAACTAATAATGATTTTCTAAGAGCATTAAGGAAGAACTTCCCAAGATTTAATGGTGATGGTACCACCTCTACAAAACATCACTTAAGTGCTTCCCATAAGGCTTGTGGTGTAGTAGATCCTCAACATGAGGATGTGGGTGTCAAAATGTTTGTAGATACATTGGTGGACAATGTTGTTGATTGGTTTCAAGACCTACCTGTAGGATGCATCACAAATTGGAACAATATGAAACAAAGGTTTGAGGACTGTTACAAAAGTACAAAAGATGTACAAGTATTATTGTTACAATTGGCATAGATTAAAAAAGAATCATCAATTTCTACGAAAGATTTTAATGCAAGATTCAAAAAACTCATCAAAAGAATATCGGCTACAAGTGCACCTACAAATGATAATAAGAAGACTTTCTACATTAGTTCTATGCCTCCTGATTTGGGATGTCAAATTAGAAGAGAAAATGTAGCAAATTTTCAAGTTTCCCAGACATTAGTTGTGGAGATGGAAGATGACATGATAGCCTCTGGTAAGTG
This sequence comes from Cupressus sempervirens, assembly GCA_028749045.1. Taxonomy (NCBI): domain Eukaryota; kingdom Viridiplantae; phylum Streptophyta; class Pinopsida; order Cupressales; family Cupressaceae; genus Cupressus; species Cupressus sempervirens. The sequence continues at coordinate 624,030,446 of CM053783.1, forward strand.
GAAAAGATAATTCCAATTTGGAACCATAGGTAATACAGTTAGAACTTCTGATAATACAAAAGCCATGCTTCAAAAATTGTCTAATGAGCTCATTTCATTGAAGAAACAAATTAATATGTCTACTCATTCTTTTCATCAATCTCATCAGGAAGGTTATAGAAATCCAAATGGAGGTAAAGCATTGAAAATACCACCTATTCAACAAAGATTAGCAATTGAAGGTGCTCCCAAAAGATAAATAATGTGTGCCTTTCACTTAAGGGTAGACCATGATGGAGATACATGTGTTGATATGATCAGATATAGGCAGATGGTGGAAAATAAAGAACAAACCATTGAATATCCTGAAAGCGCAGATGATCATGCTCCTTGTGGTGACTCTAAAAATTATTTCTTGGAGTATGCATCAGATTTAGAAATAGGAGGTCACTACTTTGCAACTCTAAAAGGACCTAGGTTGAAAGTAATGACCAGAGGTCAAAATAATAGAAATAAGATCAACAATGTAATCTCTGTCAAAAATAAGGCACCATAAAACAAAACTGATAAAGATAAAGCCATGGTAACTTCAACTTCATAGAAGGAACATAAAGGTAAATCATCTAATTCTTTTGACATAATTCAATATTGTGAAGAGACAAGAATTCAGATATCTCCACTAGATTACTTGAAAGCTAATCTTGATCAATTGAAAAGGTTAGTTGAGCATTGCAATAAATATAAAGAACACGTTAGTATTAATGCTAATATTAATTTTCTTGGTAAAGCTAGTACTAGTGGATTTTCTTTAACTGATCATGAAGATTATGCACTCCCTTAGTTGTTTCAAAAAGAGGAATCCATTTTCTTAGCCACGTGTCCAAATCAAAAACTAGATCCTTACTACATTTCTTTGTTCATCAATGGGAATAGGTTGAGCAATTGCATTATAGATTTGGAAGCCTCTAATAATGTTATGCTTGCCTCTGTAGAAAAATATTTAGCTCTTCCAATGACTAAAACTTTTGGTAGATGCTATTCAATGGATACAAAACAACTACCCTTACTTGGAAAAATAAAAGATGTTCAACTTTCCCTAGCTGTCTATCCATCAAAAAGACTTAAACTTACTATCCTAGTGGCATACATCCCTGCAAGATATGGTATGCTCCTAAGTAGAAGTTTCTACAAAGACATGGGGGGAGAGATAAAATCAAACTAGTCTTGTGCTACTATTCAAGTTGGAGATAAAAAGGTGAAGCTAAAACTAGAAGAGAAGGCAAAATTCACTGTCTTGAAATTAGATGACCCTAGATCTCATATCTTGTATTATGAAATGCAATTTGGTAATTACATGTTTTTCTCTGACACCCCTACTATTTCAAAAGAATCAAAACAAACTAAATGTGATCAGTTGTGGACTCTAGAATTTGATGGCAGTTGTGCTAATGTAGTTTTCAAGTGCAGGGGTAGTGTTGACATTACTTAGTAGTGAAATGACTTAACTGTCCTATAAAATAGATTTCAAAAATACTAATAATGTTTTAGAATATGAAGCTCTTCTCCTTGTAATAATGGTAGCAAAACAAAAAGGAGTCAAGATGCTTAAAGATCAAGGAGATGCAGAGTTCGCGGTAAAACAAGTCAAAAATCAATATGTAGTAAAGAACTCAAGATTGAGGAGCTATCGTAATAAGGTGTGGGATGAATTTTAGGGCTTTGATGCCTTCTCAATTACATTAGTACTTAGAGAATTCAATTCAAGAGTTTATTATTTGGCAGTCTTTGCATCATTGCTCTTACCACATCTTGATTTCAAAGATCAGACCTATAAAGTAGAAGTTCTATTCAGACCTAATGTCCCTAATAATGAAGATTCATGGTAGGTTTTTGAAGATGGTAGACAAATACTAAAATTCATTGAAGGGGAAGATCTTTTTGAATGTTTTTTTCTTTAAGGAAGCACCAATGCAAATGGTGTTGAGTCAGTGACAGGTGATAAGAAGAAAATAGAGCCTCATATGATTCAATTGAAAGGTAATAAGATTCTGCCCCATCTAATCTCTTTAGAAAAAAAATTTGATAGGCATGATGTATACATAAAGAAGGAAAGATATAAGAAGGGAAAAACTGTGGTGAATATGATGTAATCAATATTGGGATAGAATTCAACCCAAAGATGACAAACTTAAGAAAGTGTTGCACACCAGAGGAAAGGGTAGAGATTGGGAAATTACTTATTGAATTTTAAGATGTATTTTCTTGGAGTTATGAATACCTAAATAATTTCATGGGTGGAAATTTCAAACCATGAAATCCCTCTTAAACCAGAAGTGACACCATTTAGGCAGAAATAGAGAAACTATAAACCTATAGTTAAAGGAGAAATCTTCAAGGAGGTTGAAAAGATGTTACAAGCTAGAATTATATATCCTATTCATCATTCTACTTGCATTAATAATATTATGCCAATAAGGAAGAAGAATGGAGAGATAAGAATTTTTGTAGATTTTAGAAATCTAAGCCAAGCCTCACTCAAAGATAATTTTGCTCTCCCTAATATGGACCATCTCTTACAAATTGTTGTAGACTCAAAGATGATGTTAATGTTAGATGGATTTTTAGGGTATAATAAGATTTAGGTAGATGAAAGAGATTAGTTCAAAACTACATCTACCACATCATGGGGTACTTTTGCCTACAATAGAATGCCTTTTAGCTTAATTAATGCAAGTGCAACTTTTCAACATGGCATGAATTTGGCCTTTGAAGATTTGAAAGATAAAAATTTTGTTATACACCTTGATGATTTGATAGTGTTTTCCAAGAAGAGAAAAGATCATATCAAAGATCTAGAAAAGGTGTTCCAAAGATGTAAAGATCATGGTATCTCACTAAATCCAAAGAAGTCAGTATTTTGTGTGACAGAAGCCAAGCTTCTTGGTCATATTGTATCCCAAGAAGGAATGAAGATTGATCTAGACAGAGTTAAAGCTATTCAACAATTAAGTCTGCCATTGAGTAAAACTAGAGTGAAGTCCTTCTTTGGCTAGGTAAATTTCTTGAGGAGATTTGTCCCTGATTTCTCAGAGATAGTTAAATGTATAGTTGATATGATGAAAGGCAATAAAACTTTCAAATGGAGTTATGTTGAAAAAAGGATTTTGAAGATGCCAAGGATGTCATTGCCAAAACCCATGTGCTTATACATCCTAACTATACTAAAGGATTCATCATTTATTGTTATGCATCAGAACATACTATGTCAGCCATGTTGATGTAAGAAAACAAAGAGAGAATATGAGCTCCAATTGCTTTCATGAGTATACCACTGAAGAATCAAGAATTGAGATATTCACAAATGGAGAAACATGCATATAGTGGTGAGAGTTATTGCATTCACATTCAGTAATATATGTGCCAGATCCTACAGTAAAAATTATTCTGACACAATAAGAGGTTGATTGTAATAATAGAGGAGTTTCGATAGAAAAAGTCCAAGAATATGATATATAAATTAAGCCAACCAAACTTGTGAAAGGAAATGCACTCTATAAAGCTTTGGCAAAAGATCAACAATGTAAAGAAGAAGATATTCCAAAAGTTCTTATGGTAAGTCTTCATGATCTTTGGTTCTCAAACATTGCTTATTTTTTTAACATATGGTGAATGCCCTAATGGATTAACTACTAAGCAAAGAAGAGATCTATAAAAAAAGGCCTTGAAGTATGTGATTCATGATGATGTCTTGTGCATGAGGGCAATTGATGGAACATTTTTAAGATGTGTAGATAAGGAGCAGTAGATAAAGTTGTTAAGATCTTTTCATAATGAAGCATGTGGAGGACATTTTTCTAGTACTATCACTGCATCCAAAATTCACAGACAATGTTATTATTGGCTTGGAATTTTTAAAGATGCATATGAGTGGGTTGTTAATTGTGAGAAATGAAAGATGTTCACTAGTAAACCTCAGCTTGTTGCTCTACCTATCAGGCTAGTGGTAATTGAAGCTCCTTTTCATCAATGGGGTTTAGATTTGATATGCCCAATAAATCCTCCTTCCAACTAAGCACATGCATATATATTGACTACCACATATTATTTCAATAAATGGGTTGAAGCCAAGCCAATGAAGAAGACTTCACCAAAGGTGGTATGTGATTTTCTCAAAGAGCATATTTTGATCATGTTTGGAGTTCTTGTGAAATTAATAATGGATAATGCATCTTATTTTTCTTCCTCAGAAATCATTGAGCTTTTCTATGATAATGGCATTCAATTTGGACATTCCTCTAATTATTTCCCTCAAGGAAATGGATAGGCTAAGTCTAGTAATAAGAATCTGATTAATATTTTGAAGAAATTGGTCTCAGACAATCAGAAAGGTTGGCATAAGAAGATTCTTGATGCTTTATGGGCTGATAGAACCACACCTAAAAAAGCTATAGGTATCTCACCTTTTGAATTGGTCTATGGAGTGGAAGCTAATTTTCCAGTGCCTCTAGAACTTGTTGAATGTAAATTCAAGACTGTCATTAAGAAGATGTTTTCAAAGATGGATTAGAGAAGAGAATCATGTATCTCACCAAGCTGCAAGAAGAAAGGAAAGAGGTGGTTGACAAAATTACTGAACACCAAGGAAGGGTAAATAAGTTGTTTGATAAAAGGGAAATGCCTAGAAAATTCATGGAAGGTGATTTGGTATTGTTATGGGACAAGAGACATGAATCAAGAGGTATGCATTCAAAATTTTGATCTTTATGGAAAGGGCCATTAAAGATTATACAAGAAAATTAGAATAACACTTTCAAGTTGGCCTATCCCATAGGAGAAACCCTACCATGTTCTTATAATGGGCAATATTTGAAGTTGTATCAAATGCAAAATTGAAAGTATTTAACCCCTGCATAGTAGCTAGATAGGTTGGTTTTCCTTCCTTGCATATTGTTCTAGCTTAGTTTTCCATTCTCCTAGGTAGTTTGTTGTTGTTTTCCTAGTTTAGTATGTTCTTTTTGTTTCCAAGCTAACAAGCTTTTTATGTGGAATTAGAGATTGCTAGAGTTCTTTCAAGCATTATCATGCTTAAATCCTCAAACAGAGCTAGTGTTTGCCCAAGTTTCACTTCATATCTTTTTCTCTAGGGTGTTGAATCATGTCAAGCATTAAAGTCTTGAGTTTGAGTCTAGATTGCCTATAGAATGGCCTTTCCTTCTCATCATTCCTTTGATTTAACCTCATGTAGGAATCATATGAGAAATTCATCAATCCAAAGCTAGGTGATTAGGTTTTGGAGGGTTTTTCATGCATTATCCCAATGCGAAGAAGGTCTTGATATTCTGCTAATTCATATTTTCTTGTTCCTAATAGTGTCAAAGACAAAGATTCATGTTGTGAAGTAGTTCTTCATGAAAGCATTTCTAAATCTTTGATATTTTCTAACTTCATGGTCAAAGGTTTATATCTAAAGAAAGGATACATTTAAAGAGATCATAGATATATATAGAACAAATGCACTAGAGAAAATCGAAGACTGAGGCTAGAAGATTAATATATAGATCATGAGAAGAAGTCAGAAGCAAGACCAGTTGAATTCAATACAGAGTGAATGCTCAAAAATGTAGAAATGGTGAAGGAATCAAGTCAAAGGTGATATGACTATTTTTGAAATGAAATTAACAGTTAATTTTTAATCTAAGCATATACATTATAGAGTCAAAAAGTTAATTGAATGAAAGACTATGTGCTATTGGCCAGTTGAAAAGTCCAAATGCTTATCTATCCAAATAGGTTCCATTCAAATATTAGATGAAAGTTGAATGCCTTTAGTCATCGAATCTTATAAGATCCACGATCGTTGTTACGTCACTATTAAAATTTTCTTGATTGGTATTCATGGCGACATAATGATAGAATGACACATGTCCTATGGGTCATCACATTTCATGAAGCACAAGCAAAATCTAGTCATGAGTTGCCACGAAGTAAGGAAGGTCAATGTCAGATTCTTTGGGTAATGAAAAAGTGTCTGTTGCTTACCATGGTGAGTATAGCTAGAAAATGGACCCATAGAGCAAAACAAAACAAAGGATTAAGACCTTTTTCATCACCATCAGATGAAAGAAGATCTATGGAGGTCATTATGTCATTAAAATGATGCCTTTTTTATAGTATATTCGACAAAGCAACATGAACACATGTGTCTTGATGGGCCCATTACATTCTACCATTGTTAGACTCCTCGAGTAATGAATTATTGCCATCTATCTACCATGTCATACCTAGGTGGAAAGTGGACCCGCACCATGAAACAAAGAGACTTAACATCATTTTATTACAACCATTAGATTAGAGAAAAAAATCTATGTTTTTGACCATCTCACTATGTAAAGTTGCAAGGAAAATAATCATAGGGACAAAAAAATGTAAAGACACATATAAACTAAGGGACCCACGGAGGAAGTTATAAAGGAACTTCATAATATTTTAATCCCAATCATTAATTTAAGATCGATGGCTAGAATTTGAAAATGCAGTGGCCGTTAGATTATGAAATGCATGGGTTTAGCATGAAACAATAGAAGATGAAGAATAAATAATTTTCTACAAGATTTTCTAAGATTACATGAAGTTGAATAGTCATTGTGTGTATTTAGAAACACCATGGATTCATAATCATCAATAGAGGAGATACCACGTGCTCATATCACGATGCAGATTGGATAATTTCATATTTTATTCTTATTTTCTTTTCTATTATATGATTGTTGCTTTGCCAAAATTAAGAAAGGATAGCAACAAAATATAAATGTAACCTCATTTGACAATACAAAGGTCGACAAACTTGATGGTGAATTGGTTTGTAATTCCAGTTACCTTATTTGCTTGTCATGAACTTTGTTGCCCATTCTTAGATTAGCTTTGCATTAAGAGTTGAAGAAAAATTATATGTGATCATGTGATAATCAGGTGGATTCCATTTCATTTTGATATTTGTAGTAGGAGTGATTCCATTTACTTTCTTCATATATGATTTAGCTTCCTCTCTTGTTCATTTCATATAATGTTGGATAGTTTATTGGGAATTAAAGAATAGATGTTTATGAATCTATTGGTAACTTGTTGAGTTCCATTTCATTCAAGTTCAATAGTCAAATAAATTCCATTTATCCTCATGTTCATCTCTTTTTCCATCCTTGTCTACATTTAGATGATTAACACTGCATTTAGAATACAAGGGTGAAGAATCTTAAGATAGTTTATTACAATCATTCCATTGGGTGTGATAGGTTGTCCAAATCTATTTTTCCTGATTTTTTTATGCCTACAAAGAATTTGGTTATCCTTTACTGCTCTCAAGTTAAGAGCTTATAATGTCAAGACTTCTGATCTCATAAAAACATATTCATTGCATATCATTACAAATCATAAGGAGTGGTACCTAGTCGATTCAAAGGGTAGTGATAGAATATATACACTGACCCATTTATTGGAAAACATCATGTTGTCTCTCCAACCATTAGGTGTCAAAGAGTCATGATAATAAAATCTAATAGGAGAAAAAATTGTTAACCAACATAATTTAAAATATTTAAAAACACATTAAAAACTTAAGTTAGAGATTTTACCTCACCCATGCCTTGAATGCTTGTATAGGCTAAGGATGGGAATGGGATGATACCTATTGAGAGGTATAACTAGTTTTTCCACATTTTTATGAGAGTATTTTGGTTCCACATGTGTCATGTTGAGGGTTTGGGGTCTAGAGTGACCAATCCAAGGTAACTCAATGCTCGAGGGTCTGGGGTCTAGTGAGAGACTAGTCCAAGGTAACTCAAGTAGTTTGATCATGTAATGATACTCCATAGTATGTAGCCTGAGTCTCCTTCCTGATTTTTTTTATATTTTCCTCTAGTGGTGTACTCGTTGGATATTACTTTTGATGGTGTATTTATTGTGAGTTTTTACTCATTGATTAGATGTTATTTATTGTTGACAATTAACTTTTATTGATGAGTGTCCATTATTTATTTGTGGTGTACTTATTGTTGGTGATTTACTTTTATTAGTGATGATTGTTATCTATTGATTATTCTCTTTGACATGTGGCTTTTGAGTTAAGGTGGATCATATCTTTCATTGACTTTATCTTGATTTGATATTGAATTGTATTTGGTATCTAAATGTGGACTTGGTGTGTGATATTGGTATTGGATTGAGTGTCCCTTTGATTTTGATTATGTCTTATTCTTGAGTAGTTTGTGTTATCCTTGAGGTAGATTTGGCTATCAAGATTCCTTGCCTAGGATTGTTTTATGATTTGATTATCTGTATGTGGATCATACATTATCTCTCCTACACAGTGGGAATAGGAGCCTGATTAGGTGACCACGTGGTCGAGAGGTCATGTCTTCTTACTGTTTGGGTCCCCCTCATATTTGCAGATGTTGGATGCTCATTGGTACAATTATACCCTTTATCATTCTTATTCTTATCTTGGAGACTATTATTTAGTTGATGTATGTATGTTATCATGTATCTTGTATTTTGATGTACTTGTATCTATTCTTGCCTACATTGTGACATGTGTAGTGGATGTTATGCATTTTCTTATGAGATGGTGTATCTGTTATTTCTTTATGAATCATGAAAATATACTAAAGACTTAAACTAATTATTATGAACTTCTTAAATGTGACTCAATGCAAAGGAATGCTTGAAGATTGCATAATTGTCTTGGTAATTTCTTATGTGTACCTAATGTGTATGTGTATATTGCTTATGCATTATTTTTACTTTGATGTTGTTTAAACTTACTATAAATACATTAAAAAAAGTTTAGTAAACATTATAACATGTTAGGTTTGATTATCTTGGGTTCCTGAGTGGGGCATTTCACTACATTTCATGAGGATTCTCTAAATTTTATAACTACCAATCAAAGTGGTGTTCAATGAGTAGGTTGATGACAATTTTTTATTTTCATGCCAAAGTGGACTAGCCACCATAATTATATTAATAAACTGATTCAAAGACTCGTCTATGGAAGAATCCGGAAGAAACCTCAAAATAATTACCATATACATGTATGATATATAGAATGGATGATTACATTTGTTTTTTTTTAATGCAAACCACAAAATTACTGAGAGCTACACATGAGGGGAACCTTTTCCCTAAGCTAAACCTGAACAAAATATTGAAGAGTAGTCAAGATGCCAAATACATAAATCATCAATACAACACAAAAGCACTTATTTCCTCATAGAACATGCTGGCAATTAGCTAGTAATCTAATGAAAGCTTTAGTTATTCATAAAATTTCCCAAATCATTTACATCCTATACATTCAACTAATGAAGTTTAGTATCCTACCTAGTAACTTCTTCACGAGGGAATCTTGTCACTTCATGACCATTACAACCTCTAGTGGTGAGGTGATCTGTTATGCATTACCTTTGCAGAGAGTATTAGATATGTAAATTTCTTACAATGAATCAAGAAGAAGCTAGACTTTTTGAAGAATGTATGTGAGCTTCCAATTATGTGATTCCCTCTTAATGCAAGCATTGATTATTACCAATGAATCACCTTCTATTTGAACACATTGAAATCCTCATTCTCTTCCAATATCTAGCCCAATCAGTAAACCCTAAGCCTCTGCCATATTGTTTGTACCTCAAGAGAGTGGGCAATATTTCAATGCCAAAACAAAGCCCTCGTGGTCTCAAATGCACACACCCGCCCCTGACTTCCTTGGGTTACCTCTCAAGAGCCATCAAAATTTATTTTAACAATCTCCTAGATAGGAGGAATCCAACAAATTAGATGATAGTTCTAAGTCTTTGAAGAAAACGATTGGTGATGTCATGCCCAAACTACACAGGCAAAAACACACAAATATTTTTTTTTTTAAATAATAATTAAATTGCTCTAAGTTTGATAAGGTTGAGTGTGAAATCGATGGGTATGATTAGATCATCAAAATTAAAACTTATTTTAAATAGACAATGACCTGAAGTCTAAAACTAATTAGTACTCAAAATTCAGACTTACTTCCATACCAAAACTAAATACATTTAAAAAATTAATTAAAATAAATCAAATCTAAATTAACGATTATATCCATAATATCTAACAATTGAATGAATCGAAATCGAAAACTAACTTACATCTATAATTTTAATTCAAAACTTATTGATTTCTTTTTATAACCATTACTTAATTAACATTATATCTACTATTGATTTTTAAATTATTTAAGGAAACTTTCTAGATTTAATACTTTCTATAAGCAACCAAACTAATCTATTAACTAACACTTAACAAAATACAAGCAACTAAATTAAACTAATTTTGAACTAAAACTCTTAAGAATTAACATATATCTTTGAAACAATTAACATTTAAACAAACATATTAATCAATTAACCAAGATTATTAAAATGTAACAAATGACAACAATAACTAACATAAAACTTAAATAAATTAACTAACTTAATTACTAACATGCTAAATCTAAAACAAATATTATCTTAACTACTTATTAACAAAAAGAATGTCAACTAAATTAACACTAATTTAAAATTTTAATCACTAACATATTTTAACATTAAATAAAACACAAATTAAAATTAACAAACTAACTACTAAAACAACTAACCTGAACCTAAACCCTAACCCCCTACACACCTACACCCCCACTAGCCCTTGGGCAAGCACTTCCCAAGGAGCACTTCCCAAGCACTGTCCTTGGGACAGCACTCTGCTTGAGGGTACATCGGCAGAGCCGCCCCTCCCCTCAACCCTTAAAACCTGCGGCCAAGACTTAGGATTCGCAGACCCAAAATTTAAAGAGAAAGGTGGCCAAAAAACCAAGTCTTCAACAAACATTAACCCTTTCCCATGATCCAAGGTCTGCACAACTTTATGGAGGGAGTAGGTGACGTCATCTGCTATGATGACATTTGACTTTACAAAGAATAAAACATTTTTTTTTTAAATCTGCCTTCCCAAAACTGATGTCCAAGGAGAAGGAGAAGGTAAGGCATCAATGCAATAAATTTTTATTGGTAGAAATGTAGATATTTAAGATATTATGTTATGTATATTTTTTTTTTGAAATTCATTGGAAATTTATCAAGTATATTCATGTCTTTACTCTATTATGTTTTATTTCAAAAATTAAATAAAAAAGATAATTAAGGGAATATTCTCTTTTGTTTCCTTTTCAAATTAAAAAGGTCTCCCATACAATTTCCAGTGAGCAATTTTGCTCCTAGGAGTGTATTTTTTTTGGAAATTATTCTAAGTATAGAATTTCAAGGGCAATGTAAGATATGTTTCTTTTTTTGTCTAATCTTTTTTTTTAAGTGTAAAGTTTTTTTGTTGCTTAATAATCAAGGGGAAAATAAATGGTCCTTTTTAAAAGCAATTTATAAAGACTTATTACAACTTAATATACTAAGAGTATGGATTTTTTTTTTAAATCAATAATGCAAGAATTGTTTGATTCAAAAATCATGCAACTTGAATCTACATCCATGATCATAATTTTCATTTTTAACTTAAAGGAAAACTTGAAATTTTACCAAATTATACATCATCAATTCCATCCTAATATTGAGATTCATCTGTCAAAATTTAAATCACGAATAAATCATATGATAACCAATTATGCTCAAAACACCAATTTTATTGGCAAACCTGATTCAAAGGCTCAGCTGGGAAAGAATCAGGAAGAAAACCAAGCTTCGTTGCCAACTACAACAAGGTTTAAAAATACAATTTACAATAGGATATCAATCCCAAATTTCAACAATTAAATTGGATTTTCTTCATGACCCTCATCAAGGGATTTATAATGTTTTCTGCAACACTTTTCTAGAACCATGGAGGGAACAGAATCTAATCAGGTGACCAAAAGCATGACCAAAAATAATTCAAAACATGCATATTTATACAAGGTTTTCACAACAAGATCTACAATGAATCAACACTAGGCAATAGGATATCAATCCCAAATTTTAACAATTAAATTGGATTTTCTTCATGACCCTCATCAAGGGATTTATAATGTTTTCTGCAACACTTTTCTAGAACCATGGAGGGAACAGAATCTAATCAGGTGACCAAAAGCATGACCAAAAATAATTCAAAACATGCATATTTATACAAGGTTTTCACAACAAGATCTACAATGAATCAACACTAGGGAAAGGTGGATTCTTCCAACTAGGAGAAGTCAAGCACAACACCAAATCAGATGCCCAATCGGAGCTATTAATCAAGAACTTCCGTTCTTTCTTTTTGAAATTCCATACTCATACGAGGTTTGTGCTGATGGGTAGGGGCCCATAACACCCTACCCTTTCTCCCTCTTCTCATCCTGAGAAGAGACTCTACACTGGTTGGAGTCCAACTAAACAAACCTTTCCCAAAATTGGTCACTTCTACCCTCTCCAAGGGTGAGTAATACCAAAATACCCAAGCAAGAAAAATCTCAAAATTGCAACCATAAACATAAAAGGAAAACATCCAAAATAACATGGTTTTCAAATCTTCCCAACATACCCACAAACATACAAACATTGAAACAACATCAAGGTAGCATAAGCATGAAACAAACATGGAAACTGAATAAGGGAGATGAGAATTTCCTACCTTCACCAAGAGGTAATGGCAATGAACAAATTTGAGTAGAGTTTCCACTTCCTTCCTTCAATCTTCAAAAAAAACTCCTCTCTAAATGTAGAGATTGGGTAACAACCTCCACAAGTCCAAGAAGGGCCTATAAATAGGCCTCCAACTCAACCACCCAAGGGCTCAATAACTACCCCCACCCACTTGGAATTCTAGAAACTCCTAATTCAACCTACACTATGATTAAACCCTAAGTGGAGATGAGGTGAAGTAACTCGAGATAACCACTTGCAATTTTCGCACAAAGGAAAAATGAGACTTTTTGAGTGGCCTCAAAAGTCAATAAAAGGGGCTTAGGGGTTGGAAAAGACCCCTAACCCATACCCATACCCTTTGGGTATAATGATATCATGTTTTAAGCCTTAGGAAAGAGGTTTAGAGCCAAACAAAATCTAGGAATAAAATAGGACCATCTAACTACTCTACAAATTGAAGATTAAACACTAATCTGGATTAAGGGATGACTAACCTCGATTAAGAACTCAATTAGCAAACTGACACCACCAGCTAAACCAACTTGGGTCCAAAGGTTAAACAACTAACCCTAAACAGCACACTGAAGCACATAAACACTTTACGAGTGTCAAGCGACACTAAAAGAACATAATTACGAACATTAACATTCACTAAACAAAGAAGATACATACATATATCTCACAAGATAATACGTGAATTATGAACAACAAGTTTTCCAAAATTAGCACAAAGAGACCAGTTATGTTCCTCTGTAGGGTTTCTCGGCTAAATATCTGCACACTCATTGCACACATCAGTAGTCCCGTAAAATCACATGTACATAAATGTATACGTATCAAAAATTCACATAAATTAAAACATACATCAATAAGGGTTTCTTCATCCTGCTTAATTCTTAATCATTTAAAATCTCTTAAATCAAAGTCTCAATCCTACATTTACTGATTTCATCAACATACATATACATGAAACAGTAAATGACAATCATCAAATATATCTGAAAGTAACATCACACAACATGAAATAATAAAGTATGTTCTAAGCATCAAATAATGTTTCGACATCTCGAGTTGTGAATATCAAAATAATAGTAATGTATCACTCTGCTACGATGGGCCGGGGCGAGGCCTCACAGGTGACACCACCTAGTTGGAACATGAATATGCTTCCATTCTTGTGTAACAAAACTATCCCAACATGTCATATGAAGATTACATATAAGCTTTGAATGACTAATATTTACCACCTCAAAGATTGACTTTTCCAAATTTGAGAGAACTACTTGAATTGGAGTGATTACTTTTTGAAAAATTATTTTGGTGCACTCCCACCAAATTGCCCAAACAACCAAAGGTGGAATACATAACCATAGAGCGGAGAAGAGGAAATTTGAGAATAATTGCAGTCATCAAACCTGTCATATTTTAACATGGAACCTATGTATCCATTGATTTTTTTTAGGAGACATTTTATTCTAAGATAAATGCATATTTTGAGGAAGAAAAGATTAAGGGAAAGGAAGAAGTGCATGAAGTCATGACATAAGAAGGTTCAGATTTTTCTTAAATAAAAAATCCATTGAAACATTGTAATCCCAAGCTACCACATATTGTTCTAGATAATATTTTGGGTTCCTATGAATTAATACTAAGTAGTAAACCTAATACGAGCCCTTTCCTATAGTAAATTGTAAAACGTGAGTTCTGGTTTAAAATAGACTACAATATGTTTGATTCTAGCTTTGTTGTTTGGATAGATGCCCTATTTTACTCTCTCCATGGTTCTATTTAATGCAACCAATTGCTTAATTATTTTACCTTCTATCCCTCCTCATTTTAATAGAAATATAAAGCATCTTGAGTTACATATATTATGAATAACCATAAAATGATAACACATATGTCTGTCTACACACAAAATTTGGATACAAGTTAGTAGATCAATATGCAATTAAGAGGACAAAAAGTGGAAGCACAAAGAAGGTGAGTGAGCTATTTGACATGTGTCAAAGATATGTCATCTCATGGAATGAAATGATGAAAAATATGGAGAGAATGAATATCTTGAAAAAAATTTAGAAACTTTCAAGAAAATACCAACATCCTTCCTACCTACACCTAAATAGATGCTTGGAACAAGGTGTTTACATCCATGAAATTATAAATGTAATCCATTTTTTCTAGAAATTATAATTGGAAATGATATAGAAAACATGAATGTGACATATAAAATCATAGATGTATGGAAAATATATAATTATAGACAAAAAACCTAAATTGTTTCACAAAATTCCTTAATGATATGTCGTCACATGAAATGTAATGATTTCATGATATTCAGAAAAAAAAAAATTTCAAGGGAGCTCTAAAAAAGGTGAATTAATGATGCATTGTAATACATGTCTTAACATTATAAGCTTTCTTCTCATTCTAGGTGCATGCAACAATACTCACTTAGTAGTGGACGAGGGATGGAAATACTTGAACCATATTATTAAACTTATTGCATTACATCCATGAGTTACTATTATTATGTGGGCAAGTTGATCTCCATGCCTGTGTTGGCTTTCTTAAGGATTCTCTTGTTAGAATGATTTTAGAATAACTAAGAGGGGAGGTTGAATCAGTTACCCTCAGGTCCAGATGTTCCAAATAAACTTTTAACCACTTTTAACAACTCAAATTTAATCATAAGTCCACTCAATCTCTATATTAGCTTAACAATAACATAAACTTGCATTTCATTGTCCCAATAGTAACCTACTTGCATAATGTATAGAAATAAGAAATAAAACACATCAAATATCATTCACATAAGTATAGCACTGGGATTTAACATGGAAACCCAATTTGAGAAAAACCACCAGTAACATGCTATCAAGTTTTTACTCTTCTGAAGTGAGCTTAGTTTAGAGCAAACCCTATCAAAAGTTACAATAAAAATTGTTAGGTGTGACCCTATTAAAGGATTTAATCACACTGTTACAAGTGACCTAGTTATAGGTCTTAAGAAAATTTAATTGAAATGTCACCTAGCAACCTTGATTAAAGGATTCTAACTGATACAATGGTTAGAAAGTAACAATAGGTTGATCTGATAAATAAAGCTCACTTTGAAAATATAGATCATAGTGTATCTCATGTGTTGATCCACTGACTGGCCTCCATTAATATCTCCATCACTTATTTTCTTGGAAACCCTTCAAGCAATCACACTTCATCTCTGCTATATTTTCATAGCCTTCTTCTCAAGTTCACCAATCAATAGAATCAATAACTGCTCAACCTTTCTAGGTTATCCTTATGCCTCCTTAAATAGATAGCTTTTCTCTTTTCTACTTAAAAATCACCACTCATATTAGGTTTAGGTCAAATTCATGGAATCCTTCCATCATTTTGTTTCCTCCTTCTCCTTCTAGATACTTCTCAAAATTTATCTTTGAATCCATGCCTAGGAATTTTGAAACATGGTTTATCATTCATTAAATGCTCTAGCTCATCAATACTTATCCTTTATGCACTTTGACCAATTTGAAAATTCAACTATGTTAGTTGGGAATCTAAATTCCTTCACAAACTATCAAATGTTGTCACTCAGCCAATATTATGTTTCTCAACCTTAGTCATTACTAGACAACTCGATAAATACTAACTATCTTGTTCGATGCACTCTATCTTCACTTAGTTTGGCTTTTCTAATACTGAGTTTGTTAGTCTTATATTGGTTTTGACATGTGAGTCACAATACACTTAAGTTATTTTCTTAGTTCATGTTGAACAAGTAATGTATGTCGAGCATAAGTTGTCAGATAGTGTATACCGAGAGAGAGTTACACAGTATGTGCCAAGTAACTAGTAAGTGTTGAGTCACTCAAGCATCAAGAAAATGATAAATGTTGATCATTTAGATGCCAAGTGATTAATGGATGTTGAATCATTTAGAGGCCAAGTTATAGCATTGAAGAGATAGTGGATGTCAAGCATCAGACACTTCAAGTTTTGAGTAAATAGTTTTGGATATAGTTGTTTTTAATTGCACAAACTTCTATGTAAACCATTTTTCAGTCAATTTAAGGATTGTTTTGTGATTCTAGATGATAAGGACAATTCCATATTGAGGATCCCTATGCAGTACATGCAACCAATTAGTTGAAGGGATTTTTTAAGAGGTAAAATGGGTGAATCACAATCATTGATTCAAACCTAACCCTAAGTCACCTAGTTCTTCTTAAAGAGGAAAAACCCTAAACATTGTAAGTATGTGGAACAAGAAAAGAGAGAATTTTGCATGTGCAAATAGAGCATTCATGGTGACTAAGGAGTTATGAATTGAGATACATTACAGAATTAGTTAGAGGAGAATAGAGGAAAGGAGTTAAGAGGATAGAAGTGATATATATGATCAATGAGGATCAAATATATATTAGAAAAGAGGTGATCTATTATCTAGTAGTAGAGTGCTAACTGCAGGATCATTGCTAATACATTCTAGTAGGTGAATCAATTAAATCAATTAACAAAGTAGTCCTAATAGGCTATTGTAAATCCTTTAACAAGGTGCTTAGTTCATTATGAGTTTTAAGTCCTTTAATCAGGCATACTTTTAACAAGGCATTGAAATCCTTTACCAGGGTAAGATCTAACAATCTTATAAGCCTTTAGCAGGGTAGACCTTTCATAGGGTAGATCATAGTTTACAATCAAACATTGTAGCCTTCATTGGATACACTTTATTACTGTAGTAGTGGAGATTTGTGGGTGTCATTCCCACCCCAGTTTTACCTTCTCATTGGAGGGTTTCTAGGTAACCAAATATCTTGTTTCATACATGTGTTGAATGTTATTTTCTTTCATGTTATGGATGAATATGTTTATATAGCTATTTCAGTTTACATGCAAACTATGAGATGGATGTGTGGTGAATGAAATTATGGTTAAAGTTTTGAAGGACTGATACACCACCCCCAACCCCCCCCCCTCAAAGTTGACTTTCTCAATTGTATTTTCAACATAGTCTTTATTGATGCTCGATCGACACTAGCATAACTCGGCCTCAACTATAAGTTCCTTAATATTCTTCTTTGTTGCTCAGTTTAGCCTATGCAATTGGTCCTCCATTGATCATCTCTACTTGGCTTCAATTCAACTATCTTCTCCACTTAGTGTAAGGATTAAACAACACATTATCTTGTCAATGTGCCAACTAACCAAGTGGCCATTGTAGTTCTGCATAACTCAATCTTTTCAGTAGGTCTTCTTATTATCTCTTCTTTTCGAATCCTCTTCATCAATCAAATGATATGGTAGTTTAATTAGGTAGCATATGTCTCACCAATAAGGTTTAACATCAATGACAAATTCCAATTGTTCCAATTGTAGTTTCCAACAACTTTAAATTGTATAACTAGCAATCAAACTTTGATGTTCAGTGAGTAGGTTGATGAAAATTCCATTCATTGAGCCCACCACAAAACCTATGTCTCAATTGATATTTTTTCAAAAGATATTTTTTTCTAAGAGAAATACATATTTTAATGAAATAAAAGATTCAGTGAAAGGAAAAGTGCGTGAAGTCATGACTTAAGAAGGTTGGCATTTTTCTTAATCAAAAAAGCTACGAAAAAATTTTAATCCCAAGCTGTTGTATATTATTATAGATAATACTTTGGGTTCCTATAGATTATAGACCATATAGCAAACATGATACATGCCTTCTCCTTTACTAAAATTTTAAAACATGAATTATAGTTTAAAATAGATTATAATGTATTGGACTTCAACTTTACTATCTAAATAGATGTCTTGTTTTAGTCTCTTTGTGACTATGTTTAATGAAAACAACTTCTTAATTATTTAGTTTATCTCCCTTCTAATTTTAGTTGGGGAAACCACATTTGGGCTAGGATCTTAATGGTGGTTTCAAGGATATAAAGGGACCTTAAGGGTAGATTAATGGCTTAATATGGTACTTGGTAAAATATGTAAAGCTACAATGAATATTTGATCTTATAAAACTATAAGTTTTGGAAGCCATCAAATGTAGAATATATGCAATTTTATTCACTAGGAGAGCTATGGGAGTGTGACGCAGGACCACCCAAGAAGATAATTTTGAGTGAGTAGACACTAGTGGACCATAGAGGAAATCCCAAAAGTGCAAATATCAATTGGATTTTATTGAAGCCAATTATGGTATTTGTAAACAATAAAATTGATGTAAGAGACGAATACCCTAAGGGTCCTAATAAGGACCCTATGACCAAATTTTATGTAATATGTGCCAATATTGACCCAAGAGTTGAAATGGGTCATGAATAATATAAAATGATTCTAAAAGGATCAAATATTATGATTTGATAAGTTATGAGTCATTGGAAGTTATTTAAATTAAAGTTATATATTCAATTTTTTCAATTACAATGACTAGCAACTCCTAGATGAGAAACTAGTCTTAAGGCATGTCTAAGATATCTAATAATCCTAAAACTACCTATAACTAGTTTGGAAAGTTGGGAAAAGATGTATAAAGCTTGTTCGAGGCCCAAGATCAACATGGTTCATTATATAGACTAGTTGCTAATGCATCAATAAAATACCAAATTCCTACATTATTTTTCTATGGTTTTAAGCTTGGTTGATTGATATCATTTTATTCATAGTATAAAACTATAAAACTAAAGTTTTACAACCCTTCTAAATATTTGTATGGTCTTAATAACTCTATGTAACCATATCTCCATAATTGTACCAATTCAACTTTTAACAACTTCAAACAACTTAAGAAATCTCTTTAAATCACTTGAGCATTATAGCAACTAATCAACAACTTAACTTATTCATTCATCACTAGCTCTTTGTTCAGCATATGTTGACTAATAGAAATAAATAATAGTAATAGAATGTATCACAAAACAACATTCACACGCATATGGCACCAAGATTTAATGTGGAAACCCAATCTGGGAAAAACCACCACGTAACATGCTACCACTTTCCTTCTTCTAAAGCGAGCTTGGTTAAGATTCAACCATGTTAAAAGGTTACGAAACACACTATTAGGTGTGACCTTGTTAAAGGATTTAATCACCCTATTAGGAATGGTCTGGTAAGAGGACTTTGGATTATTGATTAAAGGATTGACAAATGACTATTAGGTCAATGTTGATTAAAGGATTTTACTACCACAATGGTTAGATAGTAACAACTAGGTTTGATTTGTCAAGATACAACTCATTTTGCAAATTCATATCTCCATTTGGCTCATTTGTTGATTCATTGAATGGAATTCATTATATTCCCCATTTCTTATCTTCTTAGCAACGCTTCAAGCTATCAAACTTCACCAATCTTCTCACATTTTCTTTGGTGTTGTGTTCTTCATTTTCCTTTCACAAAATCACCAATCAACAATGAACTAACCTTAATAAACAT
The DNA here is from genome assembly GCA_028749045.1 of Cupressus sempervirens. Classification (NCBI taxonomy): domain Eukaryota; kingdom Viridiplantae; phylum Streptophyta; class Pinopsida; order Cupressales; family Cupressaceae; genus Cupressus; species Cupressus sempervirens. The sequence continues at coordinate 624,050,533 of CM053783.1, forward strand.
CTCTTGTACCTCCTTAAATAGGTATCATTGATCATTTTTCACTTAAACATCACCATAGATCTTAGGGTTTGATTAGATTCAATTAATGTGTCCATCATTTTATTCTTCTTCTCCTTTCTTGACATTCCTAGAAGTTTCTCTTTATATCCTTGCCTTTAACTACTTAACAAAATTAATTCATGCATTAAATGTGCCAACTCATCAATCCTTATCATTTACACATTTTGACCAATCTAAAAATTCAACTATGTCAGCCTTAAAACTTGATTCTTTCACAAACTGTAAAAATTTTTACACTCGGTCATCAGTATGTTCTTCTAGATAGCTCGGTCTCTACTAGTCTATCTTTCTCATCTTACATCGGCTCTCTCAGTTTTCACTACACTCGGTTCCTACTACATTTTCTTTCTTTATCTTTCCTGGCCATTACAAAAACTCAGTTGATACTAATTGTTGGTCTATCTCTAAAGTTCCTTAATCTTCTACTTTATTGACCACAGTTTACTAGGTCATGTTTGTATTTTACTCAACTTCTTGTCTTATCTTCTATATATCAATTCAATGATCTTCTTCACTTCATACAATGATTAAAAATGCATTATCTTATCAAAGACTAGCTGAACAAGTGCCCATCATAATTACATCATACTTGCTCCTCTTTACTCAACAACTTCACTAGTTCATCTAGTTATATCTCTTTTCAAATCCTCTTCATCAATTAATGATATGACACTCTACACTATTACCAAATGTCTCACCAATAAAGTTTGACATCAATGACAATATAACAATTGTTCCAAATGTAGTTTCCAACAGTCTCCCTCTTTGGCATTAATGTCGATACCTCTAGTTACCATGCAAATGCAAAATAATTTATCATGATTTGTCATTAACATATCCCTATATAGTTTGTATCAGATCATCATTCATATCCTTAGTTTTATTTTGATTCTCATCCATGCAACCTCCAATATGCTTCCTCTTTGCTTATATTATACTCCTCCCTCTATGATACCAATTAAAAATTTATCAATCTGACATTAATTGTATTAAATCTTGTAAGGGCCCCCTCTTAGACATCTCTTTTTTAGATATTACATTCATATTCTCCCTCTTCATTGGATGATAACACAACATCTCTAACTAGTATGTTAATTGGCATACATCTTCCCTCTCTTTGACAACAATGCTAAAGACCATAAATTCTAGTGTTCATCTGCACCATGCTTTCCGTAGTACTTGTTTCACTTTTTTCATCCCTACACTACATGCAAACTACGAAAAATTGGATGCCTAAATTTTTGAGATTTTGCTTTTGGATTTTTCAAATTTTTACCATCGAACATAATTTTTCTACCTCGATCACATGTTTGGAAACTCTTGTTTCATGGCTCTATGAGAATTAGCTTTTTCCTATGAGCAAAATACATCATTGCTTCTTTTTTTTTGCCCAATGTATTTACTTTTGAGTTCGAAGAATTGGTTAGGTTTTCCCATGAGGTTTTCCCTCTTTCTCCACTTTAGGAGAGATTGCATATCATTATGTACATGGGTACCTAACATGGCCTACGGACCCCTCCTACATTTCATCCTAGATTATGTTAACTTAATTTAACTTAGGTTAATGTATTATTTTATTATTTATTTATTAGTCACCTAGGAGTATGTGTACTCTTGTGAGTTGTCATGTTGACAACACAGGAGTTTGCACTCTAATTATGCACATAGTGTCTACACATAAGAGTAAGCACTTTATTCAAGAACATGGTGTCTACAACATTCTAGACACCTCATCATGCTTATCCTCTTATTGTGGAGGATATGTGTTTAGTTGTCATGCTTATCTCATAGTACATTCTAGACACATTCTAGATGCATCTTAGAGGCCTTTATATATAGGCTCTCCTAGTGTGTATGTTATATGCTTTCGACATAATAGTGAGCATTCTCATATTGATCATACTCTTGGTCTACTATTGTGCTTGTGCTTGTGCTCCTTGATCTTGGATGAATTTTGTTTTAACAAAAATTCTTACATGGTATTAGAGTTATACAAAATTCTTACATGGTATAAGAGCTCAGGAAAATTATCTTCACATAGCCATTCAAAACCATTGTTACTTCAACACCTTGACCTGAATCTAGAGAATCTACAAAAATTGGGAGCATCTAGAGCCAAACAGACCTCATCATTACATCTGAAATATCAATTCAATGAAAATTTGACTTAGGCAATAGTCAAAACTAAGGCAAAAAAATTTTGCAAACTGGCACCCAAAGGCCCAATTTGCAAAATTGGTATGATCATTTCAGATATATACATTTAATTTTCAGATCTGCATTTTTTTTCATCTGCCTCTCTACAAAAAAATTTGGATTTGCATTTTTTTTCTAGAAAAATTAGCCACCAGGCCTGTAGGAGAGATATTTTGCAAGTGAAAGTTGAAGCTTGCTAGTGCAAATCAGATATTTGCATCACATTCAAAAGGTCAAAAAACCCCCAAATCAGATTTTGTTTCATCCAAATCAGACATCTAAGGCAAAATCTAGAGCCATTTCATTTTTGGAGGTCTGGCAGTGATTCAGGAAAAATAATTACAACAGCAATTTTCAAATAGCGATATCTCCTTCATACAAACTCCTTTTTGTGAGAAATTTTTTTTGTTTTGGGGTAGAATTCCATGATCTACACATTGGTGCAAGTGATTCGAGATCTTTGTTCCTAAATTTTTGACAACTCAAAAATCTCAATTTTGCCACTTCAAATGCTTAGTAGGGGCTCATCTAGACTCCAAATCAGGTTTCATTTTTTTTTTGAAAGTGCATTTTTTTTTGTCTACTTTCCAGATCTGTAATCAGATTATAGGTTCTATGGATAGAAATACTACTTTCAAAAATAGACCCTAAATTGGCATGTGGCTATCGCACAAAGTGCCAAATCATATGTTGGGGGGGTTGATATATTATTTTTATATTTTGGGGGGTGCATACATTTATTGATCTCATGTAGTCTTGTCACATATGTTAGTTTGGTTTAAGACCAAAGTTGACACCAAGGAACTATCAGAAATGGAGTGCTTTGATGCTTGATCATCTCAGACAACTTCAGGAAGTCCTTCTTTGTCTCTATTCATAGATATTGCCACCTAATTTTAATTGGAAACATCTTTCTAATCTTCTTGACTTTTTGTATAACAGTATGAGTAAGGAATCTTTTGCTCTTCTTATGGAAATTTTTCCTCATGATGTTTGGATGGCTCTTTGGGAAGCATATGGAGATCCATGTGTTCTTCCATTTCATGAGGACTTTCTATCTCCAATCACTCTTGTTATGGTACCTCCAACTCTAGACGAGATCTCACCTCCTGGTTCTCTTATTGACTCTACTGATCCAGTTCCAGCCACAGATGCTTTGAATTTAGTGCAGCAGGAAAAATCATGTCTTCCTACTTTAGCTTCATGGGATGACTTCCTTCCAAATATGGTAGAGCTATTCATGGAGTCTCACATTTTAACATGTGGGAGACATCATTGATTATATTCATCTTCTCTTTGTTGAGGAGACTACTTCATGCATTGTGGAAACTGATCATGATACCAGTGATAGTACTTCAATAGATTTAAACACATGGGGTTCTATCGATAGTTATAAGGAGAGGTCATGACATTATCAAATTCCACATGCACATATTGTCATAGTGATGGAGCCAGAGACACATTAGATTTTTGTGGAGAAGGATGTACACTTTGAGGAAACTTCACCTAGCTTATCCTCTAATCCTCTTTGCACATCATACCATGTGGAAACTGATACTGACACCAACAATAGTGCTTTAATAGATTCAGACACGTGGGGTTCTATCGACAGTTGTAGTGAGAGATCACGACATCAGTCTAGTCCACCTACATATATAGCCATAGTGATAGGTCTAGCATAGTAGGGTACATCCAATCTTCCAAGTCCAGCTTCAGTGACAGATTTGGGGGACAGTATTGAAGATTTGTCTCTTCTTCTTGATGCAGTAGCACCTTCTTTAGTTGTCGCGAGGGCTCCATTTGACCCTCTTGTTCATTCTCTACATGATCAATCATCACAGGTTGAAGTGATTGTGGATACTTATGATCAGCAATTGTAGAGGGTTTCTTCATTAGCTAAGGAGACAGACAGTTCTTTAAGATAGGTTCTTCAACTAGTTGAGTAGGTTTCATAGACATCACTTATCTATGAGATTCTTTCCACACACAGTGGAAGCACCTCATTTGTATCTTTGGCATTGTTTCTTCCTAAGGGGATGAACACCATTCTGTAGTCTTGGATCAACTTCTTAATTGGAGCAGTCACTAGTCAACATTCTTTTTTCAGGGGGGAACCTGTCTTATATCTCTTCCTCTTCTCATTTTTCTCATTATTAATATACTAGATGAATGTAGTAATGGGGGGTTCTTGATTACTCCATCCATCCATACATTGTGTGTGTTTTTCATCTCTCTTTTTGGGGGAGGGTTTTTCCCATGAGATTTTCCCTCTTTCTCCACTGTACGAGAGATTGCATATCATTATGTACATGGGTACCTAACATGGTCTAGTAACTGGGACCCATCCTGTATTTCATCCTAGATTATGTAAGCTTAAGGGCATTCCCCTAAGTTGCACTTAAGGGGGGGTGTTGGTGTAAATAAGTATTTACTATTTACACATACTTAATTTAACTTAGGTTAATGTATTATTTTATTATTTATTTATTAGTCACATAGGAGTATGTGTACTCTTGTGAGTCATCATGTTGAAAACATAGGAGTTTGCACTCTAATTATGCACATGGTGTCTACACATAGGAGTAAGCACTTTATTTAAGCACATGGTGTCTACAACATTATAGACACCTCATCGTGCTTATCCTCTTATTGTGGAGGAAATGTGCTTAGTTGTCATGCTTATCTCCTAGTACATTCTAGACACATTCTAGATGCATCTTAGAGGCCTTTATATATAGGCTCTCCTAGTGTGTATGCTAAATGCTTTAGACATAATAGTGAGCATTCTCATATTGATCATACTCTTGGTCTACTGTTGTGCTTGTGCTTGTGCTCCTTGATCTTGGGTGAATTTTTCTCTAAGGAAAATTCTTACATGTTATCAGAGCTATACCAAATTCTTACAATATCAAAGGATATAAAATGCTCAAGAATATCAAGTCTCATGACACTCTTCTTATATATCCATGTTATGGTATATGCACTGAAATCACATCTCATGATGTCTACTACAAAAAATCATGGCATAGCCATGGAAACACTTATCCACCATGATTATCTCATCAAGAATATAATGATTTGTAATTGATATAAAGTCTCATGATATTTATCAAAATTTCCAAGAGATACTTGTTACTTAATTTTAACTTGTGCTAAAATTTAGTTCTGAAAGATCAAATTCATATTCAAAGTTGCAAAAAAATACTTTTCATTTGTATTAAAAGAATAATAAATGTCCTTGTATTATTCATTTTTTAATATACAAGTAATATTTACAAAAGAGTGATGAAAAATAAAATTCTCTCACACAAAGTGACCATGAGAGTAGTCTCCTACTTGTTGATATATATTCTACTCTACAAAAATAAAAGATAGAAAAGAAAGTGAAAGAGTAGAAGTCATGGGCACCAGTCATTGCTTGTAATGACTAGTCATCTTCCATCCATTCACTTCCTTGAGATGCACTCCATCCACACATCCAAGTCCTACATTCATAAGGAAATTTGTTAGATCCAATGGATCTAAGCAATGCAAGTTTCTCATTCATCTCATTCAGTTTCCCAAGTGTCATTCATTTTCATAAAATAAGATATTTATCAGCAATGAAAGAAACTTATCAAACTAAACTAATTTACTTTTAACATGTTTGTTTCCTGTGCAGTGTTCTGTTTCTAATGGGTACACGGATATAACAGCAAGCTCCCACATGAGTTAAAGAGCCCGATGTGCCCACTAGAAATAGGACCTATGAAGCTGATCTAGAGAAGAATAACAGCAGTATTAAAGGGACGTATTAACATATGAAACCTTTTACATCTATTTTGAAATATTTTTTAGCAAGTACAATATCAACTAAGGTAGCAAATGAGCAAATATAAATAGAAAGCTACATGAAGATCTAGTCAGAGATTGCAAATGAAAACAAGAGATAAAATGTATCACAACTTCTAGAATATAATTAGAAAAGTCAAGTTGTGATATGAAGGATATCACAAGATAAAGTACATCAATCATTATGCTTAATCACAAAGAATTTCAATAGAGCTTCAGGTTTATGAATGCATATTGGTTGACAACAACAATATGATCATGCTAAAATATAAAGACAGTGAACTATTGTTGTTTAAACAACATGATCACACTATCAACAAAAGAGGAGTCATAGGGCTGAAAACTAGGTTTTAAATAGAGGCAAAAAATCTGCAAGGAAAGATGTTTAAAATCCAAACAAGAGGATTCAGAATAAGAACAACAGCAACAGATTATGGAGCAAAGAGTAATAATCTAATTCATGTATTTTTATGCCTCAGTCAGGCTCCATTGATAGCAATATATAAATACAAGGGAAAAACATGAAGCTATAAATTCCCTCCAAAAAAGGTTTAAAAAGGAGGCGATGTCACAGCTACAAATTAAGTTCCAGCAACCTCCAAATGATGAATACTATTTAATGTCCAGTAACCACAATGCCAACAACAAATGAAGGAGATGGAACCTCAGTATTCCAGTCATGATAGCAAGAGTAATTTGTAGTAGGCAAGAAAATGCAAACCCCATAGTTCCAAATAGTAGGGTAAGAATATAGATTAGATACCAAAGTGCACAAACAAAGGGGAAATAACAAGTATAATTTCGAGACCCTAATCATATAATCACTTAAAAAATATCCAAATCATCTACATAAAATGGCAGAAACAACAGTAATATTCCATCAAACAACAACAACAAATCCATATATGGCAGCTTAACTGTAAATGTGCCCAGAATCATAGCTCATGTTAAAGCCTCCAAATGAACAACAAAAATTATAATGTCCAATAATGCTATAGAAAATGAAGGAAACGAAATGCTAAAAAGATGGGGTTTCAAGCAATAATTTTTTTATTTTTTTTTAAAACTACAGGAAGAAGACTCCTTCTACGTGAAACATATAGTCCCCATCATGGCAATATGAGTGTGAAAGTGCTTGTAACCTTTAGAAATTTCTAATAAAAAATCATGGAATCTAATTACAACAATTTTTACATCTCCATAAACTTATGCTATACAAAAGTTAAGACATTAAATCATCATATTGATGGCTTTGAAAACTATACTTAAAAGCCAATAGAAAAGATAGAGATTTTTACAAACATGGTAGCTACAAACAATAGAAGCTCTTTGCCTTATAGTTCTTTTGAATACTCAAAGTAATTAATATTGGCAACTACAATCAAACAACAATGTTACCTCATAAATCATGGTGACTCAAGGGAAGACGCAAATCTAGAACGACTGGAAATGGAGAGCATGAATCAAAAATGGTGACTCCGAATTTCATCTATGATTAAAATGGAATAAAACCAAAACCCAAGCATGATGGCTTCAGCCTCACAAAAGCTCTAGTCACAGAAAATGACAACATAGATATGAATCAAACAGAGTCATGGCGGCTTCAAATGGAGTTGAAACCCTACATTTTTCTCCATGTCTTCTCTCCAAAATGCTCACATAAAATGACAAAATAAAATAAGTTGAAGGTTATGAAAAGTAGATAGGTTTATCCTTTTCTCTTTTCCATAAATTTTGAAGTCTAATGGCTTCAGATATTTTTGCAAGCTGATGACTATTACTTGGTGTTTTATTCGCCAAAATTTCATATTGATTTAAGTGTTATATCTATGGATAGGCTTATTTAAATAAGTTAATGAATCTTTCTTATTTTATAAGTCATAATTTGTAATGAAAACATTAATGATATCATTATAAATCATTAGTATTTTCTATTCTTTATGCAAGAATGAAGGATGGTGGACTTATTTATATGCCATAGACATGTGTCTAAAAGTGAGGATTTAAGTCATTATGTTTTGACTGAACATTTGAATTGGTTGGGATAGTGAGGAGATTTTCTAGAGTTCAGTTTGGATAGGATTTGGTTTTGACTAGGTATTTTTAAGTGTTTTATGATCAATTGGAGAACTTTGAGGGTGGTTATGAGTGAGTCATGGGTGTTATTATGACTTAGTACAATTATCAGGTAGTGAGTCATCATTTTTTATGTGGTTTGACTCCTTTTTTAGAGCCTTTTTCTATGATTTTGACCCAAGGTGGTTCCTCATATTGAGGGTCATTTATTGGCAGTTGAAAGGAGGTTTTTGATATATTATATCACTTGTACTTGTAAAAGGCATTCAATATTTAGTAGAGACCTGTTCGTTACTTTTCACTGTGTCTTTAGTATTGTCTCATATTGGAAATGTATTTTTAGAACCTTGAAGGAATATATTGAGCATTGGAGATCTATTTTTTGTGTCATTTCTTGTATGCAGATTAATGGTTGATATTTCTTATAAGTGTTATCCTGAAACCTTTAAGATTTGTCCCATTAGGTGTCTTTGTGTGACTATTATTGTTCTATGGAGGTCAAAAATCATACCAGGTATTGTAGGTGTTGAATGTGATTAATTTCCTTTTAATACTTTCAAGTATTTGGTCTTCTTTTGAAATACTTATGTGCAGATCAATGTGTCAAAAATTCATCTATATATCCATTGCTAAAAGTTTTTATCCCATGTTCAAGAAAATGTAGTTTTGATCACAATCTTTTGATGTATTGCCATTTTATCTAGGAATTTGTTTCAAATCAATCTTTTCACACCCCTTTTCCTCACAAGTTCCTTTTCTAGTCATATGTTCGCAAGTGATATCACATTGCAATTTTTTGATAGGAACCAACCTAGAATCCAGAGGTTCAATCCTATTTTTAGGTCACCCACACCTTTGGACTAATCCAATGTTCTCCTGAAATCTCTAGTATTTTGATGTAGAGATAGAGTGCAATTTTTGGAGTTAACAATACTATCATATATCAAGTTACATGATATTCATCATGATAGAGAGCTAATCATTGTAAAGTCATCACCTTATAATGATAAATACAAGTGTTCATTATCTTGAAGATCATCACCTTTCAATAAGTTGCACAAGGGGCCCATAAAGTCATAGAGTCACACATATGACAAAAGAGTTTACACATTAGACATTTTTTATATACATATATTAGTACAAATAAACAATTTGAGACTCAATTTTAACAAATTACAATTCAACCATACCAAGTTTCTTCTTGAAGTGTTCAACTTTCTTTCTGGAGGAGGCTTGGTGAGAATGTTTTCTATTTGATCACTTGTACTAAAATAATCCTATTGTATCATATTCCTATCTACCATGTCTCTCACATAATTTTAAGGAATCTCTTTATGCTTTGATTAATGATGGAATACTAGATAAACTGAAAGCTTAATACAACTTTGATTATCCCAATGGATAGTAGTAGGTTTCAGGGGCTCTCCAAATAATCTCGGTAACAATTTCCAAAGCCATACTACTTCTCTTGCTCCCATAGTGGCTGCAATGTATTCAACTTCTTTTAAACTTTATGCCACTAAATATTGATTCATGCTTATCCAAGAGATCGTATTTGATCCCAAATTGAAGCAACATCCTAATGTGCTTTTCTAGTTACACTTCCAGCCCAATCTGAATCAAAGTATTCATGTAGATCTAGGTCAACATTTTCATATTTAAGACCATATCTAATAGTACCTTGAAGACACCTCAATATATGTTTTGCAACAACAAGTTGTATCTCTTGTAATTTGCACATAAACTTGCTTAAATAATTCAACACATACCAAATATATGGTCTAGTGTTAACCAGATACATTAGTGATCTAATTAGTTGTCTATAAAGAGTAGGATCTGCAAATCTAGATTCTATAGCTACTTCTTTCAACTTATGTAAGTTGGTTTTCATGGGTGTAGAGATCAGTTTACAATTTAACATCCCAAATCTCTTTAGAATATCAATAGTATATTTTCCTTGATTCAAAAGAATATTATCATATTTTTGCCATACTTTTGATCCAAGAAAGTGAAGTAAAATGATCAAGTCCTTCATATCGATTTCGGAAGCAAGTTCCTTCTTACATTGGACAATAAGGTGATCTTCCCCTGTAATTAGTAGCTCATCAACATATAGGATTAATATTAACATATCACCTTTAACAACTTAAAAATAGCATTATCAAATTTACACGATCCATTTGTCATGATTTTTTTTGTTTCTAGACTTGATTGTGTATATTTTTTTATCATCAATATTTTGGATCACATTCCATGATCCATCACTAGGATGACAGAATGCAAGAATAAAATAGCAAAATATGTGATCTGAAACATTGATGTTAAAAAAAATACATAATCGAATCTAGAAACAAAAAAACTCAATTTTAAAATACAGATTTGGGTTCGCATTATTCTTTGAAAACCCTAGTCCCATAAGATAGTTGTCAATCCTTTCATACTAGGCTCAAGGAGCTTGCTTGAGTCCTTATAAGTCTTTCTTCAATTTGCATACATGAAAGTCTATCATGAATCACAAACCTTCTGGGTGTTCTAGATAGACTTCTTCTTCACTAGTGTCATTCAAGAATGCAATTTTCACATCCATTTGGTGGATCTTCCAACCTTTAGCTGGTACAATAGCTATGACTACTCTAACAAAAGTATATCATGCAATAAGAGCAAATGTCTCTTCATAATCATTACCTTCCTTTTTGAGAACCCTTTGGTGACAAAATATGGTTTGTGTTTCTCTATACCTCCATTTGTAACATGTTTGATTTTCAAGAGCCATTTGGAAGAGACAACAAATTTCTCTTTAGGTCTAGGTACTATTTCCCATACATCAAATTTCAAAATGGATTGATACTCCTCTATCATAGCATCTTTCCATACTTGATGCTTGAGAGCCTCTTGTACACGAGTAAGTTTTGAATTAATGATTTTGCTCATTAAGGCAACATTACTTGAGAATTTGTTGGGCCTCTTGCTTTCTTTGAAGGTTTCTTTGGGTTTTGTATAATTTTTAGCTTCCTAAATCATCCTTCTATCCCAAAGTGATCTCTTTTTTTCTTCATTGGGATTCTCTTCTTCATACTCCCTCTGAATCTTAGGAGCAATTTGGTTTTCATTTCGAGTTTCTTTTGGATACTTCCTTAGAAACTCAGGAGCAAGATCCTCCTCCATATTCTTAGGCGAATCCTAAATTTTTATATCATTAGAACTCTTTGCCCTCTTGAAGACAATGTCCTCAAAGATGACATCTTTGCTTAGTTCTATTTGTCTCTATCCAGGTATTTATAATATGTAGGCCTTTGAGGTTTCACTATAGCCTACAAAAATTCCTTTTCTTCCAAAAAGTTATAGTTTCAACCTCTTATCTTAAGGCACATGGATGTAAATAGGGTAACCAAATATTTTTAGGTGACTTATGTCAAGTTTCACACCAGTAAAAGCATCTTCAAGAGGTTCACTATCAAGGTGTGAATAGGGCATTTTTTTTTATTGTAAATGTTTGTTCTAGATACTTCTTCGCAAAATGAGGTTTTTAAGTTTTGGTCATACAACATTACTCTGGCAGCCTCTACAATAGTTCCTTTTTCTCTTCAACAACACCATTTTTTTTTGGATTGAGTAATCCTCGCATTAACACAAAATCCCTTAATTGTATCTGAGGTGTATTCCTTCCCATTGTCTATTCTAAGTATTCTAATTTTCTTTTCGGAAGAGTTTTCTGTTAGGTCTTTGAACTCCTTGAACCTTTTAAGGATTTCTTCTGACTCTTTACACTTAGGAAATATATCTAGGTCTTTTTGGAGAATTCATCCACACAAAAAATACATAATATAGGAATCCTCCCATGGAGGGTACAGATATAGGTCCACATACATTAGATTGGATTAATTCTTGCACATTTTTTATCCTACTCAAACTATTTTGGAAAGTCTCATTATTGTTTTTCCCTAAGAAACACCCTACAAGCCCTGGTATGAGTTTGATTTAGTTTAGGTAGTCATGTTACCAATTTTCCATTGAAGTTAAAGCATTATAATGAATACATCCCAGTCTTCTATGTCAGATTTTATTTGAGTCTGAAGTGTCATGAATAAGGGCTTGATTTTTCTTAGTCAAAGTTTTTATAGATACCCTTGTCTTATACCTATGGTATGAACTTTCTTTATGGTGGATGAGCTTGATTTTAATTTGATGTTGCAAATTTCAACCCTTTTACTGGATGTGCAGAATCATCCCCAATTTTTACTTCCTCATCACTTTCTTCTACCATAGTATCTAGGTGTTCTTTGAATCCTATGATGTGCCTTGATAAGCCACTATCAATCATCCAGGTGTTAAGTTTGTTTGATACTTGGTTTGATAATGTTGACTAGAAAAAAACATTTTCAAAATCATGTTCTATATATTTTTTTTAAACCTTAGCAAATGATGCTTGTTTCTTTGTTCTATCAGGACATTTGATTGCATAGTGTCCATACTGTTCACATCTAAAACATTGAATTTGGGAAACATCTTTCCTCTACTTGGATGAACCCTTTCCATGAAAATTTATTTCTTTTGAAATTCTTCTTCTTACCTTTCTTATGAGAATTTGTGTTTAATTCATGAATATCCTCATCTATAGGTTTCTATTTGTATCCTTTTGTCATCTTTCTAGTTTCTTCTTGTAGATAATAAGATCTTAACTGATCAAATTTTGGGTGTTTTGATCTTGCACTTATTCATTGAACAAATGACTCCCATGAATTTGGTAGGCCATCTAAAGTTATTAGTGTTAACTCTTTGCTATCAATTTAATATCCAACTATTGACAGTTGATCCCTTAGCTCCGCAATTCTCATGAATTATGCATTGATGGATTCTCCCTTGTTCATTCTTATATGATTAATTGGCCTCTTTAGAGCAAGGGTTCTACTAGTGTTATTTGTCTCAATTGTGCTTTCAAGGGATTTAAACATAAGGTATGCAATTTCCTATTTTGCTAACATAGGTACTATATGATCCCTAACTGCATCTAATATAAGTTTCATGTCTTTTTCATTGTTCCCAATCCATTGAATTTTCTCTAGGTCATTCAAAGGTTCCATCTTCTTTTCTTTCAAAAATGATTCAACTTATTCTCTTTTAGTATCATCATAATTCTAAGCTTCCATGATGTGAACTTGTTTGCACCTTCAAGAGGATCCTCAAATCTGATCACACTTGACATTATGAAGAATGAAATTTGACTATAATATCAAGAGAGAGTAATTTTATCTCAAATTTAATTGGATCTTCCTTAGAAAGGCTCTGACACCATGTAAATGTAGATTCAATTTATATCAGATTATAGTAATGGATGTCTTTTTTCTTTCAAAATTGGTCAATAACTAATCTTTGATTACTTATTTGTAGAATTACAATTAGAAAATATAGGTCTTTCTCTTATGTCAATTATGAATGTGATACAAATTATTAATTGATTTCGATATGTTTTAGGCAAATTGGGTCATATATATAATTTTTAATGGTCATGTCCATTCAAGACACACCTCTTTGAATGCAACGAATCATTTCCATAGCAAACTTGATCACTAATTGGGGTTATTTATTAATTTTTCTTAACAACAATAATAATATATATGATATCGTATATCAGGGAGGAGATTAATCAAACTTAATCTAATTTAATACCTATATTCAATCATCAAGAAGAATATGAAATGATCACCATTAGTTAATTATAATCTGCAAATATATATTTGACAATATACTTGGTAATTGTTATGATAGACTAATTGAGTATGTAAATGATAAATGTATATGTATATGTATATACTCTGATCAAGCAATGTGTGTGTGTGTGTGTGTGTGTGTGTGTGTGTGTGTGTGTGTGTGTGTGTGTGTGTGTGTGTGTGTGTGTGTGTGTGTGTGTGTGTGTGTGTGTGTGTGTGTGTGTGTGTGTGTGTGTGTGTGAATTATCATTGATTCATTCAAATATCTAACCATAGCTATCATACTTCAACAATAGGATAATCCATTATGGAGAATCCATATGAGCAAGCTAGCCATTAATGGTGATCGTACTCATGCACGAGGAGGTTAGGTGAGCAGTGTAAAAAGGTGAAAAGGCTAAAGTTTGGTGATTGGGGGTACTTTTTTTACTCTTACAACTTTTTGGGAATTGAGGATGAGGCATATTGGTAGGAGGAATGTTGTCTCTTTGACAAGACAAGGGAAGGGAGTGGGGGCAAGGGCAAGGGATGTCATGGTGGATAAATCAAGTTCTTTCATATGGATAGAGGAGAAGTGGAGTTGGGTAGAAAGGCATTCAAGCATTGTAAAGCTTGAAAAATCAACAAAAATCAAGAAGTTTTACTTACATAGAAATGTGTGCTTGTATGATCAAAATTTTGACATTTGCAAACACTTATGACTAGGAACACTATGCACTTATAATATTTGAATGCTTTTCCACTTCTAGGAAATTTGTAGGCATTTGGAAATGAAAAAGACTCATGCTTAGGGCTTCGCTAACCTAGTAAGGATAGGGACTGGGCTTGAATTTCATTAGCACAAATTGATTGAAAAAGGTTACATTGGAAAGTAAGTCATAGAGGAGGTTGGAGGATAAAGGAGGTTGGAGGTTTAAGACATCTTGAACTAGCAAATTAATTAAGATGAGAGTTTGAAGCACAGACCCCAATTACCTAAGAAATGAGAGTTTGAAGCCTATACAGTTCGGGCTTCAACAAACTTAAGGTTTTAATTATTACCTAACTCAAAAAACCTAACTAACATTTAGGAGACACCTCATACGCATGCCCTTACACCTTCAATATCATTCTACACTTCATTTGACGCTTGTTGCTACACACTGTCATGCATTATCAAGTTAGTCACAATAGGATGCCTAACCTTAAAAGGCTAAGTTTAGCCAAGAGATGGTGTGTGGCAAGAAAAATGAAAGCATGCTCTTAGTATACTCTAGGTTACTTCCCTTATCACAAAAAATCTCCATTTTTCAATGGTGGGAACTAGGGGAAATAGCCCACTCTGGATGAAACCCTAGGTTTGGTCCAAAATATGGCCAATGAAAAAAATAAATTTTTTTTTAACCTTCAAGCCCAACTACCACAATTTATCAATGCATACAAAATGAATGAAATACAATATGCACTATCCTCAATACCTCAATAGGAATAAGTATTCAATGAAAATTGAAAATTATAAGCAAATCGATACTTACTGTTCCAAGCATTTCTTTCTTAAACTTCACAAAATGTCTTCAATCCATCTTATACTATCATTGAAAATGGCCTTATAGCTTCCCCAAATCATTTACAGGACTACAAAACAAAATGGTTGTTCAACTTCTGCAACTTTGCAACATGTTCTTCCAAAGTTGACTTATGTTGACTTATGTTGACCAATGAGCGCAACAATACAATATTGATGCAAAAACATGACCAATGATTACAACTTGATATGAAATTACTCAAACATGCACAAAACACCTAAAGATCACCATATAATGACCACCAAACTCCAAAATTTGAAGGGAAATGAGTAGGATCATCCATGATGATCCTACACCAAATTTGAAGGTCTTGCTCCACCAAATTTGATCCTCTTTAGCTTGGTGCTTTCCACTAGATGATCTAGTTGACTCTTTGGCTCTCCTTGACCCCTTGTAACACCCCACCCCCTATGGTCTAGAGCCTCTTTGATTCAGAGATAGTCCTTTATGCTACTAAGACCAATGTCTATTAAAGTAAGATGGATTTTTTTCTACAAATGTACTAACATGACCATTATAATTGAGATGTTTGAAATGCAGATTTGGATCTCATATAAATATGAGGGGAGGATACATGTCTCTTCATGAGAGATGTCTCTAAGGTTTAATCATCATTTCATTAATATATTTAATAATAATAATTTGTATAATATATATATATATATGTATGTATATATAAATATGTATTATATATACTATAATATATATATTATATACTATTATATATTATTATTACATGAATACGCATATATAGGAAATGATGATTACCAATAAAAACAATGTATCTCAAATCGAATGAATCCAACTGAAGCTACAACTTTAACACTCCCTTTGGCTAGGGAGGATTTGTAGAACACATTATGCTCTCAAGAATATGAAGAGATATCATCTCAGTATGATATTCAATTCACTATGAGGCTAAATTTTTCACCTTTCATAACACACAATTGAAGCAATTTCCATAACTTTAATATAAGCTTAAACACCACCTTAAGTGTGGTCTATAATAGTAATTATGTCATGGTTCCCAACAAGATCTGGCCTAAAGAACCATAACAAGTTGGTCATTATGGTGTCCGGCAAGATATGGCCCAAAGAACCATGATGAGTCAGTTTTCATGATGTCTGCCAAAATTTGGCCCAAAGAACCATGATGAGTTGGTTATGATGGTGTCTAGCAAAATCCAGCCCAAAGAACCATGATGAGTTGATTATCATGGTGTCCGAAAAATTCTAGCCCAAAGAACCATGATAAGACTTGCTCCTAGACATCCAACACATTTAGGTGCTACAAGCTAATGTAGAGTATTTAGGAGATAGGTCAAACTATTGATAAGGTTGCCAACTTACAATAGTGACCTTACACACATTAAAGATCAGCACCTTTCATGACATATCATATGTGAAATAGTAACCATCATGAACCAAGTCAGAGGGTGGTACAAAGGTTTTCACCTCAATTCTCTCTCATAGAGAAGACTACATTACAAGGAATTTCACTGAGAACTTCTCATATAGAAGATATCATTTATAAAGGATTTCACCTCAAAAATTCTCCCTCTGAACAATGATCCTAGGAAGTTAGGTCCTCTAGTTACTCCTTTAGAAGCTCTTTTCCCCCAAGGATTCTTGTCAGACTCACTCTAAATCTGATATCAATTTTTTGATTTTTTTGTGATAAATCATCACTTCCTAATGATATGCATAGGAGTAGGCCCATCAACATCATGCAATCACACACATGTATTTCTAGACTCCCTCTAATTAACAATATTCTAAGCTCATGCATTGCCTTAGAAGAAGTGTCATACTCCCTCTTAATGTAAAAGGATCTCATAATCTCAATCATCAAAGATGTTTGCTTCAAGAGCCTCACTTTATCCATCTTGATCGTCAAGCTCTTTGGAGCTACTATCATTAGATTGAGTCTGCACAATATTTGGTAGCATATGTAAAGTACCAACCTTCTTTTCCTATAAGAACATCCTCAAAATAAAGGAAAAAGATCAAGGCAAATAACCCTTATAGTATATATAGAATTACAAATAAGAGAGAGACTACAATGAGTAGATAAATGTAAAAGATAAAAATACTTATCTGCACATGAAGATTCAAAAATTGTCTTCTTAGATTATTTGAGAATGAAACATCTCCCCTCTAAAGAAGGTTCAAGTGGGAATGGAACATTGACTATTATTCTCCCCATAATGTAAATTTCCACTCATTCTTATATTGTAGTCATATTATACTTGAAGTCAAAAGGAGTTTCAAATTTCAAATTGTGACAATATAAGGTGCTTTATGCGTATGTTATATATTTTTTAATTCTCTTCACTATGTAATCTCTTTCCTTAGCATGATAACAATAATATTTACTTTTAAATTATGATGTATTGCGGGTTGGTTTGTATTTAATTCCACATGGTTGTCATCACTCCATTTCATTCGTATTCTCTCTTATTCGGTGCCCATTGGAGAATCATATGCCATTTCAGGAATATATCTCAGTGCTATTATAACTCATAGGGATCCAACAAAAATTTACGCTCAATAGCGTACTTCCTAAGCATGGATAAAGATGATAGCTTTTAATTATAGAGAAGAGGAGATTTAGTCAATAAAAAATCTTTCCTTCAAGATAAATCCTCTTTTGATTGATTTCCATGAATTTGTACTACGATGAGACTTCAAGAACCCATAGTGTTGGGAGTATTGTTTATCAAACTCAACTATATTCATTACTTCTTCCTTATCGTCAATGCTTGATTCTTTATATTTAACGTGCATAATGATATACTTCCATTTGCTGATAGGATTTGTGTAGAAATTAGTCTCTTTACTCTCACAATATTGATTGGTATCAAATCTCCTCCTTGGAGACTATTATAGTGTATGACTGAAATTGGTCTGCAAAATTCTCCTCATCTAATGGGAGAAGCATGATTAGGAAACTCCTAGACCCATCTATGATTGTTCCACACCCATGTTATTTTCATTTTCAACAATCAAGTCTTTCATATCAAGAATCTCTTCATGATGTCAATATATTCATGACATTGTACAATTGTTGATGACTCGGCAAATATATCATTACAATTGTAATCAATTACTACTGCTGATTAGGCCACTACCACTATATATGCTAATTAGTAGGAAACTCCACTCAAGCAACCAATTATGGTAATAGTCATAGCCTGTATATCTATTCATCATTTGGCATTCATATAGTTTAGTTTGCATTAGGAGTTCAGCAATGTTCTCGTTCAATTGTTTTAAATCTCACAATATCTTCAATTCTCCTCATTGTTTTCTTGACGCCTTTCAATCTTTGACTCTCTACAGTCCCCTTCTTCCTTCTTATTATTTATAAAGGCATGCCAATTCAGAGCATATTAGGTTTTAATGTTTTATAGCTTTAGTGTGATAAATCATAAGGTGTAAACTTAAAGGTCAAACTCTTTGATTAAATTATATATATATACATACATATATATACATATACATGTATATACATATACATATATATACATACATGTATATATATGTATATGTATATACATGTATATGTATATATATGTATGTATATATATATATATATACATATACATGTATATACATATACATATATACATATATATGTATATGTATATATACATGTATATGTATATACATGTATATGTATATACATGTATATGTATATACATGTATATGTATATATATATGTATATGTATATATATGTTATATATATATACATATACATATATATACATATACATATACATATACATATACATATATATGTATATACATGTATATGTATATATGTATATATATACATGTATATATATATATATGTATATGTATATGTATATACATATGTATATATATGTATATATGTATATATATGTATATATGTATACATATATGTATATATACATATATGTATGTATATATATATATACATATAGATATATGTATATACATATATGTATATGTATATACATATATGTATATGTATATACATATATGTATATACATATACATATATGTATATGTATATGTATGTATATGTATATATATATATATATGTGTGTGTGTATACATATATATATATATATGTGTGTGTGTGTATATACATATATGTATATGTATATACATATATGTATATGTATATACATATATATATACGTATATATATATGTATATACATATATATGTATATATGTATATATATGTATATATATATATATACATATATATGTATATACATATATATATATATATGTATATGTATATATATATATATAATTGTAAGATATATGTGATATCTATAATGTACATGTATATATGTATATATATATATATATATATATATATATATATATATATATATATATATATATATATATATATATATGTATACATGTATATATATGTATATATATGTATATAATTGTAAGATATATGTGATATCTATAATGTCCTCTAATATATATGTATCTATAATAATTATATTTATAGATCAAAGTTTTATCTATTTATATAATTTCATATTCATATAGCTGTCATGTCTTTTGTAATATTAATTATCTTCTATGATCAAGCATGTTACTGTTCATCCTTCATGTGTTTATTATGTTAGTCATTAAGGAACATGGTGGTTTCAGTTTATTATAAAAGTCTTGTCTATAACTACTGGTGATCGGGTATACATCTAACTTATGACATGCCTTGATGTCTTGCTACGTTGACTAGTCATAAAATTAATATTAAAACTTGCATGTTTTACTTTGTCCTCCAAACCTTAATCAATGCGTTGTGTAGGGATGCTCTTAAGGGTCACTTCCAAATGCACGCCCCCTCACTTTTATATATTAGAGGAGATGTCGATCATGTCTAGACATACAAAACAAGGATAATAAACATACATAGTACAAGTTGTCTAATTAAGCCTAACTTGATAGCATCCATCAAATAAAGAGATTTGTAGAAATACTTCTATATTAAGGTGGCAAAAATTTGGAGACATTCATTATTTCCAAGTTTATCAATATAATATTAAGAGGATATATATTAGAGTGTGTGTATATATATATATATATATATTGAAGGATATTGGTATAAGTAAAATATAAATCCAACTAAGAAAATTCAGCATCGTATCAGAGCAAATCTAAGAGACAATCTAAGTTAGATTTATATTTATTCTATGCAAAATTATTCTAGAATTCCTTGTCGATCCTAATGGTGAGTGTTATCAAGGTTGAGGATAGATTCGAAGGTGTTTCAACTTATGCAACATGGAAATTACGAATGAAGTTAAGCTTAAAATATAATGACCTCAAGCAATTCATTGAAAAATCTGATCAACCAAAAGGGAATGACAAATTGATTAAATGGGAAAAAGATAAGACTAAAGCCATGAAATTAATTGTGGATGGTGTTAGCGATCATCTACTCCCTACTATCTCTAAATTAAACACAGCACACGAAATGCTTAAAACTCTTGAAGAAATGTTTGAGGGTAAAAGCACAAACCTATGTCACCTTTTATAAAGGAAAACTGATATCAAAATTTAAACTCTTCAACTTTAATGACATAAAAGTGGCATTTGTGTTTAGAATCTGAAGATGATGTAAACTAATGAAATGTGTAAAATTAGATGAAGTTTATGTCTATAATTTTTTTTCAAAAAATTGAGTGAATTTTTTTTTTTTTTTTTTTTTTTTTAAATACAAAAAATATAGAGTTTTTTTCCCGTCAAACAAATATATGCAAATGTTCATATTCTGGTTTGATTTTGGAATATGTTGGAGTTGACATGTATACCTAGTGTACCAAAAAAGAAAAATTGAAATTTGGCTAATATTTTTGAAGTTATAACTAGTCAAAGTCAAAGTTATCAAAAATTGACAGTTTTTCTCCCCCGTCAAACTTTTTCCATCAAATCTACATATTTTTTAAAACAAATTACATATTCTTGAAGAAGACTCTCTCCTCTAGTGCAGCATTAAAAATTTTAAAAAATTTAACATGATTTTTTATTTTTTTCTTATTTTTGAATAGACATCTTCCTGAATCTTAAAATACCTACTTGTAATATTTTTAAAGTATAACATATTATCCATAATCAAAATAATAATAAAATTATATGATCATAATCGTGACTCCGAGACCTACAAAAGTATATTTTTAGTTTTTAAAAAAACTTCAATTTAGTAGGTAAAATTGGCATTCAAAGTGAGATGTTTATAGAAGTTCTGATTTTTGCTTGTTTGGCTACCACATAGGATGCCACACAGACAGTTTCGGCAGGAACAATTTCGGCCGTAATTGTTTCGGCCAAAACTATTCCTGCCGAAACTCCTGTCGGCCGATTAAACCGCCAGCGGTTAATGTCGTTGTTTCATATAAAATAAAGTTTTCTTTTCTTTTCTTTTTTAAATAAATATACAGAACAGCAAAAATTGGAAGAGGATTTTCGAGAGACAATTAATTTTGAAGCAATTTTCAGCAACTATTTGGTTGATTTAATCAATATTGCAAAGGATTGAATATTTTGAAGGTGTTTTTTTTCTCATCTACTTATTTTTATTTTTATGTATTCTATATTGAACCATTAGCTGATATTTAGTGAAATCTAAATTTATTTATTTTTGTTTCTATAGATTAAAGTATTCAATGGGCAGTAAAAGGAAAAGATCAAGGAAATATGATAGAATAAGAGATGACAAAATGAAAGGTCATACAAAACATAATGAAAACCAACCTACTGAAATTCCTGAACAGGATGAGTTTCATGAAGAAAATGAAAGTAATGAAGAGGAAGAAATTGGCAGTTCTACTAATAGAGACAAATTAGAAGGCATAAAAAATTTGATGGATTTGGATGAAGAACTATTTTTTAACCAAATTCCATATAAAGATATGATAAATGATAGCACTATCAGAAAGCATTGTTAGAACATGTGGGATGAATATTTCAAGGATAAAAGTATATTTGGATAGGCACAATTATTTGTCAAGGTATTTATAAGAAAAGATATGAGACCTATTTTGGAGTTGTTGAGTGCTGATAACAGGAAAAGCCATGCACATAATATTAATAAAACAATAGTTGAAAACTTGCAAAATGCTTATAACAAAATTGACAACACAACTCAAGAAGGTGATTTGAGTTATTCACGTAGAGTATTGATGACTACTATATCTTGTAGAAGATCGACACATAAAAAATAGGTACGTGCAATTTCTAATGTACTACATATATCTAGAAGAACTGTCTAGAGATACATCAAGAGGAGAAATATGCTAGATGATAACATTGAGAATAACTGGGTGAATATTTGTAGAGTTCCTCAAAAAGATAGGATTTCTAAAGATGTAAAAAGACAAGTTATTGAATTTTGGACCACACATTCTCGTGTTTCTTCCAATAGGCATGATATTGTACAAATTAAAGATCAAGAAACAAGGGCCAAAATTGAACATCCAAAACATTTCATAGATATAACTCAAAGTGAATTATTTCAAACATTCAAACAAGAATTTTCAAATGTCAAAATATGTCAGAGAATGTTTGAGAGTTTAGATCCTTCCTTTGTACGCATAAATAAGATGCATGAAACTTGTTGTTGTAGAAATCATGTTGAATTTGGTCTACACTTGCAATCATTTTAAAAAGTTATGGTAGTACTTGATCCTAATTTGGTCATCCCTAGCAGTACAACACAATTTGTGAGGTCCACATTATGTGATAAATTAGAAGATTCAGATGAATTCAAAGTGCAATGCATCAAAAATCAGTGTGAAGATTATGGAGATTTATACAAATTTTATGAAATTATGCAAGTTGAGAATATTAATTAATCCACACCAATTTCATGGATGAGATATGAATATGAGATATACCAAAATAAGAGAGGAGGTGAATCCAGAAAAATTGTATTGAAGGGGAGTGAATTGCATTATGATGAGTTCATGACCAAGTTTTGTCCATTGATATATCCACATATCCAACATTTTTATGGTGCACGATGGCAAGCTAAGTAGTTTCGTGATTCCAAAAATTGTTTTCCACCTAGTTGTATACTTTCAGTTATAGATTTTTCTGAGAATTATACATTTGCACCTCATACAAAGCTTCAAGGCCAATATTATCATTCTGAACAAGTTGCAATATTTGTGCAAGTGACCTATAGACATGCACAATTTGAGGTGGATCAGATAGAAAGGTTGGATAAAAATGAACGCATCATCATCAAAGAGGTTCATTTTTATATTAGTGATGATAGAGTTCATGATAGGAGTTATGTGGCTCATTGTTTTACAATGTTCTCTAAAGATCTCAGAAATCGTGGAATAAATGTTTCAGAGCACTGGATTTGGTCTAATGGATGTGCAGGTTAGTGTACATGAAGTAACACATTTATTTAACTTTATTTTAACTTATATTTATTTGGACATGTCTATTTCGATTTGATATATGTACACGGATAATTGTAGATACTTATCATCTTTCATGTTCACAGGACAATTCAAATCTGCAAAAGCATTTAATTGGTTAGCAATGCAACATGCTAGAGCCAATGTTAGGTTTTTATGGAATTTCTTTGAAAGTGGACACGAAAAAGGGGAGCATGATGGAGTAGGAGCATGTATAAAATGTGCACTTTGACAACATGAACTTGCAGGTAAATATATGCATTTTTTATGTGCATGTTTAATACTCTAGTAGCATATATTTTAAATTTTATATATACATGCATATTGTATGTACATGCAGGGAATAGGATAGAGAGCGCAAATCAAATTGTTGAATGGTGTAAAGTTCATTTTGCTACTTGAGATACTGAATACAATAAGCGTTACTTTTGGGAGGTGAAAGGTGAATTAAGTTATATTTATTTTTAATGTGTTTTTCAAATCAAGTTGAGTTTTTAATTAAATATTTATTTTGAAATATGACAATTATTTTTTGTATTTGTAACAGATATAGATTGATCTAATCCTTACAATTGTCAAATGATTCCTAGTATTAGAAGTTTACATCAAGTGATGACTACAGGAAACCATAAACCTCCATTAATTAAAGTAAGAGAGAAAACATGTTTTTGTGATGACTACATTAAGGACAATCTAGTAGTGCATGCGAAAATATTGTGAATGGATACGTTTCACATTGGGATTTGAAGGAGATAGTTAGAAAGCCTCCTTTTGAAGATTCTAACATTGACATTGACATTCATGATCCTGTATATTCAGCTGATTATGAGCTCATTTCTGATTTAGTTATGGCAAGTTTGTGTGCATATATACATATATATAAATTAATATACACGTATATTCATTTTAAAATTAATTTATATTTACCTATATTTTTATATACATGTAGGAGATATTTTTGCAATTCAAGCCTTACCAGATAATGCAAAAAATGTGGACTATTATCTTTTAAGATGCACAAAAGCAAAACACAAGTTGCTAGAAGGAACTATAGATGCTGATCAATAATCATATCTAATTGGATCAGTTGTTATTGAAGGAACATATTATCAACAAACAAGGGTAATTGATAGTGGTATTGAATTTATTGAATACAAGCCTAGAGGAAAAGTTTTACATTACAGTAACCATGTTATAGCAACCAAATTACAATTTGAAGCAATACAAAGAAGAGGATGTCATGGAAATTAAAAGTGGAAATTTCCTATTGAAGAACATGAAAAACTTCTAGAGATAATAAAAAGTAGAGAGGATCCTAACAATACATTGTTTGTGGAGCTCTAGTTTACCTATGTAGTTATTGTGGAGCTCTAGTTGAGCTATACCTGTATAGCTCTTATACTTTCATATTTAATATTGACAGGATATTTGTTTTATAAATTTGTGTACATTGGATCATTTATCTTGGATATGCAAAATTAGACATGTTTTGTTATTTTTATTTAAATTCGACACGAATATCTCATTTAAGGCCACCTCTTAGGACCTCCCCTTAAGACAATCTCTTAGGACCTCCCCTTAAAACCACCTATTAGAACATCCCCTTAGTACCACCTTTTACCTGACCTCTCCTTAAGACAACCCCTTTAGTATTTGTATGTATTTATATGTACATTGTTTATGTTTTCTTACATATGATTGTTAATGTTGTTATTTATTTATGTACATATAATCTTTATATGTTCTTATATGATACATTCTTTATGTTTGTATATAATTGTTATGTTCTTGTATGTATTAACTTTTATTAATTAAATATTGTAACATGCATTCTTTAGGTCATACTCTTTATATGTTCTTACATGTATATTTTATATGAGCTATGTTACATATTACATACATTATATTTTATTAATTAAATGTTGTTAATTATAGTTAATTAAGAATGTAGAGGATGGAACGCGTATGGCGAATTGTTGTGGCTAGGGCCTACTTGCCCTAGGCCTAGTGTTTGGGTGATCTGTTGTGCATGTGTTCATGCGAGATCTGGTTGGTAGGGAGTGGGTTCAATAGGCTACATCAGGAGTGTGTGGAGAGGCGAGGGTTTTTGAGCGACTGGGCAGATTTGGGGCCAACTGGGGCTGGTCAGAGTCTGCAGTGTCTTCATTTGGGGGTAGGTAGTGTGGATTCAATAGCAGGGTGTGGATTTTTGTTCTTAAAATTTTTGATTGGTGATTGGATCTTAGAATTTTCTCATGGGGCAATCGGAGGTCCCATCTCAGATATTATCTGATGATTTGGTGATGGTTGAGTCCTCTATTTTGATGCGGGGAGGGGCTAAAGGCAAGGCTAACAATCTTCTACCTAGGATGAATGCTTCATTGTTGAAGGATTATATCTGTATCAAGAAGATGAATGGATGTTTGGAGCGATTTGATGATCAACTGACGTTAATTATTCAACCAGCGTAGATTTCAAAAGATGTGGAGTATTGGGGCAAGCATGCGCTCATATGTAAGTTTTTGGCTCTCCAACTTTCTCTTCCTGTGTTGGAATCGTGGGTGCATCAGATATGGAACTTAAAAGCGGATATGGAAATTCTTCTGGCGGCCAACAACTACTTTATGGTTATTTTCTTAAGTATGTCAAAACGGAACAAGGTTTTTGAGGGAGGCCCATACTTCTTTAACCAGGTTGGGATTTTCATCAAACCCTGGCACATTGGATTTAACTTCGTTGAGGAGATCCTGTCTCAGGTCCCTTTGTGGGTTTGGCTTCCACAGTTACCTCTAGAATTTTGGAGAGATGATATCCTTCATTCGATATCACTTCTGCTGAGGAAATCGGTTGGGTCGACCACCCTAACCCAAGATCGAAAGGTAATTTCATATGCACGAATTTGTGTGGAAGTTGATCTTAATAATTCGTTGCTTGATTCTATGGAAATTTTTTTGGGCCCTTCTTCATGGATTCAACAGTTGGACTACGAGACTTTACCCTTTAGATGCAAGATTTGTCTTTAATATGGGCACTTACAGCGCAAATGCCCCCAGAATAAATTTTCTCAATCATCTATGGCCACTGTGTTGACCCCTAAGGAAGACAAGGGGAAGACCCATATGCCAAAAGGTCCCTCTATAGATAAGGAGGGTTTTATCACAGTGAAGTCGTGTAATAAAGGAAAGGGGCAGAAGAGAACTTGGACGGATAGACAAAGTGATGGCACTTTTAACAGGTTTAATGTTCTAGAGAATTTGGTATAGAAGGAAGGAATACCTGTTGAGATATCCCCAGGTGATGGTTCCTTTTCGGAACCCCAGCTAGAGGAGGATGGGATTCTAGTCCAGGTTTCTGAGAAAAAACAAGGCTAGCCAATGGGATTAGATGGATTGGTTCAGGAGATAAGTTGTGATATTCCTAGTGGATCGCATCCCTGTGATGCTCCAAATACCACAGCTGCTAACCATCCTAGCAAGAAAGGGGTGCCTGACAATACAAAAGGCTCTAAAGCTACTTCCACTTTAGGCTTCCAATATAAGCCTTTTAAAAAGAGGACCTTAGAGAAGTCTGCTAAGAGTGGAAGGAAGACGGATCAAGAGAAGGTTAAGATGATGGGTGAGACTTTGTTTGAGGCTGGGTTAATGAAGCCCATTGACTCCCACTTCCCACAGTCTTCTAAATGATTATTCTTTCTTCGAATTTGAGAGCATTGAATAGCATCCCTAGACAAAAGGTTGTTCATAGATTGATAGAGTCTCATTCTCCAGATGTTATTTTCATTCAAGAAACTAAGCTTTCAGTTGATGAATTGGATAACTGTGGACCAAAGGTTTGGCCCCATGGTAGCTGGCAGGGAGTAGGTGCTCAAGGGAGCTTAGGGGGTCTCACTTGTCTCTAGAATCCTAAGAAGGTGACTCCCTTGTGGTGGATTACAAGTAGGTCTTCCATCTCTTTTATGGCCTCTCACTTTGAGATAGGTGAAAGGTGCTTGTTCTCTAATATTTATGCTCCCAGTGATTTGGTAAGTAAATCCCTTATGTGGTCACATATTATATTTGTCCGATCTTTGGAACCTTTTCTTCCTTGGATTGTGGCTGGAGATTTTAATGCTATTACTAGTCTAGAGGAAAAGAGGAGCAGGATTTCTCGACTGGGTCCTTCTTCTAGTATGCTTAGAGATAAAATTGGTTCTTTGAATCTTATTGATGTTAAACCCAATTCTGGTATATTCACCTAGAATAACAAAAGGAGTGGGATGGAGGCTATTTCAAAAAGGCTTGATAGGTTCCTAGTATCTTGTTTTTGGATGGATAGTAGATGGCCTACCAGTTCATAAATTCTTGATTGGAGAGGCTCTAATCACTAGCCTATTAGGCTCTCTATCACTCCTTTCAAGACTTCTAAGAATCCCTCTTTCAAGTTTCAACTAATGTGGTTGAGGGATCCCTCCCTACAAGATCTTATGATAGCCTGGTGGTATGAGGGTAGGCCTCCTCATGGTACTTCCATGTACACCTTCGAGAAGAGACTTCAGCATGTGAAATTCAAGCTGAAACAGTGGAATAAACAGTGCTTTGGAAACCTTCAAGAGCATTTGAGAGAAGCTCAGGCTAGGCTGGATAGTGTCACTCGCCAGATCAGGGATCAAGGAATGACTGCAGATTTGATGTCTAAAGAATCCTTAGCTCTGAGGGAGGTTGAAGAATGGGAGCTTCGGGAGGAAATATTTTGGAAGCAAAAGTCTTAGGTGGACTGGTTGTAGGAGGGAGATAGAAACATTGCTTTCTTCCACAACACTATTAAAGCTCGTAGGTTTGGGAATTCTATCACTTCTCTTGTTTCTACTTTTGGAGATCAGCTCTTTTCTAAGGAGGCAATTTCTTTAGAGGCCACTAGTTACTTCTCTCAACTCTTCTCTAAGGAGGATCCTATTTCTTTGGAGGAGACAAGGGCTATCTTAGATTGTATTCCTCATCTTGTGTCCAGCAATATGAACAGAGATTTGTTAAAACCTATTATGCTTGAGGAACTGGAGAAAGTGGTATTTGGTATGACAAAAGGTAAAGCCCCAGGCCTAGATGGGTTTCCCATTGAATTTTTCCAAGAGTTTTGGGAGATTATTAAATTTGATCTTCTAGAAGTTGTCTAGGAGTCATATCAAAATAAACAAATGCTCAAGTCTATGAATGCTACTTTCCTGGCTCTCATTCCCAAGATTGATGGGGCTAATAGGTTGGATCAATTCAGACCCATTGCTCTATGTAATGTCACATACAAAATTATCACAAAATTAATTTTTGAGAGGCTTAAGCCTTTTCTTGCCACTCTGATTTCTGAGGAACAGGGAGATTTTGTTAGTGGGAGACAGATTCTTGATGGGATGGTTATTTCTTTAGAGGCTATTCACTCTATGGCCACATCCAAGGAAAAGGCTATGCTTATTAAGTTGGACTTAGCTAAAGCTTATGACTGAGTTAGTTGGAATTTTTTGGGTTGTGTGCTTCTAGCTTTTGGATTTGATATGGAATGGGTGGATTGGGTTCTCAATTGTGTGTCTTCCCCATCCTTTTCAGTTCTTATTAATGGAGAACCTACTGACCTATTCTTTGCTTCTCGAGGACTTCGACAGGGGGATCCTATCTCTCCATATCTATTTATCATTATGGCAGAGGGCTTGGGCAGATTTATAAAGTCTCAAGCAGATCTAGGACTTGTTCAAGGGTGGAAGTGGCACAATGATATTCCAGCATACATGCACCTTCAATTTGTGGATGATACTGGACTGATGTGCTTGGATACTATTAATGAGGCAAGAAACTTCAAAAAGATTTTGGATACTTATTTAAAAGCTTTTGGATGGAAAATGAATTAAGGTAAATCATCTATTTATTTCTTTAATACCCCTCAGTCGATTCAACTCAGGATTGCTAGAATTCTCAGGTTTCAAGTTGGATCCCTATCTTGGAGTACCTTTAGCTTTGGGGACTCAACGGAAAGAATATTGGCAAGGTCTTTTGGACAAATTTCATAGTAGGGTGAGTCACTAGACTCATAGGTGGCTCTCATCTGCTGGAAGGGTTATCCTCCTCAAGACTGTGATTCAGGCTCTTCCTATTTACAGGTGTTTAGTGCAAACTCCTCCCACTGGAGTTATGAAAGATTTTGATGCTTTGTCACGACAATTCCTTTGGTTAGGCAATCTCCTATCCTCTAAATGGAGCTTAGTCAATTGGGACGGTGTTTGCTTGCCTAAGTTTACTGGGGAACTAGGCCTTAAATGTATGGCTCTCGGCATCAAGGCTCTAGCAGCAAAGTTATACTAGAGGTGGTGCAAGAATCAAGATCAGGATTGGGCCAAGATTCTGACCCATAGTATTTCCTGGGAGTGGAGTTTCAAGATATTCCTAGACTGGAGCTAGATGGTAAGGGGTCCTTTATTTGGGACACCCTTAAAAGGGGTGCTCCTCTTATCAAGGAAAGCCTTTTCTGGATATGTAATGAGGGGTCAAGTGTGTTATTCTGGCAGGACTCTTGGGATGGCCACCCTCCTATTCTCTCCAGCTACCCCCACCTTTAGCCTCTATATCAAGTTTTTTCTACTGCAGGATGGACCACGATAGCTCACTTCAAGACTGTTATGAGGTGTGGATTGGTGGAGGTGGCTAGTTGGAAGGATCCACAGGTTTGGCCCCCTGGGGGCTCCTCGAAGATTCGAGCTAAACTGGCAAATCTTCTCTCTACAAGGCTATGCAACTCTTCTAAAGAAAAAGACATCCTAGCTTGGGGTCCTTGCCCTAAAGGAAATTTTAGTGTGGCCCAGGGATATGCTCGGTTGGATAGTCAATGTAATGAAGTTTAGGAGATTCCCTCATGGAGGAAGGTTTGGAATAAATCCTCTTGGCCGAAATGTAATTTTTTTCTATGGTTGGTTGCTCAAAAAAAGTGTCTTACTTGGGATAATCTCCAAAGAAGAAGGTTTCAGGGACCCTCTTTCTATCCCCTATGTAGGTTTAATGGGGAGGATGTCTCTCATGTTTTCTTCTTATGCCCTCTCTCTAGAGAGATCTGGCATAAGTGGTGGGAGGCGTGGTGTCATAGATGTATTCATGCCGAATCTCTTATTGAATTTTGGGATAGCCCTGGCAGACCCCGTATGAAAACTTCATTCCTCCAGGTGACCTAGGCTATTGGACCTTCTTTCATTCTTTGGAATCTTTGGTTGGAGCGTAACCGTCAGATTTTTTGTAACTCCAGCTTGGGAGTCACTAAAATATGGCAGCTAATCTTAAGCAGGTTTCAAGAGACTATCTCTGCTAAATGTGATATGACTGAGCCAGTGGATCCTGGTGATTTCAGTATAGTTAGGAATTTGGGATTAGTGGACAAAGGATTGGGAACTATTAGCACTAAGAGATCTCAGCCGCTAAAGAGGAAGGTTTGTAGAGTGGGGAGATGGAGTCCTCCACCAGATGCAGTCCTAAAGATTAACACTGATGGCTCCTCCTATGGGAACCCTGGACAAGCTGGAGTGGGGGGGATTGGGAGAGATATGGATGGCAATGTTATTATCATATTCTCTTTTCAAAAAGGAATTCAATCCAATAACATGATGGAGGCATTAGCCATTAAGGTGGCTATGGAGCGGGCTTGTTCTCTTGGATGGAGGAGAGTGGTGTGTGAATCAGACTCTCAGATCGTTGTGGATATGATAAATAACCAAAGAGTGGATGACTCTAACTGGAAAATTGCCTCTCTTGTTAGAAAGATTCTTCACTTGAGTAGCTTTGTAGATGGGATCTCCTTCTGTCATATTCCTAGGGAATGGAATGGAGTGGCTGATGTCTTGGCAAAATGGACATCGGAGAAGGGTGTTGGTTGGGATATTTCTGATAGGGATGATCTTCCTACTGATTATGGTGGGACTTTCGAGCAATTAGTGGGAAAGGATAGAACTTAATTGGTGTTGGGTTGGTGTTTTGGTTGTTTGGGCCTAAGGCCTTTTGTAATTTGGCTTTAATTGAATAAATTTTTACCCATTTTTCCAAAAAAAAGAATTAAGAATGTATGTCATTAAATATAGTTAATTATACTTAGATTAAATATAGTTAATTATACTTAGATTAAGACATGTCATTAAATATAGTTAATTATATTATAAATAGTTAATTATAGTTAGATTAAATATAGTTAATTAAGACATGTCATTAAATAGAGTTAATTAAGACATTAAATATAGTTAATTAAGACATGTCATTAAATAGAGTTAATTAAGACATTAAATATAATTAGATTAAATATAGTTAATTATAGTTAATTAAGGCATGTCATTAAATATAGTTAATTATACTTAGATTAAGGCATGTCATTAAATATAGTTAATTATAGTTAATTATAGTTAGATTAAATGTATAGTTAATTTTACTTGACACATGTCATTACATATAGTTGATACATGAGACATTAAATATAGTTAGATTAAATATAGTTAATTATATAGTTAATTAAGACATGTCATTAAATATAGTTAATTATACTTATATTAAGACATGTCATTAAGTATAGTTAATTAAACTTAAATTAAGGCATTAAAAACAGTAACATGTACATAAGCATGAATATTGAAAACATATACATATGTATATTAACTTTAATTAATTAAATGTTGTAGTTCATGCATTCTTTCTAGGTGATCATAGTCTTTATATGTTCTTATGTACATGTAAATGTTATATTCTTATGTACATGGACCATTAAAATTATATAGTTAATTACACTTAGATTAAGGCATTAAGAGGAATAACTATACATATACATGTAAACTTGAATATTGAAAACATGAATATAAGGCATTAAGAAACATGTTCATAACACATACATAAGTTACATAAAAGATTAAGACATTAAAAGATCAATAAGATACACATGTGTACGTTAAAAGATCAATAACATACATGTACATATATCTGGAGAATATAATGTACCCATATCAAATGTATAAAAATAGATCATGTATCAAATGTCTAGAAATAACATATATAAAACATCAAAATCTCCATATAAACATGTATCTAGAAATAAAATATAAAACATCATTTAGTGTCCATGATATAAACATGTATCTAGAAATAACATATAAAACATCAAAGTGTCCATATAAACATGTATCTAAAAATAACATATAAAACATCAAAGATTCCATATAAAATGTATGTATCTGGAAATAACATATAAAACATCAAAGTGTCCATATAAACATGTATCTGGACATAACATGTGTGTAATAAAATAAAAGGCCACATATGATAATCAGCTACATCCCCCCTCCTGATGCTGGGCCCTATCCCCAAAAGGGTCTATCAGTTGCATCTAAACCCTGTGTCAAATGATAACTTGGACCATTTAATTATGTGTACAGACAAATTATATCAAGATCTACATGTATATAAATCAAATATATATATTTAAATTGTAACATACCTGGGACTCACGACGTGTAGGATCTGTCGATGTCTGCAGATCAGCAAAATGTAACATACTATCACTCAAACCCTATAACACATACACAAACACACGCATATATATAAATTTAAACATATAGACATATTATTTACCATAATAAAAATAAATTTAAACATATAGAGATATTTACCGTAGCATTATGTAATGCTCTTCCGATCTAACTAATATTTGAATCATGCAATGAAAAAATAGTATCAGCATCCAAGTCAATAGTGTGGCCCTGATCTGAAAGCATGGAGGTAAATAGACTAGGTTGTCTAGCACTGACATCCTCAGTAGGGGGGGTGTTGTAGGGTCCTGAGTCGTTGGGGCTGGTGTTGTAGCCTGGGCTTGTGTAGTTGCAGGAGCAGTAGAAGGTGTAGGAATGTCCCCCTGCCTCTATGAATCCTCTAGGACTGTTGTATGTGACAAAATATGACTAATCTAAGAGCTCATGTCATGAAGTGGAATCCCTGTGAGTGTAGATAATGCTCGATATGCATCTAAAAGATTAGATGCTAAATATGATCCCAAATTCCTCTAAGACTGCAAAAATGTCTATTGGAGAAGGTATGTCTACAACTCCATAATCATCATCAACAGGTGCGCTAGATGATGCAACTATGGGAGCAGTACCTTGAGACCGTAGCATATATCTACCACACTGATCAAAAGAAATCCCATGTAACTGTGTGGTGATGGTGGCGATGCTTAAAAAAATCTGTGTCCTAATTGTGTCATCAGGAACACTCTTGCCTGTAGCAGCCATTTGTGGACCTCTTAGCATAACCAAAAGGTTTGGACCCACCATTGCTTGTTTGTTAACGGGCGCAGGAGTGTCTGCGAGTCTAAATCTGTCAAAAAGTCTCCCCTAACCCTGCCCAACATGCCCTAGATAATTTGTATGGTCAACATTGTAGTGTAAATGAAATTCTATAAACAATTGTTTGCAGAAATATAGAGGGAACTCATCCTTCTGTGTCCATCCATGATGAGTGGCCAACCAATGAGGATACATCAATGGTGCAACGAGTGGATCAGTACACTTTGTCGCAAAGTAGCCTCTGACTTTGTGACAATCTGTATAAGATGGAAACATGGATTTCACCATGCCAGTGGAAACCTCAGTGTCAATCTGTCTATACTTCACAGTGCCAGTGACACTATGAGATAAAGAAGAATAAAATGTCTCAATGCTCATATCCTCAAAAGGGTTGTATGATTCAATGGTCTAAATCATACAAAATAACTCCTCTCGCATCACTATGACCTTCTCCCTATTAGAGAGGGTGGTTGAAGAGGAAAGAGAGGTATCCAAAACTTGCATACCACGAGATAATCACACAACTGTATCTCTAAATAACTGTTGTCTATCCTAAGTGGAGGATTTTGATCTGCGTGCTGTACCAGACTCAGCACTCTAACCCCCACCATAGACACTAGCATCCCCTGAGGATGTAGGAGCATGATCCCCAAAACCAGATGCCATAATGTATATATGAATATAAATATGAGGATATGAATGTGAAGCTATAAGAGTGATAAATATCTAGAGATCTGCACATGCATATATATACAAATATAAACATACAAGTGTATTTAAATTAAAATAATTAAAAGTTAAATTTAATTTGAAACACATGTACATATAAATACACAACATTAAATGCATGGTACTATTCAATCATGTAACATGTATGTATTTTTAAACAAATTATCTTAGAGACCATATATAATGTGCGTTGTAACATGCTCATGCAAATGTGAAAAATAAATATTCGTACATGTACATGTGCATATGCAATAAATAAATTTTTTTAAAAAATTGATTAAATGATAACTAAGTGTACAGATGTATATGTAATAAAAAATATATAATTCTTGACTAAATTCTAGATTTCAAATGATGTAAATGCTTTGATGATTATGGGGAGTGTAGATGAGAGTTAGGACATAGGGATAGAAAATTTAGTAAACTTAAACAAATAAACTACATGGATTAAGTATAAGTTATTAGGCAGTGTGTTAATTAGTATTGTAGTTATTACTTAATCAAAACTATATTTGTTACTAGATAAGTAAACGAGTTTAGTTAGCAAATGTTAGTTTACAATTTAGAACTCATGACTTAATTTAGTAGTTTGAATTAGAGTTAAGAATGTTAATAAAGTAAATGGGATATAGTTTTATTAAGGTTGATAGTAAGTAAGGTCTATTATGTGCTACTAAACATATGAATACCTATTAGAACCTACAACAGACATAATGACCTAGTAGGAGTCCCTAGGTCCCCTTAACATATATATGGATAAAAATACCTAGAAATGTATCATAAGAGGTCATTATGTGTCATTTGGTAATGTAAGAATCATCATTACCTAATAAGACCTATTATATCCTAATAATACATATTAAGACTTATTAGAACCTATAAAAAATAGTATGACCTATTACGACTCCTATGTCCCCTTAAGACACACATGTATGGATAACGTACCGAAAAATGTATAATAAGTGATCTTAATGTGTTGTTTGGTAATGTAAGACTCATTATTACCTAACAATACCTATTATGTGCTAGTAAACATATGAATAGCTATTAGAACCTACAATAGACATAATGACCTAGTAGGAGTCCCTAGGTCCCCTTAACATATAAATGGATAAAAATACCTAGAAATGTATTATAAGAGATCGTTATGTGTCATTTGGTAATGTAAGAATAATCATTACCTAATAAGACCTGTTATATCCTAATACTACATATTAAGACTTATTAGAACCTATAAAAAATAGTATGACCTATTACAACTCCTATGTCCCCTTAAGACACACATGTATGGATAACGTACCGAAAAATGTATCATAAGTGATCTTAATGTGTTGTTTGGTAATGTAAGACTCATTATTACCTAAAAATACCTATTATGTGCTAGTAAACATATTAATACCTATTATAACCTACAACAGACATAATGACCTAGTAGGAGTCCCTAGGTCCCCTTAACATATATATGGATAAAAATAACTAGAAATGTATCATAAGAGGTCGTTATGTGTCATTTGGTAATGTAAGAATCATCATTACCTAATAAGACCTATTATATCCTAATAATACATTTTAAGACTTATTAGAACCTATAAAAAATAGTATGACCTATTACGACTCCTATGTCCCCTTAAGACACACATGTATGGATAACGTACTGGAAAATGTATCATAAGTGATCTTAATGTGTTGTTTGGTAATGTAAGACTCATTATTACCTAAAAATACCTATTATGTGCTAGTAAACATATGAATACCTATTAGAACCTATAACATACATAATGACCTAGTAGGAGTCCCTAGGTCCCCTTAACATATATATGGATAAAAATACCTAGAAATGTATCATAAGAGGTCGTTATGTGTCATTTGGTAATGTAAGAATCATAATTACCTAATAAGACCTATTATATCCTAATAATACATATTAAGACTTATTAGAACCTATAAAAAATATAATGACCTATTATGACTCCTATGTCCCTTAAGACACACATGTATGGATAACGTACCGAAAAACATATCATAAGTGATCTTAATGTGTTGTTTGGTAATGTAAGACTCATTATTACCTAAAAATACCTATTATGTGCTAGTAAACATATGAATACCTATTAGAACCTATAACAAGCATAATGACCTAGTAGGAGTCCCTAGGTCCCCTTAACATATATATGGATAAAAATACCTAGAAATGTATCATAAGAGGTCGTTATGTGTCATTTGGTAATGTAAGAATCATCATTACCTAATAAGACCTATTATATCCTAATAATACATATTAAGACTTATTAGAACCTATAAAAAATAGTATGACCTATTACGACTTCTATGTCCCCTAAGACACACATGTATCGATAACATACAGAAAAACATATCATAAGTGATCTTAATGTGTTGTTTGGTAATGTAAGACTCATTATTACCTAACAATACCTATTATGTTCTAGTAAACATATGAATACCTATTAGAACCTATAATAGACATAATGACCTAGTAGGAGTCCCTAGGTCCCCTTAACATATATATGGATAAAAATACCTAGAAATGTATCATAAGAGGTCATTATGTGTCATTTGGTAATGTAAGAATCATCATTACCTAATAAGACCTATTATATCCTAATAATACATATTAAGACTTATTAGAACCTATAAAAAATAGTATGACCTATTACGACTCCTATGTCCCCTTAAGACACACATGTATGGATAATGTATCGAAAAATGTATCATAAGTGATCTTAATGTGTTGTTTGGTAATGTAAGACTCATTATTACCTAAAAATACCTATTATGTGCTAGTAAACATATGAATACCTATTATAACCTACAACAGACATAATGACCTAGTAGGAGTCCCTAGGTCCCCTTAACATATATATGGATAAAAATAACTAGAAATGTATCATAAGAGGTCGTTATGTGTCATTTGGTAATGTAAGAATCATCATTACCTAATAAGACCTATTATATCCTAATAATACATATTAAGACTTATTAGAACCTATAAAAAATAGTATGACCTATTACGACTCCTATGTCCCCTTAAGACACACATGTATGGATAACGTACTGGAAAATGTATCATAAGTGATCTTAATGTGTTGTTTGGTAATTTAAGACTCATTATTACCTAACAATACCTATTATGTGCTAGTAAACATATGAATACCTATTAGAACCTATAACATACATAATGACCTAGTAGGAGTCCCTAGGTCCCCTTAACATATATATGGATAAAAATACCTAGAAATGTATCATAAGAGGTCGTTATGTGTCATTTGGTAATGTAAGAATCATCATTACCTAATAAGACCTATTATATCCTAATAATACATATTAAGACTTATTAGAACCTATAAAAAATATAATGACCTATTATGACTCCTATGTCCCCTTAAGACACACATGTATGGATAACGTACCGAAAAATGTATCATAAGTGATCTTAATGTGTTGTTTGGTAATGTAAGACTCATTATTACCTAAAAATACCTATTATGTGCTAGTAAACATATGAATACCTATTAGAACCTATAACAAGCATAATGACCTAGTAGGAGTCCCTAGGTCCCCTTAACATATATATGGATAAAAATACCTAGAAATGTATCATAAGAGGTCGTTATGTGTCATTTGGTAATGTAAGAATCATCATTACCTAATAAGACCTATTATATCCTAATAATACATATTAAGACTTATTAGAACCTATAAAAAATAGTATGACCTATTACGACTTCTATGTCCCCTAAGACACACATGTATCGATAACATACAGAAAAACATATCATAAGTGATCTTAATGTGTTGTTTGGTAATGTAAGACTCATTATTACCTAACAATACCTATTATGTGCTAGTAAACATATGAATACCTATTAGAACCTATAATAGACATAATGACCTAGTAGGAGTCCCTAAGTCCCTTTAACATATATATGGATAAAAATACCTAGAAATGTATCATAAGAGGTCATTATGTGTCATTTGGTAATGTAAGAATCATCATTACCTAATAAGACCTAGTATATCCTAATAATACATATTAAGACTTATTAGAACCTATAAAAAATAGTATGACCTATTACGACTCCTATGTCCCCTTAAGATACACATGTATGGATAACGTACCTAAAAATGTATCATAAGTGATCTTCATGTTTTTTTTGGTGATTTAAGACTCATTATTACCTAACAATACCTATTACATGTTGTTTGGTAATGTAAGACTCATTATTACCTAACAATAACTAGTTGTTAAAATGAACATCATGAATATCTAAGTGTGGTTCATTCGGTTAGTAAAGTACCTATGTTATGGTTAGAATGTGGTATAGGTTATGATTGTAGTTGATATAGGGTTATGTTAGAAGGTGTAGTTAATGTCAAAATTAATTTCACCATAAGAGATTATTGTTTCACCTAGATCCATCAGGTTATGTTAGAAACTGGACAATGTGCCCTAAAGTTTTGCCACATTTTTTACTAATGTTTTTCTACATTTTTACCTCATGTTTTTCTACATTTTTTAACTAATTTTTTTGACATTTTTACCTAATATTTTTCTATATTTTTACCTAATGTTTTTCTACACTTTTAACTAATGTTTTTCTACATTTTTACCCCATGTTTAACTACATTCTTGCTAACAAATTAATTTAAATACCATTCTAAAACAATTTAGAATAATTTAAAACAATTTAATTTCTAAAAAATTAATTAATTAATTTAATTAAATATATTAAAAAATAAACAATTCTAAATATTTCACTCACAAAATAGGTAAAAAACAACTACTTTAAGTATGATTAACATTTACTAATCAAAAAATAAGTTTTAAAAAAATTTAAAATGGGGGAAAAAAAACCACTAACCTGTTACGGCCAAAACACCTAAACTACTCTCCTAGAACTTAGGAACTGCAACAGTGAAAATGATAGTCGCAAGAGGTTTACAGTGCTTTTATTATGTCACAGGGGTTTCAGCTAGAACCGTTCTAGCCAAAATAGTATGCGCCATGTCAACACAGGAAACTGCCACGTATGTACGATCGGAAGCGTTCCGGCCAAAACTATTATGACCGAAATACCTTGTGGTATCACGAAAGGTGACCTAAGTTTGTGCTTTCACCCTTGAGATAAACAATACAACAAGAATTATAACCTTGAAAGACAATCTCTCCAACATTAAGATGAAGAAAGGAGAATCCACTGCTTCATATTTCATTAGGATAACAAAACTAAGAAACCAACTCTCCAAAATTGGCCAGATTTATGATGAAAAAGAATTAACCTTGATAGCTCTAAAGGGTCTGCCACCATCGTGGTATGTGCTCGATCAAAGCTTCTTAAACTTGTTCGACTAAAGGATGATTGCATGCAAGAGGAGGGCATGTTAATATCTCGAGGTGATATTCCTATTGGACGTGATATTTAGGCTCTCACAAACCAAGTTCATAAAAATAAGGAACCTAAATTCAAAAGGAAAAGAAGATGTGAATTACTCGAAAATGCAATGCTTTAGATGTGACAACAATGGTCACTCGTCATTCAAATGCCCTAATAGACTGAAACATCAAGCAACTTTTGCTAAAGTCAATGATTTTGATATAGATCTAGAGAAGCATCCATTCTAAAGAAACTTTTGAATATCCTTAACATATGTGAAGTATCAGATTAAGAGGGAGTTCTTATATATATTCATTGAAATGAAAAATCAACTTGTTAACAGTTATAAGATGAAGTCTTAGAATATCAAATTATTGTACTATATTATTTGTGTATTTATTTTAAATATTACAGCTATGTACCTTGACCTTTCTATTTTAAGAATGTTATTATAGGAAGAGGGAGTTGATAAGGAGCTCTGATGATTGATATTCAGAGGGGGTTGAAAACATCCTCGTATATGACAATGATGGGCCTAACCTTGTGTACATCATGAGGAAGTGACGACTTCCAAATGATGTCACTTGTATTTGCAAAAGTTATTGTAATATGACGATCTTATAGTAACTTGTATTATGACATCAAACAAATTGAGTATATGGTGAATGTCTTGCATCTCAACATTTTGGGAGACCATTACTCTGAGTATTTGGTGAATATCTTTGATATGCTGGGAGGAAAATACTCTTGATATCAAAACCTTCTAAGTATTCGATGAATATCTTTGATATTCTGGGAGGCCAATACTTTTGATATCAAATGTGATATCAAAACCTTCTGAGTATTTGGTGAATATATTTGATATTCTAGGAGGCCAATACTCTTGATATCAGATGTGATATCAAAACATTTTGATTACTTTGTGAATATCAAATGTTGATATTCTAAGAGACCAATACACATGATATTGTATGCGATATCAAATGATAGAAATCTTATAAGATGTCAAATGAGATATCCTTACATCATTATTTGATATATTATGTTGAAGTAATATTTATTCTTGTATCCTACCTTGCTAAGAGGGAGTGTTAATGTTTTATAGCTTTAGTCAGATCAATCATAAGATGTAAACTTAAAAGTCAAACTATTTGATTAAATTTTATTTAGGTATATATATATATATATATATATATATATATATATATATATATATATATATATATATTATTGTCAGATATATGTATTAACATTTATATCTATAATGTCCTCTAATATATTTGTATCTATAATCATTATATTTATAGATCAAAGTTTTATCTATTTATATAATTTCATATTCATATAGCTGTCATGTCTTTTGTAATATTAATTATCTTCTATGATCGAGCATGTTAGTGTTCATCCTTCACGTGTTTATTATGTTAGAGTCATTAAGGAACATGGTGGTTTCGATTTATTATAAAAGTCTTGTCTATAAACGTTGGTGATCGCAGATACATCTAACTTATGACATGCCTCAATGTCTTGCTATGTTGACCAGTCATAAAATTAATATTAAAACTTGCATGTTTTACTTTGTCCTCCAAACCTTAATCAAGGCATTGTGTAGGGATGCTTGTAGGGGTCACTTCCAAATGTACACCCCCTCACTTTTATATATTATAGGAGATGTCAATCATGTCTAGACCTACTGAACAAGGATAATGAACATACATGGTACAAGCAGTCCAATTAAGCCTAACTTGATAGCATCCATTGAATAAAGAGATTTGTAGAAATACTTCTATATTAAGGTGGCAGAAATTCAAAGACATTCATTATTTTCAAGTTTATCAATATAATATTAAGTGGATATATATTGGAGTAAATCAAAATATATTTACATAAAAGCAATATATATTTTTTGAAGGATATTGTTATAAGTGAAATATAAATGTAATTGAGAAAATTCAACACTAGGGTATCAATCTTCACAAATCTTCTAAGTCAATGTTGTCAACAACATGCTTTCCATGACTCTTTAGAGTAAGAGTATTGGCGAAGGAGCTGGGTGATGTGGATGATGTTAATTTCTATAAATCCCATAGTAATTCCAGTGAGATCACATTATCACAACTAGAAATAAAATTTAACACTATAAAGTATCAATTCGATAGAAACAATATAAAGTATGTTGTATAATCAGTCATCAGTGATCATAAAAAAATGTGCTCATAATCAACCAAGGCATAAGCCAATAAAATTGGACGTTATCATGTTATCAATTATTTGAATTGATAAACGAGGTGGTGAAAATATGACATCAAGA
Source organism: Cupressus sempervirens (assembly GCA_028749045.1). Classification (NCBI taxonomy): domain Eukaryota; kingdom Viridiplantae; phylum Streptophyta; class Pinopsida; order Cupressales; family Cupressaceae; genus Cupressus; species Cupressus sempervirens. The sequence continues at coordinate 624,093,170 of CM053783.1, forward strand.
ATTATTAACATTAGTCATGAAGAATGATAGAAAGAGTGATCTATATTTGAAAGGCACAATAAGACCCAGGTAGGATACAATATTCATTAAGAAGAAACTAAAAGTAAATAAGATATAATATAAGTGATAGACACTAGGAATTAGGGGTCCAATCAACATACGATAGTGGCATCATATTATCACAACTAGAAATAAAATTTAACACTGGAAAGTATCAATTCGATACAAACAATATAAAGTATGTGGTATAATCGGTCATTAGTGATGATAAAAAAATGTGCTCATAATTAGCTAAGGCATAAGCCAATAAAATTGGACGTTATCATATTATCAATTATTTGAATTGATAAACGAGGTGGAAAAAATATGACATCAAGAATTATTAACATTAATCATGAAGAATGATAGAAAGAGTGATCTATATTTGAAAGGCGTGATGAGACCCAGGTAGGATACAAGATTCATTAAGAAGAAAGTAAGAGTAAATAAGATATAATATAAGTGATAGACACTGGGAAATAGGGGTCCAGTCAACATACGATAGTGGCATTAATAGTGCGGACTTATATTAAGTCAACGAGCAGTGGTATATTCAACAAGACAATACAAGAGGCATTCAACAAAAACAAACATCAAGACAATGCGATGAATATTACCAAAGGTAAGTAGACCAAAATATTAAATATCAATGAGCAATCAAGTTAGAATCAGAAGTCTAAGGGAACATTCAACTCATTTCACGTTATAGTGACACAATGTTAAAGCTCTTAGAATGGTCAACAACAACATCTATGTGAATAGAACCTGTAACATTTATCCTTTCAATGCGACGTCTTTGTATTTTCCATGAACTATCTACTTTAGTTGTCTTTCCTTCAAAGTAATAATTATTGTTAATTATCATTTTAACTTTAATGGTAGATGAGCAAGACAACTCTGACAACATAACTTTCAATAACACAATCTCCATATCCTACGTTGTCATGTAGATAAATCTACCTAGAGTCAATGTCATTTTGAGTTGCAATGATATTATTGTTCCGACGTCGTAGTTTGGATGGGGATAGAGATAACCAACCAAGTTTATTCCCATAACTCTCTTCCAGTATCCAACGATGAAATGCATACAATACAATTAATGTAAGTGAATTATGAGCCTGATGAAGAGACTCACGGATACCAGCCTTACAATGACTCATCTTCTTCAAAGACAACAATAAACATTGAACCACAACCTCTGCTTCTGAAATCGTAAAACCATTCACAATCAACATACTCATAAGCATCACAAGAACCATCAAGATAATCCAAAGGCCCGCACTCTTGCTTCTCAAATTGCATATTTATCTCAACTTTTGTGTTACTTTTCTTAATTTATCCTTCATCCTTTGGAGGTAGTTAATCATGGTAATAATATACAAATGGATAAGCATGATGATTCTATTTGTATTTTAGATTATATTAATCTTGATATGGAAGATACTCTTAATGATGATTCTAATGCACATATGAGTGATGACGAATATAAAAAAATTGATATGGTTTATGATTTGTCTAACATTCTTTCTACACAGTTAACATTCGCTCCTAGTTACGAACATAGTGACTCCGGCCACAGTCCTTGCTTGGATCCAGTGGTTCTTATTGTTTTAGATGTTGTTCCACTTGCAAGTTTCCCACCTTTTCCTAAAGGTACAGACTAAGATGGGGTGGGTGCGTTAGGCAGCAAGCTTAAAGAAAATCTTTGCTATATGTTTTGTTCAGTTTGCTTTAGACAATTCTTATTGCTTTGTTGGGAAAAGATGATAAATTAATCAAACATGTTTACACATTCTTCTATTTGTGTCTCTTTTCTTCTATATCTCATTATATGTTATGTTGTATATGTGTTATTGTGTGTACATGTGCCTTTCTATAGTCTACTAGGATGCTTGCAATATAATAGCATTAATTCTTTTTGCTCTTTGTGTTTATAACCCAAAAATACTCTTCTTCATATCTAATACATGTTTAAAATGATGACATGTCATACTTGATATAATATCACATATTATCATATGATCATACTGACCCTAAATTTTTTGTCATGTGCCTATTTTCCTTGAAGTGTTCTATCTTAAGGCATTTCATAGTGGAAATGTTTCTATTGGATACATGTAAATCTATTACTCCCATTAAGGCATTTTCAATTGCTTTAACTTGGGGGCATATAGGTCACTCTCTTGTGTACTCACCCACTTTGATAGTTTGGAATCCTCTATTGAACTATTAACTTGCTATTTATACTTACAATTATTAAAAAATAAAAATTTGAAATTATCTCTTTCATCATAAATTTAAGACAATAATTTGAAATCTTCAACATTTTTAGAAAAAAATAAAGTAGATAGAATATCAATCTTTGTTAAAATTGTTGATAATGGCAATAAAAAATCCTTTTTTTTTTTTTTTTTTAAACAATCGATGTATATTTATAAATTTTCAATCATCATTATATTCCACCATACAATAAATAGATTAGAAAAATCAGAACATAAGGCATTGTCACTAGGCTTGGCATCAAAGATCTGCCACCCAATCTGGGCAACCACCGATCCCCACTTATCGGAATCAGGAAATTAAATAAGATCTTCCTCATTTAAGTTGATCTCTTCCCAACTTGAATCTGATTCCAAACACAGATTTTCCTCCCAAACATCAACATTTTCAAAGTCATGGATATCAATTGGAATTCTGATCCTAGTGGGATATTCAGTCACTTCTACTAAATTGTTGGGATATTCAGAACGACTCCTAGGTTCTTGTAAAACTTTGAAATGATCTTCGATTTTCTTGGTTTCTAACTTTGCATTTGGTTGCCCTGGATTATGAGCAGTAGTATTCAAACTACTATTCTGAATAGGCTCCTCGCTAACATTTTTTTGGGAAATAACAGTGTCTTCATATTTCTTGATGTGACTAATGAATGATTCATCGTCCATTATAGAATCCAAGTTCAAATAAGGTAACCAGTGACTTCTCTCTTGTGAAAATGGTGCATGAGTGTGGCCAAAATCGTTTCTCTTCATAACTATATTCACTTCTGGACAACTCCCAAAATTTACATCATTCCAGTTTGCCAAAGTTTCAGTGGCCCCATGTTCATGTATACCTGCTTACATATAACAAAACAATTTAATTTCATTAAACAAAGAACTTGAAAGAGGCACAAATAATCAATCTGAAAAACAGAGAGGTGCTTAAAGCAGGGGATGTTCACTTATTTAGCAGCTTTTCAATGCAAAAGTGACAAAAGCCAAAGCTAAATCTACCTTTAGAAAATAAATATGCATAAGGAAAACATGAGAAGAGTCATATAATATGTCACCTGCATGAGCCTTCTTTACACCCTCCATTTCAAGCTCCCCTCCGAGGCGCCTGATTTCAGATTTTCTTGAATTCAATTTCACCTCAATATTAGCCATCTGTGACTGATAAACTTCTGCAGACTTTTGTAAAAATCTTTTTCCAACTGGATTTTCCTTTTCTTTGGGAGCATAGCAATCCTGGAGAATAAAGCTCCAATTCAATCTCTTTAGAATGGGAGGGAAAAAAGTGAGGAGAGCAATTTCAAGAAGATCAATCAACAAAGTCACAAAACAATAAACAAAAAAGGAACCGATGGAATATAGAATGATTGATTTACGCAATGATCAGAAATAACTGCGAGTTAATACAGAAAGAAAACATACCTAGAAATTAAAACAGGAATTAGGACATTCTATGATTACAAGACCAAGAAAATTAAAAAACAGACAGAATGAAATATGAGTTATGGGACAGCAAGATAAAAACGAAGCATTCTGTCACCACTTCAAATTTTTGAGAGGGTTTCGATTTTCCAATAAGAAATTATTGATATTTCACCATGGGCAGAGACCAGAGCTATAAACTTGGATGTTTGTTGTATGCATTAATATGACCATAGCTTTTAGTGGAATAATCTTCTCTGTTCTATATCCAGTTCCTAGGGTGTACAAAGAAAAGTTTTAATAGTAAGTCAACGACAGGAATAGAAACAAATTCTTGTGTCCACTGGCAACTTTTAATGATATAAAAAATATGGATTTAATCTTCCTAATTCTAAACAAACGCTTATGGTAATTCATAATCATCAGTAAGCAAAATCGTAATGCAGATAGAACAGTGTTAAACTATTTCACCTATCCTTATCCAAAAGATATCATAGCTTAGAAATTAAAAGAAATCAAACCTTTCCAGTTTTAGCCGAGTTGGCAGCAGCCAGTTGTTTGTTAAGCATGAAAGCAGTTACATCTGTTGATTTTGAAATACCTCTACTTTTCATAATACACTCAGATAAATTGCTGATGACAGACTGGAGAGTTTGAAGGTCATCTTCGTTCAGATTCTCCGAAAATGATGAATTAATGAGCAGCAACACTGATAAATTATGCATAGTTTGAACAGCCTTGTGACATTCTTCAGGGTCCCGACTACCTTTAGAAACTTGTTCAATGATTTGTGAAAAGGAATCGACACCAGTGTCCATAGGAATTTGAAGACTTCGATCCGATGCACACCGAAGAGGCCGTATTTCTTCATGGTCTTTGTAATTCACATACTGGGATAAATCAGACACAGGTGAGTAGTAAACATCAGACGAATCTGAACTTTCTGAAGCTGTTGACACATAATTTTCAGATCGTTTGCCGTGCGCTGAAAAGTAGTTGTCTTTCAATGAATATGAGAAATTTGATAGGGAATCATGTTCAGAAGAATCTGAGGCTGATGAGAAATAATTTTGAGAGGAATCTGAGGGTAAAGACGAATAATCTTCAGAGGAATATGACACTGGCGAGAAATGATCTTCAGAAGAACTTGAAAGCCTTGAAGAAAAACATTCCTGTAAATTTGAGAACGAAATTTTTCTACCAATTTCAGGGTAACATTTCTTCTCGTGCTTGAAATTCGATACCATCGAATTATCTGTCCATATGCCTGCAGCATGATACATAAAAAGCAAACAAGTTGATGTGTTAAGTGTGCTCAAGCTTTTCTCAGTAATACAACATTAATCTCCCTGTTGATAGTATTTATTTATCAGTAACACATTAAATATTTCAGATAAGATAAAATTGCACATAAAAACTGGCTGTAACAAGATCAGCCCTTCAAATTGTCTATAATTTAAGCCATTTCTGTCCCCAGTACAACAAAATGGGTTACGCTTACCTCAGAATTCAAACAGATGAATATAGAATGTAAATGGTCTGTACCAAATATTGTCCTAGAATTTTCTCTGTCCGAGACTCCGAGCTAAAAGACACCATCTATTTATGTGCATCTACATAATAAATAAATAAAAGAATCGAAGAGCTGTTGTCTAGAGGTGATATGGGGGAAATTTGTTAGCCCTCATTTGGGATGCTCCAAATGACCCTAATGGGCCCAGGTCCTAAGCAAATTAAAACATAAATTATCCAAATTAATTTATCTTTGAATCCGGACTGGTTAGAGCTATGCAAATTAAAACATAAATTATCCAAAGTAATTTATCTTTGAGTCCGGACTGGTTGAAGCTATCATTGTTCAACTGAGAATTAGAAACCTAACTTGAATGCGCTGAAATTAAGCCCGATTCCATTACAACAAGCCATTACATTGTGAAAACTGTGACCCAGAATACTTTCAGCAAATTCCTAATTTATATTGTGCTATCTCAAATTAGGAACAAGGACTTTTAGCTCAGGGGCAGAGCACCGCAGCAAATCAATGGGCATTGCTAAGATCTAGTTTAATCCTACTGTTTGGCCACAAAATTTGTGTCAGCAATTGTGGATTCTTTAAAACTATTGTACAAAATTTTATGGTGGGAACTGTCAATTCTTGAAAACTTTCGTATCCAATTTATCAGGAAGATGTATACATAAAATTATGAATTGCAGAAGCTTGAAATCTTTCAAAATTAACAATGCGCTTGCCTTATTCAAGCAGAGGACAATAGCTGCTTTTCTAAAACGACTTGGTTCTGGTTCATGATATTTTATAGCAAATGAGATAAAGGAAAAAGTTGTTACCTAAGTCGTTACCTGTTATAGGTCGCTGGCCCCAATCGCATTTTCGTTGGCTCTTGGGCTTGAGTTGTGCACCATTATTGCTCCTCTTCTTCGTTGGCCAATTTCTTGCAAGATGGCCCAGCTCGCCACAACCATAACAATTTCTATTTCGAATTTGGCAGCTCTGTGTATAATCATTCTGCGAAACCACCTTCCCCTTTTCTGATTTATGAGACTCCATTCCCTATTTGTGGACAAAATAAACAAAAGATTCACAAACAAGACTACGAACTTACAGAAATATGAACTTATTTGTCCCCGTGAGATCTCTTATTCACAAATTAGAGAATTACGAGCAATCTGTCACTGTGAGATCTCTTATTTATACATCAATCACACCCGGAAGGGTAATGGGCGCGTCGGTGACTCGGTAGGTTCTTTTTGTTTTGTTTTTTTTGCGTTTTTGTTTTTTTCAGTTTTTTTTTAAAACTCCGATTCTTTTTATGTTTATTTTTATTCTTATATTTTATTGAGCTAAGATAGGTACATTATATGGTTCTTAATTAATATTTCTAAATTGATTATAGTATTTTGATGATGAATATAAGTAAGAATATTTGTTATAGTAAAATTTATATTTTAAAATATTTTATCAATTTTTCTTGTGAAAATATATAAAGAATACAAACAATTTTATAAATCTTTTATAAAATCTATATTTTTTATCCTTTATAAATTTTAATGTCATTATTTTCTTCCCCCAATTTTAATAAGCATTGAAAGAAAACCTTAATAGGAAATGTTCAAAATTTTCAAAAAAAGACAAATTTAATAAAAATGTACAACAAAAAATGATTAGAACATCTATACAGTCCTAAAAAAATCATTGCAATGGTGAAATGTAAATGATGTGTGTGAATTAAATTGTGTTGTCTTTAAAATCATCAATTGTTGAATTATGCTTATAAATCTTCAAAGTCATAGAACTGAAATTAATTTATAAAATAGAATTAAAAATACAATTTTACCCCATCTTATCTTATAAATGCAATCTTAATATATTACATATTGAATAAACAAAAATTATTGCATTTTAGATATTTTAGATTATTTATACTTCTTTCTATGTGCAACGTGCAAACTTTCACACCATGGTTTGGTGGTTGCAAGGCACATGGACGATGCTGGCGAAAATAGAAAAGGGAACTTAGAGATAATGCTAGTATTAAGTGCTTAGGCATGCAAAGGACCCCAATAGATGCCTAATTCCTACCTTCATGGCAATGTCAGGCTCTTCCTCTCTCAATTTTTTTTTGATACCTAACAAGGTTCTTTTCCTTTTAGACCTTCAATGGGAAGCAATCCCCAACCTTCTCCTTTTTAGGTTCATTGGTAAACTCTTCCTTCTATAACTCCTTTCTTTGTTGTGGTTTGTGAAAATTAGTGCAATCTCATACCATGAGTGTGTAGTGAGTTCTACAAGTCTTGGGTGATTATGACCAACCCTAGTTCACATTTTAGTCTATCTAAGGTGGGTTTAGGTCCTCTCCTAACTTAATTAACCACTCACTCTTTAATGGGTTGCATATATTTCATTTTGATGTCTCAAAAATTTTGAAAAAATATTCCCTTGTTGATTTTTGTATTGTGAACTAACTCATTAATCTTTTGTTGAGGTGGGAAAGAAGTTATTCCTAATCAGATGCATAAGGAAATGCCCTCTTGTTGATTAGTGTTTTCAATGGATTAAAGTCTTCCTAGATAAACGTGTATCAATCTTTTCAATGAATGAATGATCCCATGGATCTTTTCCGCTGATCTGCTATAATTTTATATTTTTAAATTTGTTTTCCCTGTTTATTAAAAATTTCTTGCAGAGCTAGACAGAAGTTGCTGAAGGGTTTGATTTTATTATATTTTTTATCATTTTTCAATAAGTAATAATAGAAGTACAATAACATGAACCAGTTCTAAGAATGTATTCCAAATACATTTAAAGAAAGGTCGCTTCAAGTAGATTTTTTTGAATATACACCTAATATATAACCAAATGAAGATTTACAATAATATCCAAATGATTACAACCAAGAATAAAGCCAACCTGAAGGCATAAAGGTGAAATATGAGCTTAGAAGGAAGCTACGGCTAGAATCTAGCTCTAAAATGTTGTATGTGGAAAAGTAGATGGCTCCCAGATATCTACAAAGTGCCCACACATGGGTAAAATACCCAAACCTCGGCTAAAACTCTAACTTAGTACTATGTTCCCTAGAAGAAACAATGCACAATCTCTTAGATGCTTCTGACTACAAGAATTCAGACCACTATTTTGGGGGCTACGTCCCAAATAGGCAAAGCAAGTGGGTTTGGCATCCCAAATGCTGAAAGCTCAATAAAAGCCCAAAACACAAATCGAAGATGTAATATGTCAATAATACCTTCAAACGTTGTCTTTACCTCCTTATAACCCACCAAACTTAGCTTGAACCCTAAAATTGTCCCCATGTGGTGTTGGGTTATAAAATAATATATTTCTCATTTTTAAATTGGTCAAGTATCCAGAAAATGACATTTTTCCCAATAGAAAGAAATCGGTTCATCGAAATACTCTGAGTTAAAAGATAGATATTTAGAAAAGTTCAAGACCTTTCCAACGAGCTATTACACCAAGGGATATTCACCCAGATGAGGCCAAAAAACCCCTTATCACTCCAAAATGGCTATAACTTAGCCTTATTTAAATTATTAAGATGCTAACTTAGGAGAATATTTAAATATATTAAAATATTTCCCAAATAGCAACTGATAGCCAAAACACCTCTACAAGGTGAAACTGAACTCGTCACCTCCTGTGACTGATGCTAGATAATCTAAAATAACTAACAATCTCATCCCTCAAAATTAGGGATACTCCTAAAAAATAGGAACATCTCTAAATCTCCCGAAACTGAAACCATAGAATGATCTCATAGAGACTCAAGACTATAACCCATCTCCACCTCCTAAAATATAGGAAACTCCTCCTACAATTAAGGAACTGCTCTCAACTACCCTCCTACTATCTGAAACTCCAAATCTGAACACTGTATACCCTGATTGAGTCTCTAAACACCACTACTAGCCTATGAGACTCTAATGATAGGCCAACTCTATCGCCTCTGATGTCCACTCTAGAAAGAGGACATGACAATGGATGAATTCTAGCTAGAGCCATGTACCACCCCAAAAATTGACATCTTAGACTTTGAATTTTCTCTCCTATAGTTCACCTCAGTGGAAACATAGTGGAAAATTGTAATTATGTGAAGCAGAATGTCCCCTTTTTTGGCAAGTCAGGCCTTTTTGTTTCTCATTGGTCTTCTTTTTGTCCTTTCTTTTCCAAAACTATTTTTACCCCCATTTAGATCAAATTGTATAAACTTTCTCCCATCATGCATGATACTGAGCTCATTTAAAATATGGTTAACAAAATCGATTCATTTTTAAAGTTAGATGTTGGCTCGAGGACATCCAATTGAAAATACACAATTTTATGTGCCATTATTGATATTTAAAAATTAATGCATCACTTAATTGCCATTGAATCCTTACATGGCACTTATAATCAATTTTTAAACTATGGAGGTCTTCCTTTTAAAGATGCTTTCATTGTGACATGATTGGCCATAAGATTTTTGTGTGCCCTTCTTCCATGACGTCAACTTCAAGAAAATTCAATATGAAGAAATGGACTTGGAGTACCACCTTTACAATTATTTGATTTTTTTTTTCATACTCGACATGTCACTTTCTTTTCCATTTTCACTTCTCATTGAAATTTGTGTCCAAGATCATTTAAGGAAGAACATTCTCATGAAGCATGTTGACATATAGTTTATCTCCCATGTAAATATTTTAACATATATCAACTTGAGAATCTTCAAATTCATAATCATTATCTCTCCTTTGAATACCCAAAAATTACATCGAAGCTCCTACTTTTGTCAACATTAGGAGTATGTTTGACAAAAGTTATGAATCTTGATTTTATTGCTTGTTAATTGCACTTTCTTCTAAGTTTTTATAACCTTTTTATCCAATTCCTTTGGTCTTATCTTGAATTTTGATTCTTTCTCTATGAATCAATATTGTGCATGCATGTTGACCAAAGTAATAAGAATCATAATATCATGCAATCTAACAAACTTGCATATGCATGAAGGAAAGTTAGCAAAGCTTGCTAATTTTAACTCAATGTTAGAAAATAACATTGCTTGAAATTTATGTGGCCTTTGAAACAAATCAATTTTAGATATATTCTGCAATCAAAATACACTTATAGAGATATTTCTTGAGTTTCATTTTATGCACACCTTGAAATCACTTATTTAAAAGGATGTCTTTGTTGGAAATATAAGAGGAGTAACTGAGAGGGGAGCAGTGAATCAGTTACCACAAAAATAAATCCTAGATCCCTTAGATGTCAATACAAAACATAAACTCTGCTGAAACTGTCGTCACTCGGCTAACACACAAGCACTTGGTTAACACTATCAATATGTTGTAACTTAGCAAGCACTATAATATCAATTGTTACTTGGAAAATATTGAACATGCAAATCTTAAGATATTAATTGTGATTAACCTTAATTAACTTAGTTTCATACACATAAAAGAAATAGCATGAACACAAGTGACACCAAGATTTAACATGGAAACCCAATTTAGGAAAAACTACGAATTGCAACTAGCTACTATTTTTCACTCTTCTAAAGTGAGCCCTTTTAGGAGCCAACCCTATTAAAGGTTACAAAACATGTTGTTAGGTGTGACCCTGTTAGAGGATTTAATCACCATGTTAGGAGTGGCCTTATTATAGGTCTTTAGACACTTCAATCTAGAAATGCCACCTTGTTAGAGGATTTACAAATAGTTGTTAGGCTAACTCTATTAAGAGATTTGGTTCACTGCTACAATGGTTAGAGAGTAACAATCAAATGACTAGATTGATGATGCAACTGTATTGCTAATTTTAGATCTCAATTCTGGTTTAAATACTTGATCCTTCCTGGTCAAATTAATCTTTGTAGCCCAACAAGGATATTTTTCTTATCGTTCCAATTCGCTTCCTCTAAGCATCTTCTTATCTTCCACACATTCTCACTTTTCTTCAATCCTCAACTTGACCTTATATCATATGCATTATCAAGTTAGCTTGAATACAACTTATAACAATAATTCTCCATCTCTTTAGTCGACTAGAACCAAGGAACAAATCTATTAAACTCAATATGCCAAAACAAGAAAGTCCTTTGTTAGCCAACCCATCTCGATAGACACTAACTTTGAAATTATTTTCCTATCTTAACTAAGTGAACTCAGTTAACACTGTAACTTCCTCCTTTGGTAACCAAGTGAGATCAGTTAACACTATTTCCATCCAACTTTCCTTTGTTAGCTGAGTGAGCTTAGTTAACACTGAACTTCTGTGAACTTCTCTTTGGTGCCCAAGTGAGCTCAGTAGACACTATCTTCTAAACTTGGAAAACACTATAATGCTCAGCAGACACAGGAAATTGTTTTCATTTCCTGAGTGAGCTTGGCATACACTGACGGGTAAAGATGTGACATTTTGTGTAACATCAAAGACAATATACAATTGATCAATTATTTTCAAAAATCTCCCTCTTTGGCATTGATGGCAACAACATGTCTTAATACAATGAAATTTTTATAGAGAAAAATAAAAGTAAGGATAATATCCTTAGCTTTATTATGATTCTCATCCATGAAAACTTCCTCTATTGGTGTGAACTCCCTCTGACATCAAACTCTCCTTCTGATTTCAGTTTCTCCCCCTATTGGAAAACTCTCGAAGTTTATTCTTCATCAAACTCTTCCTCTTTGACATATTCAAACATTCAAAAAAAATTCTATGATATAGCAAACTCTTTCTTTACAAAATTTATGTGATATGATGATAAACTTGTCCCTCTTTGACATCTTATGCCAAAGACAATATTCAGTGAATTTTAATGTACCTGATGCATTGATTCATATAAAATATGCCCTTTCATTATTGCATCAACTTGACTAATCTTCAACATGCTCTGGTTGATGCATTACTAAACTTCTTTTAGTGAGCTTTAGATAGGGGAATAACCCCTAGCTTACCTCTTAGATACAAAAATGTATCCTTGGGTAATGGCTTGATGAATATGTCTGTAATTTTTTCTTTACTATTCACATATTCCAATCTCACCTCTTTATCTTGCACTAATTCTCTTAGAAAATGATATTTTATTACAATATGCTTGGTCTTGGTATGCATCATAGGGCTCTTTGATATATTGATTACACTAGTGTTATCATAGAAGATAACCACTAGATCCTTAATTTCCACCTTCATACCTATCAACAGTTTTTTGAACTAGACAATATTGGAACAATTGATTGTTTTTGCAACATAATTTTCCTTTTATGTAGACTGAGAGATGCAATTCTTCTTTTTACTTGTCCAAGACACCAGTCTCTTACCAAGAAAGAATGCTCCACCACTGGTGCTCTTCTTTCCATCAACACTTCCTTCCCAATCTACATCAATGAAGGCTTTCAAATCTAAGTTGTCTCCTTTCCTATACCATAATCCATAATCTTCAATACCCTTTAGATACCTCATGATTCTCTTTATTGCTATCATATGATTTTCTTTAGGATTATCTGAAAATCATGCCACCATACCAACTGCAAAAGAAATATTAGGCCTAGTATGTACTACATACTACATTTTTCCATCATAGATCTATATGTGGTGTGATCTAACTCCTTGGAATCATCATCTTTGGAAAGCTTATGTCCAATAGACATAGGTGTTCCAACTAGTCTTGAATCCTCCATTCCAAACTTCTTCAGTATATCCTTGATATAATTAATTGAGTAATGTTGATACCATATTTCATCTGTTGAATCTGTAGGCCAACAAAGAATTTGATTTCTCCAAACATTGACATCTCAAATTTCTTACTCATTTCCTCTAAAAATAATTTTCACAAATCATTATTTCTAGTAAATAGTGTATCATCCACAAAGATTTATGCCAACACAATCTTCTTATCTGATCCTTCTTTGATGTAAAGGTTGTTGTTATCATTTGTCCTTTGAAAACCAATCTTTATCAAATAATTATGAAGTCTTTCATACCAAGCTCTGGGAACTTGTTTGAGACCATATAATGTTTTGTACAATTTACGAACCATATCCTTTTTTCTAGGATCTACAAAACCTTCAAGTTGCTCTATGTAGATTTCTTCTTCTAGAATTTCATTCAAGAATGCAAATTTCACATCCATTTGATATACTTTAAATCCTTTATGTGAAGCATAATTAAGTGGGGTCCTAACACCTTCTAATCTTGCAACAAGAGCAAAAGTTTCATCATAATCAATACCTCCCTTTTGAGAATAACCTTTGCATACTAACCTTGTTTTGTTTCTTGAAACTTCTCCATCTTCATTCATCTTATTTATGAAAACCCACTTAGTGCCAATTACTTTCTTATCCTTGGGCCTAGGAACAAGAGTCCAGGTCTTATTCCTTTCTATGTGTTCTATCTCTTCATTCATTTTCTTCAATCCAACATTCATTATCCAAAGCATCTTTAAATATTCTAGGTTCAAATTCAATAAGCAAACATGTACCTTTCAATTTTTTCCTTGTCATTGTACCATCTTATTTGTCTCCAATGGTTTTCTTAGGTGCATAGTGCCTTCTGACATATCTTGAAAGTACAAGTACTTTGGATTTGGATTTTGTTCCACTTGCCTCACCATGATCTTCTTCATCATGTTCGGGTCCCACTATCTGTGACTCGGGTCCATCAGACTCAGACTCGGGTTGCATTGGCTATAACTCAGTAGCTTCTGATTATGACTCGGGAGGTGAAATTTGTTGACTTCCAATTGGATTAGGAAATGTATCAGGTTCAAAGTAAATAAACTTTCTATAGTCTTTAGGTTCTTTGTTGCTTTCTTCTTCACTCTTTACTGCAAACGCATCAATCTTTGCATGTGCACTTTCTATGATCTTATGAGTAGTTAGATTCAAACATTTGTATGCTTTACTTATGTTGGAGTATCCTAGGGATATGTCTTCATCATTTTTGACATCAAAATTACCTTTCCTAGTCTCTTTCAAGATATAACATTTGCTACCAAGTACTTTGAAGTAACTTACATTAAGTTTATAGCCATACCATAGTTCATAAAGAGTCTAATTTGAGTCTTTCTTTAGTTGTACTTTATTTAAGGTATGAAGTGTTGACTGATTGCTTCCTTCTATTATTTGATTGTAGTATTCTTTTCTATCATCAGGATTCTTACACAATCCATGATTGACCTATTCCTTCTTTCTACTATACCGTCCTGCTAAGGTGTACCAGGGGCTGATAATTATCTTTTGATTCATCTTTAAGTGTATAATTCATTGAATTCATTAGAAATGAATTCACCTTCTCTATCTAACCTTAAATGCTTTAGTTTATTTCCTATTTCTTTCTCAACTCTAGCCAGACACCGCTTGAACTTTTGAAAAGCTTTAGACTTATCTTTCAGATACATGACTATCATCATCCTAGAATAATCATCAAAAAATAAAATGAAATACTTATCTCCACTAGAGCTCTCTATGGCAATAGGTCCACAAAGGTCTGTATGAACTAGCTCCAAGACTTCGTCAAAATGAAACTTTTTGCTTTTGAAACTCGTCTTGCCCATCTTACCAATTTGACAATTCTTGCACATGCCCATGTCAGATTTCCTCTGACTGGGAATACCTCTCACTCTTTTGGTTTTTCTTATCTTGATCAAGTTATCAATGTTCACATGAAACAATCTTTTATGCCATAACCAACTTTCTTCTACTTGAGGAATGAAATATGAACTTTCACTTAGATCTAGGTAGAATAGATTACCTTTTGTTTGATTATCAAACCCAACTACATTTATTTTTCCATCTCACAACTTGGCCTTCCCATTCATGAATATTGCCTTGAATCCAATGTTATTCAACTATGCCACACTCAATAGATTATGTTTTAGTCCTTCAACCCAATAAGCATTATCACATCTGAGTTCATTGGTTAGTGAAATACAATCTTTTTCTTTTATGTAACATGGTTCATTATTTCAAAATCTTACACTCCCACCATCATAGTGTTCCATATATTCAAACTTTGTTTTATCAGCAGTAATATTATGAAAACAACCATTATCAGTAATCCATGTATCATTTTTTCTAACATGAGAAATAAGTGTCGTCTTATCATCTTTATTATCTAATTCATCTTTTACAACAATATAAACCATTTCATCATCATCACTACTATCAGAATCTTTAGCCATGAAACATGACTTCTTACCTTTATCCTTGTAATCCTTGTAGTTTTTGAAATCCTTCTTGCCTTTATACTTGTTGTTCTTCTTTTGTTCCTTGTCTTCTCTATTTGGACACCTTGCAACAATGTGACCAACTTCTTCACAAGCAAAATAGATTAGAGGAATTTTACCTTTGTACTTTCCTTTGCCTTTGGGATATCTTCTTGCAAGCAGGACTTCAATGGCTTCAAGATCACTATCAGAACTATCTTCCTCTTCACTTTCAATTTTTTTTCCTTTAGACTTTGCAACTTTCTTCTTGAGTGACAACCTAGCTTCAAATGCAGACTTGAGATTGCTAGAATTAGGAACATACTTATCATAGTTATCTAGCTCAAATGATGTCAACCTTCAAACTAGAGCATCCAAATTTATCTTATTATTGGGATCACATCTCATCTCTTGAATAGCTAACAATCTAATTGCATAGATAGGGAGAAGGGTTCTGAGTACCTTTCTTACAACTATAACATCATTAATTTTCCCTCCAAAGGCTTTGATTGCACTTACACTAGCTTTGATT
Source organism: Cupressus sempervirens (assembly GCA_028749045.1). Lineage (NCBI taxonomy): Eukaryota > Viridiplantae > Streptophyta > Pinopsida > Cupressales > Cupressaceae > Cupressus > Cupressus sempervirens. The sequence goes on from CM053783.1 coordinate 624,109,159, forward strand.
CTCTTTTGATTCTCTCCACATATTTTGCAATGTTTTCATATTCTTTCGTCTTCATCTGATCAAATTGACCTCTTAAGCTTTCTACCTTGGCTCTTCTCACATTATCATCACCTCCATAGATATCTTTCAACTTTGTCCACATCTCATGAGCAATAGCACACCCCTTGACTTCATCAAATTTAAAATAGTTAAGAGTGGATGCAATGTCAATCATCATAATGTTGTGATTCTTCTTTTCAATAATCTCCTCCATAATCAATGTTCTAATAGGAGCTTTGTTCTAGGTATTCAAATATTTCAGACCTAAATCATTGATTGTTTCTAGATGTAGCTTCATAAGTTCCTTCCATGCCTCAAAGTTATCTTTGTTCAACTTCAAAATCTCTCTTCTATAAGACATCTTTGATCTTTAGCTTAGGTCCTTGAAACCTTCTCTACAAGCACCAAAAGCTTTGATACCAATTGTTGGAAATATAAGAGGAGTAACTGAGAGGGGAGAGGTGAATGAGTTACCACAAAAATAAATCCTAAATCCCTTAGATGTCAATACAAAACATTAACTCTGCTAAAACTATTATCACTCAGTTAACACATAGGCACTCGGTTAACACTATCAATATGATGTAACTCAACAAACACTATAATATCAATTGTTACTCAACAAATATTGAACATGAAAATCTTAATATATTAACTATGATTAACCTTAATTAACTTAGTTACATACACATAAAATAAATAGCATGAACACAAGTGACACCAAGATTTACTGTGGAAACTCAATTTTGGAGAAACCCCGAATTGCAACTAGTTACTATTTTTCACTCTTCTGAAGTGAACCTTGTTAGGAGTCAACCTTGTTAAAGGTTACAAAACACACTGTTAGGTGTAACCCCATTAGAGGATTTAATCACCCTATTAGGATTGGCCTTGTTAGGGATCTTTTGACACTCCAATCTAGAAATGTCACCTTGTTAAAGGATTTACAAATAGCTGCTAAGCTAACTATGTTAAGAGATTTGATTCACAACTAAAATGGTTAGAGAGTAATAATGAGATGACTTAATTGCTACTGCAACTCTATTGCTGATTTTAGATCTCAATTCTAGCTCAAATACTTGATCCTTCCTGACTAGGTTATTCTTTGCAGCCCAACAAGGATATTCTTCTTATCCTTCCAATTCGCTTCCTCTAAGCATATTCTTATCTTCCACACATTCTCACTTTTCTTCAATCCTAAGCTTGACCTTATACTTATATCATATAAATTGCCAAGTCAAATTGAATACAACTTATAACAATAATTCTATATCTCTTCAGTCAGCTAGAACAAATGAACAAATTCATTAAACTCAGTATGCCAAAACAAGAAAATCCTTTGTTAGTCAACCCAGCTCGGTAGACACTAAATTTGAAATGATTTTCCTATGTTAACCAAGTGAACTTAGTTAACACTAAAACTTCTTAAACTTCCTTTGGTAACTGAGTGAGATCGATTCACATTGGTTCCATCCAACTTTCCTTTGTTAACTGAGTGAGCTCGGTTAACATTGAACTTCTGCAAACTTCTCTTTGGTGCTTGAGTGAACTCAATAGACACTGTCTTCTGAACATGGGAAACCCTGTAATGCTCGATAGACATAGGAAACTAACTTCATTACTCGAGTGAGGTTGACATACACTGAATGGTAAACATATGACATTTTGTGTAACATTAAAAATAATATACAAGTGATCAATTGTTTTCAACAATCTCTTGTGGTGTCCATCAAACATTTAGCCCATGCCCATACACAATCCAAATACCCCAGTATCAATATTGTTTCCTTTGTGAATGTACTATAGATAGTGCATTTTTATATGAATCATTCCTTCATGGATTACAAGATCCCATTACCATTTCTCAATTGTCCATAATTGTCTTTATAGATGTCCTCAAAGTACTAAAATAAGCCACTTTCTATTGTGATGTGGAGCCTAATCAGACTCGGAGGTTTATTTGGCATAGTTTTTCCCCATATTATTTCTATGAGGGTTTGGAGGTAACAGCCCCAAGATAGGGTCAATGGGAACACCCCTATGGGGTCCTAGGGCAGCACCCCAGGTGTGCTCCCTGTCGCAGTACATGGTGGAGTGGGTTTTTGAGGACAGGGCCCTCAAAGCCAAAAATGCCCTTATAGTGTAAAAGGCGTCAGCTACTATTTTTCTATTATTCTAGCCCTAATTTTGTAAGTAGCAAAAGCTTGTATAAAAAAGCTTAGGGTTAGGGATTTCATAACGTAATGGTGATATTGTAGCTTCTTGCGATGGTATTGAGATATAAGGGATTACAGATTGTAATTAGGTTGTAATCACTAGATAATAATAATATTGGACTTGTTGGTGGACATAGCCCAAGGATTGGGTGAACCACGTTAAATCTTGGTATCTTGTGTTCTCTTTTATGTGATTTTTGGTATTGGTTATATTTGCATGTAATTGTTATTTTTGTCTGAGGTTAATCCTAAAATTTTCTTCTAAATGTTTTCCTTTCATGAGATGTCATTTATTTGGAGCATTCTAGATGGCTTAAACATCACACAATAAGAATTAATTCTTAGGCTAAAAGTGTTAAATAGTGACAGAGTGTCTCCATCAACATGCATATGGATTATCATAGGTTGTTTGAAGGCTCTTTAAATAGTCAAAGTTGTCCTATTTTTCTAAGCTTAATTTTTGACCTAATGTGTGATGTTTAAGGGTGGTCGATTGCAAATGACTTAAACATGCGAATGACCAATGATTGTGACTTTTTTTTTTTTTGCGGGGGGGGGGGGGGAGGGAACATGCAATAAAAGATCTCAAGAACTTTCAAACTTAACACTTTTGAAAGTTACTCAACTAACTCCATTAGAGCCTTCGAATGATCAATAATAATCCATATGCATGTCGATGGAGATACTTTGTCATGTTTTTCATATTGTTATCGCTTCGTTGTGCCAGGCCACCTTTAAACATCACACGCAAAGGGAAAAATTAGTCAAGTTTGACTATTTAACACTTGTAGCCTAAGAATCAAGTCTTACTGTGTGATGTTTAAGCCATCTACATTCTCTTGTATGCAAATGTTCTACAAGGAGTGGTGAATGTTGTCTTAAACTAATCATCTAGATCTACTCCAATTTGGTTGAATCCTAAGAAACCATCACACATGGACATCATTTCAAATCTTGCCACCAACTATAGTAAGTAATCTATGTTGGGGAGAGTATAGTTGTCTTTGAGAGATCCTTGATTTAGATTTCTAAAATCAATACAAGTTCTTATCTCCCTTTTTTCCTTCCTAACAGGGACAACATTAGCTATCCATGTTGAATGGTTTACTGGGTAGATAATCTTAGCTTCTAACATTTTATGAATTTCTTTGAAGATGGCATATGAAATCATTGGGTTGTAGTTTAATTTATTTTTCCTAAAAGGAACTACATTAGGCTTAAGAGGAATCTTGTGCTTAGACTCACCATCCATGAAGGTTTTCAGGTCTTCATAACCCCATGCAAAAATATCTTGATATTCAGAAAGTAGTTATTTATCTTTGATTCTTTCTTTGGTTGAACGATAACTACCAATATTGATCATTTTATGCTTGAGTTCAATGCCTACATTCATTCCCTCATAATCATCTAGGGTTCCACCTTTCCTACCTCTTTCTCTCCTAATATATGCATCATGTCTATTGAATGATATTTCTAAAGAGATTAGGTGTCTAAGCATTTTGTTACCTTTCAGTAGCTCAAAACCTAGCCACAATTCTTTCTTGTTATCAAGAGAGAATTTTTGGCAGTGGCTTTCACTTCCTTCAAAGTATTGGGCAGTGAAAGGTTTGGCTCCTTCTAGAAAACACTGGATCTTCTTATCATCATTAAAGATTTGTCATGATTAAACATCATTAGGTGCATTGAGTTTGAAGAGGACTTCAACCTTGTATTCTTTATCTTTGAATTTGGCATTAGGTAATAGAAGGGATGAACAAGTAGCTAACATATCAGCTCTTACATTTTGTTCCCTTAGAATAACTTGTATAGAGAAGGTATCAAGGTCTTCTATCTCATCCCAAACTTTGTTCCTATAATTCCAAAGTCTTGGGTTTTTCACAATATACTAAATTTGAACTTATTTCATTATGAGTTATGCATCACCTTGGGCTTTTAGAATTTTTACTCCTCTTTACTTTGCAATAGTAATGCCTAAAAGTAATGCTTCATATTCAACAATGTTGTTTGTATTTTTGAACTGCAACTTGTATGCTAGTTGTTTCGGATCTCCCTCAGGGGAAATGAGCACTACACCTACTCTTGATTAGGCAATTGCACAACTACCATAAAATTCTAAGGTCGAAATTCCTTGATCATCAATAGGATCTAACTCTTCTTCTAGATTACTGAAATTAGAAAATATCATGTACTTCCCATACTCCATCTCTTGATACAAGATTTGAGCTTAAGGATCATCAGATTTCATTATAATAAATTTATCCTTTTCTTTAGGTTCAAGCTTGATCTTTTTGTTGCCAATATAAATAATGGTGTTTGACCAATCTAGTTTAATTTCACTTCCCATATCCCTACATAAACTACTACTTAGTGGCATGCCATAGTTGGCATGGATGTTAACCACAAGGATGGTCAACTTCATTATTTTTATTGGGTTTGCAGCTAAGGCTACTCTAGCATCCTTTACTTGACCTATTAGGGGAACTTGTTTTGCATCCATAGAGTAACAATGCCCAAAGGTATTAGTTAAGGGAAATCCTAAGGAAACATAAAGATATGATTATAAGGTCGAGTTGTGGATTTGGAAGACAAAAGCATGTGATTAAAAAGATAAACTAAGGAAGCAAATTGGAAGGATAGAAAAGTATCCTGAGTTGACTGAGCTACAAAGTTTATCTGATCAAGGAGGATCAAGTATTCAAGCCAGAATAGAGATTTGAAATCAGCAACACAGTTGCATTAGTAATCAGGTCATATCAATATTACTCTCAATAATCGTAGCAATGTATCAAATCTCTTAATATAGTTATCTTAATAGCTATTTGCCAAATCCTCTAGCAAGGTCAATCCTGATAGGGTGATTAAATCCTTTAATAGGATGACACCTAACAGTGTGTTTTGTAACCTTCAATAGGGTTGGTTCCTAACAGGGCTCACTTCAAAAGAGTGAAAATAGTAACTAGTTACAATTGGTGGTTTTTCCCGACTTGGGTTTCCACTTTAAATCCTAGTGTCCTATGTGTTCATGTTTTTTTTTTTTTCTATTCTACAACTAAGTTAATTGTGGTTAATCACATTAAAAATCTAAAGAATTAATATATCAGTTCTTACTGAGTTACAATAATTCTTATTGTTTTTCGAGTGACTTAGTGCTAACCAAGTTGCAACAGTATTTTCAGTTTTAGCAGAGTTTTGTTTTGATTTGTATTGGCATCTAAGGGATCTAGAATTTATTTTTGTGGTAAATTATTCACCCCTCCCCTCTTAGTTACTCCACTTATATTTCTAATAGAAATAACATGTACAAGCAAAATATGTGAGAAGATATCATGCACTTGAACATATCATTGGAGATAAAGAATCTGGTGTTATGACAAGGAAAATACTCAAAAGTGGTACATGTTTTCTTTTTAAGTTTGAGAGAAAATAAATAAAATATGCTTTGGAGAATAAGGATTGGATTCAAGCAATGAATGAATAAATTGAGCAGATAGAGAAAAATAAAACATTGACACTGGTACCTAGAACTATAATTCAGGAACAAGCTAAATGAAAATAGTGAAGTCACAAGGAACAAGGCTAGACTGGTATGCAAAGGATATGCACAAGAAGAAGGAATTGTCTATGGGAAAACATTTTCCCCTATAGAAATATTTGGAGTTAGAAAACTACTTGCATATTATGCTTACAAAGGATTTAAGGTATACCAAATGGATGTCAAATCTACATTTATGAATGGAATACTTGAAGAAGAAGTCTACATAGAGTAGCCACAAGAATTTGTTGACCCAAGCAAGAAGAATATGGTATGTAAGTTGCACAAGGCTCTATATGGTTTGAAACAAGCCCCTAAGGCATGGTATGAAAGACTAAATAATTACTTGGTGAAGATTGGTTTTGCTAGAACTAATTTGAAATAACCACTCCCTATGTCATCTTTGACTTGTAGCTTCATCTACTTATACCTCTGTATCTCTTCTCAACTTGCTTCAAATAGGGGAATGACCCCTTACTTACCTCTTAGATACTCAAATGCATCCTTAGTTAATGTCTTAGTGAATGTATAAACTATTTTCTCCTTCGTGTTCACATATTCCAATCTAACTTCTTCATCCTGTACTCTCTCAAGTAATGATACTTGATTGCAATGTTCTTGGTCTTTGTGTGCATCACATGATTCTTAGATATGTTTATAGCACTTGTGTTATAACAATATATCATTATAGGTTTAGTAATCTCCCCATTCATACCTTTTAATAATCGCTTAATCCATACAATGTTTGAACAATTAACTACTATTGCAACATACTCAACCTCTACTATGAATTGAGAAATACAATTTTGCTTCTTGCTTGTCCATTAAATCAACTTGTTTCCTATAAAGAAAGCTCCTTCACTTGTATTCTTTTTGTCATCAATGTTTCTAGCCTAATCAATGTCTATGTGTGCTTTCAGATCAAACTTGTCATTCTTCTTGTACCATAATCCATAGTCTTATGTTCCTTTCAGATATCTCAATATCCTTTTCATAACCATCATGTGATTCTCCTTGGTATTAGCAAAAATTCTTGTAACAATACTAATATATAATGCAATATCTAGTCTACAATGAACAAAATATTGCAATTTTCCAATAATTAACATATACAATGTATGATTTACTTCAGCAAAATCATCATTCTTTGAAATTGTATGTCTAGTCCCATAGATGTTCCAACTGGTCTTGAATCTTACATTAAAAAAATATTCAATATCTCATTGATATACTTTAATTGTGTAATGTAAATACCTCTCTTCATCTGATAAACTTGCAAACCAAAAAATAATTTAATCTCTCCAAACATTAACATCTCAATTTTTTTTTTGTCTCATTATAAAATGACTTATATAGCATATCATGGCCTTCAAATATTATATCATCATCAAAAATTTCAGCTAGAAATATCTTACTCTCAGATTCACTTTTCAAGTATAGATTGTTATTGTCATTATTTCTTGCAAAACTATATTTTACCAAATAAGTGTGTAACCTTTCATACCATTCTTTAAGGGCTTGTTTCAAATCATATAATACTTTGTGTAGTTTACACACCATGTTCCTCTTGTCAGGATCAATAAATCCTTTAGGTTGTTCAATGTAGACTTCTTCTTCCAAGATTCCATTTAGAAATGTAGATTTGACATCTATTTGGTATAGTTTAAATGCTCTGTAAGAAGCATATGCAAGAAAAGTTCTTACTCCTTCCAACCTTGCAACTAGGGAAAATGTCTCTCCATAGTCAATTCTTTCCTCTTGTGCATATCCCTTACAAACTAGTCTTGCCTTGTTCCTTGTGACTTCACCTTTCTGATTCTGCTTGTTCCTAAATACCCACTTTTTTCCAATCACATCCTTATCCTTTGGCCTTGGTACCAATGTCCATGTCTTGTTCTTCTCTATTTGATCAATCTCCTCATTCATTTTTTTTATCTGAACTTCATTCTCCATAGCACCTTTAACTTATATAGGCTCAAATTCATAGAGTAAACATGTATCCTTCATCAATGTGTTTCTTTTCATGACTCCTTAATCTTTGTCTCCAATTATTTGATCTAGTGTATTGTGCCTTCTAAAAAAAAATTCTAAGACAGGTTCATATCTTCTTTCTTCTTGTGGTATATCACTTGGTCCTACTTGCTCATCTTCTTTGGGTATCTTTGGCTATAACTCAACATTGTCTATCTGGTGTTCGGTTTCCTCACTCTAACATTTGACTTCTTCTTTGTGTGACTCAACTCCTACAACTTAATGCTCAGTAGCATGTTGATGCTCGATAGAGCTTTTACACTAATGCTTGACAACCTCTTTCTCTAGTTCAGGTAATGTACTAGGTTCTCCTTCATAGATGCAGACAAATTTTATGTAATCTTTAGGTTTTTTCTTACATTCCTCTTCATTCTTTTCTTCAAATTCATCAACTTTAACATTTACACTTTCCACAATTTTGTTAGTGTCAAAATTCAAACACTTGTATGCTTTGCTAATAGTGGAACATCTTAGGAATATACTCGCATCACTCTTTGCATCAAGTTTTCCATTCCTTGCATCTTTCAATATGCAACACTTATAACTTCCAAAGACTTTGAAATAATTTACATTAGGTGCATAGCCATACCAAAGTTCAATAGGGGTTTTGTTTTTACTTTTCATAACTTGAACTTAGTTCAGCATAAAAACAAGAATACTTATTTTTTATCTTCAATACTTATGTGAAACATTATTTTCCATCATCAGTGTTCTTGCACAATTAATGATTGATCTATTAATTCTTTTATCTATCACATTCTATGGTGGAGTCCTTGGTGCACTCATTTGTCTCTTGATTCCTTTGTCATTGTAGAATATATTGAACTCAGCTTATATGAATTCACCTCCTCTATCTAATCTTGAGCACTTTAGACTCTTACCTATTTCCTTTTTAACTCTAGCCAAATACCACTTAAACATTTGAAATACATTAAATTTTTCTTTAAGAAAATTCACAGTCATCTTCTAGAGAAATCATCAACAAATAGAATAAAGTACTTGTCACCATAATAGCTTTGCATGTAGTGCCTCTCCCATTTGACTTTTTTAAGTCATCCTGATGGATGCAACCTTGTTGATCTTTTGTTGTGATGGATCATGATACCGTTGAGGTGTTTAGATTTATGTTTCTGTATCAGTTGCTTTGATTATGCTTTTGACTGATCTTTGAGATTATGATGTGATTTTTGGTTCACTGAGGTTTGTGCCAGTGGTTACCAGGATCGATGTGGTATCATGAGGTTGTTCCGTGATTACCCTGAGATGTGTGCAGAGATTGCACTATGTACTATTACCATGCTACACGGGACTAGGTTCCTGTAGCAGTGGTTAGTCATGTTTATGACTATGGTTGTTTATATGTTTTAAATGCCTTTTTAATGTAGATTAATCAATCATTAGTAAATACTTAAGTAATTAGAATGGATTGTTCTTGTTGGATTATTTGGTTATGTGTTGCGGACATTTACCTTGTTTTATTTTGATCTGAGAGATATCTGATCTTATGTGATGTTTTACATTTGAGATGACCTGAGGGTCAAATGTTACTCTTTGATTCCAGTATCATAGATATTAGACTACTATGTTGTTCAGTTAATCATATTGCATGATGATGCTATTTTGAGATGACAGTGTGTTTTATGATGATATCTGGTTATCTGGTATTTGGACATACCTCTGATTTTGTTATGTGATGGATTTAATGTTGTGGTTATTTACTTCATTCCTGCGTTGTTATGCAAACGTGAGTGATGTAAATAGATTATTTTAATATAATTAAATAAATGGTTAAATTAGGTGATTTAACGCATTATTGCTTCGGCTATGTTATTGTATGCAATTACACTTGATCGTGTTGTTTGGTGTGCAGGATTATATCCCTGGCAGTGGCACATGGAGTTAGTGATTCAGCCTTTAATATTTTACCAATGTCCTCCTTGTATGGTCGATGTATCCTTTATTAAATGTTTAATTTAAACCTTTCAATGATTATTAAATCCAAACTCATTTGCATTATGTGATTAGACCAATAAGTGTGTCTGTGCATTTAGAGTTTCGCTTTGTCGCGAAATTTGTTAAGGAGATTTATGTGTTTTTGGGTTTTCGGGCTTTTTAATTGATTTATTTTAATTTCTGACAGCTTTGCCATAGATGAATTCCTATTTATAGGAATAGCCTATTTTCGTTTGGGTCGATTCAGGGTTTAACTAGATTGGCCGATTAAATGCCCTAATCAATTATTCACCCGAAAAGTAAATAAGTATTCAAAAAGGAATTTAATTCCTCACTTCTCACTTTTGAATTGGAAAGTTGGAGAGTAAAACCCAAAATCCTCATTTGTTCGTTGTGGGAGCTACGGGCGTCGGATCGTCCCGAGGTTGGGCTCGTTGGATCCAACTCGGAGAAACCTTGGATTGCCGCAATTTTCAGCCACTTCTACGGGCGTTTTATTTTCTAGTTTAGTTTTCTGTTTTGCCCTTTTGGCTGTGAGGTAGGGCTTTCCTGTTTTATTGTTTATGCTCCGTTTCTGCTTCTGTTTTTGGTAGCCATTTGTTTGGAGGCTAAGAACTAGTGTTCCCCTCCGTTTCTGTATGTTAGTTCTACCCGGTTGGGTGGGTATGAACATTTCCCTATTTTTCGAGATGAGGGTTTGGGATTTTGCACCATTATGCTGGCTGTTTTTGCATACGGTGTTCGATTCCATTTATTTTTGAATTTTTTTGGGTTTTTGAACCCAAAGGCCAAATGGGTTTTAATTTTGAAGTTTTCCAAATTTTTGGGGTTTTTACCTCGTTTTGCATATCGCCCTCTTTTCTTGAGTTTTCTTGGCACAATGTGGGTTGTGGACCTTGATGATCCGTTTGAATATCATTCAGACCACTTTTTCACTTTTATGTTTCATTGGGATGCATGTTGCATCCGTACTCCCAACATTGTGTTCGGTTGAGTGATTTTACACTTGTTATGGTTTCTTTTGGACCTTTGCTTTTGTTCATGAACGCTAGGATTCGTGTAGAATCCATACTCTCGGATTGAGGCCGGTTGAGTGAGTTCATGATGTTTGGTCTTGTTGCATCATTGGGATTCGTGTAGAATCCATACTCTTGGATTGAGGCCGATTGAGTGATTTAATGATGTATGGTTTTATTGGCTTTGGGATTCGTGTAGAATCTGTCCTTCCCGTGTTGCTTTCAATTGGGTGTTTTCTTTGCATTGTGTTCTCATTCCTGTCCTTGTGTTATGATCTTCGTGATGGTGGTGCGCCACACACGAGTACGTGTGTGTACATTTGTTGGGTGACTTGCGAGGCCCGATCTTCTGTGGATTTGCCAAAAGTTATGATTATTGGGGTTGGGATGGGAGTATGCATGCCCACGGGCACTTGTCGTAGGATGAGCATGGGTAGGGTAGGGTAGCATATGGAGGGGGCTTCTACCTCGCAGCCTGGTGATCATTGTGCCCAGAGGGTTGGCAAAGGAAGCTTTAATTAAGTGAAAATTAAATAAAATGTGTGACTGGTAATAAAACTTAAGATAATAAAAAGGTTTGGGGTGCAAGAGCCTTTCTGTTGAGGGATGTTGAATTTGCGCAAGTCCTAGATTGGGCTTTTTGATGCCAAGCGACTCTCCATGATGTTAGTCCCTACATAGTAGCCTATTGAGTGTCTGACCAGGACCTGTACTCCTTGCATTATCTTAGGTTCTTGGTTGCAGCCATCATACTGTCTGGCGTGAGTGTTAGCCATGGATGTTGTGATTTTTGTGTGTTTGTGGTTGGATCATTATCTCCATTAGCATGGCGGGTGTGGACCTATGGGTGCCACGTGGTTGGGAGGCGTAGCTACCTTCGCCACTTCTAGGGACTGGTGTACATAAATGATTTTGTCCTAATGCAACCGTTGCTGGATGTTTTCACTTGGTACTTCGGGTTTTGGAGTATGCTTTCTTGTGGTTTATGCTTTCATTGGAATGCTTGGATATCATGTTTAGATAATGTTAGTTTATTTGATGCATTCCCTTATCATGATGGTTAGCATATGATTAGATGATGTTATTTGATTTAATAGTATATCGATTGCTTACTACTGTCTAGCATGTGATAGGTGATGTTATCTACTGTAGGATTATCTTATGCTTTTCTACTAGCATGTTAGATTTCCTTATGCTTTTATTGTTGCATATTTTTGTAGTGAAATCCCTATTATGAAAGTACCTGACGATCTGGTCGGTGGCTTGGGATGTTACGCGCAGGGGATGGCTAGGACCCACGATGGTCTTATGATGCTATTGACGGTTGGGAGGAACTGTGCATTTATTTGGTTGTTTAGTTTTGAAATGTATTTTGTTCATTGCAATGTTTATTTCAGTATGTGCTTTGCTTTTATGTTTTAGATGGTTAGATGTTCCTCTTTCCTTGTTGTTAGTGCTCTCGAGTGTTCATTCCTCGATTTACGTGGATTCGGTACTCCCTGTGTGGAGGTTTCCTTGTTTGTTTAGCTTTTTGTTTGCGTTTTGTGTCGCGCTAATTTGTTTCCTCGCACGCGAAATTGTATTTTCCTCGCGCAAGACTGTTTCTCCCTCGCGTGAGACTGTTTCTTCCTCGTGCAAGACTGTTTCTTCCTCACGCGAAAGAATACACTTCCCGCACGAGAATGTAAATCTTCACGCGACGCGTAGGGAATCCTCGCGCGAGAATGTGAATCCTCGCGCGAAGCTCAGTAGTTCTCGCGCGAAGTGCGCACTTTCTCGCGCGAAAATCAAGACCAGTTTTCTTTCTCGCGTGAGAAACAGGGGCTATCTAGGCTTATCGAATGATAGTTCGAAAGTTGGTTTTGGACACCCTTTTGGTTTTTACACCTTCCTGGTTCAAGATAGATTTCCTAGGGGTTTAAAATATATCGTTTAAGTATAAGTTGACGTATCTTATACTTAAGATATATTTAAATATATGCGAAAAATCGTTTGAGATAGTTTTCAGACCTCTCGGAGATAAGTTATGGATTCTAGGAAATTTCAGGGCTTCAGAAATCCAAACTTAGCCAATTTTCAGGGCTTTAGGATTTCAGGCTTAGCCAAATTTCGAGATTCTGCATTTTACCCCAGCTTGGTGTTTTGTTGATGAGTGGTCATTTCTTGTGCCCTCATCTTGTTGTGGTAGTTGTTGGCTTTTGTTTGGTTATGTCAGTTGGGTAGTGGCATTCGGAGATTCGTTGGTTGTTGGGATTTTGTTAAAGTCTTCTGTTGTGATCTTTGTGATCCCTGTATGATGTTGTCTTGTGCATTCATACTTGTAAAAAAAAAAATATCTTGGCTTGATTTGAATCCTTGTTTCCAAGGATCTTCGGGCGGGGCATTACATTGCACTCCAATAGGACCACACTAATCAGTATGAACCAACTCCAAAATATCATCATAAAAATAGGTCTTTGCTCTTGAAACTACACTTTGTCATTTTTCCCATTTGACATTGTTTGTGCATCACTTTATTAGGTTTTCTCAATCTTTGTAACCCTCTTACTCTTTTCATCTTACTTATGCTTACCAAGTTATCAATGTTCACATTACATAGCCTCTTATACCATAACCAAACATCTTCAAATTGTGCAAATAGACATGTCTCTTTAGATAGGTCTAGATAGAACAAGTTACTTCTTGTTTTCTCTCCACTTCCAATTAGTTCACTAGTAGCATCATAGATCCTTTTCTTCCTATTTTGAAATTCAACTAGGTAGCTTAAGTTGTTCAGTTGTGCTACACTCAATAAGTTATATTTCAAACCATCAACCCAATATACATTGTCACATATGATCTTATCATTAAATATAATTGATCCTTTACCTTTCACATAACATGGTGCATCATTTCAAACTTAACACTACTCTTGTTATAATGTTCTAGCTTTCCAAAATTACTTGTATCACCAGTCATATGATGTGAGAAACCACTATCAATCATCCATCATTCTTACTTACATTTGAAATTAAAGTAGTTTTCTCATCCTCATCAGATTCATCTTTCATTGCAACATAAATAACTTCATCATTTTCATCAGAATCACTATCAGAACCATCTTCTTTAGCAATGTAACAAGATTTCTTATCTTTTTCTTTGTTGTATTTGTTACCTCAGTTGTCTCTACTCTCTCTCCTTCCTTGAAATTTTTTGTATTTTCATTCTTCCTTCTCATATCTATTAGGACATCTTGCACCAATATGACCAACTTTGTGTTGGACTCACCAGTAGCATTCCCCTTCAAGATTCATGACATGGCTTAACTACCTCATGTGTTCTATAAGTCTAGTGGTTATATCGAGTATTTATGGCTTAATCTTTTGGTGCAACGATAACCCTAGGTTGTAACAAGTGGTATTAGAGCTTGGTCACAGGTTCAAATCTCCTTGGGTAATGCTAAGGGGGGATTGTTGGACTAACCACCAACGTTCCCCTTTAGGATTCATGACATGGTTTAATTCCCTCCTGTGTTCTATAAGTCAAGTGGTTTTATCAAGCATTGATAAGTCGATCTTTTGGTGCATGACAACCCTAGTTTGTAACACTTTATTACATGTAAAATAGATAATAGGAAGTTTACCTTTGTATTTTCCTTTTCCTCTTGGTAGCCTTCTTGCCAATAATGCTTCTAGCTCATCAAGACCATCATTTGATTCACTATCACTATCCATAGGCTTATTCTTTTTCTTTATTTTAGATCCATCAAGGTTTAGTTGAGACTTGAAAGAACATTCAATAAGAAGGTGTATAGTTATCAAAATTTGACAATTCAAATGTAGTTTCAAACTAGCAATTAGACTATCCAAGGTCAAATCATTACTAGGTGTGCATCTCAGTTCTTGAATTGTAGATACTCTAATTGCATAGATATGAAGAAAAGTTCTCAATGTCTTTCTTATCATAATCTCATCAAATCTATCTACTCTAACTCCTCTAATAGCATTCACAACCTCCTTGATTTAGCCATAATACTATGCAACAATCTCTCCTTTCATTCTCATGTCATCAAACTTGCCTCTCAAACTTTCTACTTTAGCCCTTAACACATTTTTGTCTCCTCCATGGATCTGTGCCATCTTATGCCACATTTGCTTTGTAACAGTGCAATCCTTTACATCATCAAACTCAACATAACTCAGGGAAGATGCCAAAACTATCAACATTTGATTGTGCTCCTACTTCTTTATTTGCTCAATAGTCATGGGTCTAGGTACTTCAAGATATTCATTATCCAAGTAGTATAGTGTAGAATCTCCAACTCTAGATAGATGCAATCTCATCAAGTGTTTCCATGCTGGGAAGTTCTCTTTATTCAGCTTAGGTACCTCTCTCTTGTACATCTCAATCTTTAGCTTAAGTCCCTTCAAACTTTCCTTACAAGCACCAAATCTATAATACCAATTGTTAGAATATTCAGAATAACTGAGGGGGATGAATCAATTATCTTAGGTCCAACCGTACCAATTCAAATTTTAACAACTTCAAACAACTTAATCAATCTCTTAAAATTACTCATCAAATATAACAACTAATCAACAACTTAACTTATTGATTCATCACTGGCTCTTTGTTTAGTATATGCCAACTAACAAAAATAAACAACAGTAAATAGCATGCATCACAAAACAACATTCACACATATATGACACTAGGATTTAACATGGAAACCCAATTTGGTAAAAACCACCAAGTAACATGCTACCACTTTTCACCCTTCTAAAGTGAACTCGATTAAAATGCAACCTTGTTAAAGCTTACAAAACACATTGTTATGTATAACCTTGTTAAAGGATTTAATCACCCTTTTAGGAGTGGCTTGGTTAGAGGACTTTGGATCATTCTATTAGAACTCCACCTTGATTAAAGGATCAACAAATGTATGTTAAGTCAATCTTGATTAAAAGATTTTACTACCACCATGGTTAGAAAGTTACAACTAGGTTTGATCTATCAAGATTTTAATCTGTCAAGATACATTTCACTTTGTGAATTCATATCTCCATTCAGCTCATTTTCTAGTTCATTGACTAGACTTCATTATACTATCCATCTTGGATATGCTTGGCAACCCTTCAAGCAATCATACTTTGCCAATCTTCTCACTTTTCCTTTACTATGTTGTTCTTCACTATCCTTTCGCAAAATTTCCAATCAACAACAAAACAACCTTAATAAACATCTCTTGTAACTCCTTAAGTAGGTAGCTTTTATATATTTCCACTTAAACATCATCATAGATCTTAGGGTTTGATCAAATCTATTGAACCATTTTTGTGTCCTCCTTTCTTGAAATTTATAGAAGATTCTCTTTAAATCTCTATCTTTCATCACTTAACAAACTCAATTCACACACTAAATACAATATCTCATCAATCCTCATCCTTTACACATTTTGACCAATCCAAAAATTCAACTATGTTCACCTCAAAACTTGATTATTTCACAAACTATAAAAATGTTGACACTCAGTCATGGCTATGTTCTTCTGCTAAGTCAACACTGGGTAGATCGATCTCTATTGTTTTGTCTCACTCAATCTTCACTACGCTCAGCTAATACTACTTGCTCGACTATCTCTTAAGTTCCTTAATCTTTTGCTTCATTGACCACAGTTCACTAGGTCATGCTTATGTTTTACTCAACCTCTTGTATTCTCTTCTATTTTTCAACTCAACTATCTTCTTCATTTCATATAATGATTAACCAACACATTATCTTATCAAAGACTAATTGATCAAGTGCCCATTTTAATTCCATCATACTTGCTCCTCTTTACTCAACAACTTCATTTATTCATCTAGTTATCTCTCTTTTCAAATCTCATTCATCAATCAACTAATATGGCACTCTACATTGTTAGCAAATATCTCGCTAGTAAGGTTTGACATCAATGACAACATAACAATTGTTCTAATTGTAGTTTCCAAAATAGATTTCATACTAAGAATGTAGGCTATGTCTCTCATGTTAAGGTCTCCTCACAATTTGTAAAATAGTCTACTAACCACATATATGCAAAAAAAGGGTGGAGAATATAGGTGAACACTATGAATGTATTAATTAAAGGTGTATTGGTTTAATGCCAAGCTTACTATACTAGTAGTTCTACCTTGACAATGGGGTAGTTTAATGGTAGAGTTATATCATATGACTAAGAAGAAGGTGTATGAACTTTGTGTTGGACTAGTTAGGATAGATAGGATGATGAGAGGGAGGGTGGGTGAATCAATATCCTCTAAAAAAATTTACTCTCAAACAAATATAGTCTTTTCCTTTTTCACCTATGATGACTTGGTAAACATTAATCTTTCATCATATTACTTTGTAAATGAAACTAACATAACTTATTTAACATTTACAGTGTAAAACATATAAGCTCATGAAACATAACACATAACACAAATATTTGGTATCGCAAAAACCCTTGGTTAGAGGAAAAACCATAGTGGTGATAGTACCCACAAGTCCATCACTACTACAGTAAGAGATTACCTTGTTAGGGCTAAAATTTGATTCGCTTATGATGACTTACTCAGTTAGGAGTATACACAAGACCTATATAGATCTACCTTTTTTCAAGGATTTTACAACACTCTTCAAGTGTGTCCTTGATTAAGAGTTTACATATAAGACTGTTAGGTCCACCTGTTAAGGATTTATAAAACTACTATAATGATTTAAAAATAGTATCAATGACCTTTACAATAGAAACTTACTTTACTTGATTAGATCCCTCTTCTACTCTCTAATTATCACCTTGTTGTGATAGATCTACAATTCATTCCAACCTTGTCTCTATCTCTGATTTCTCTGACCTCTGTAGTTGACTTTGATCTCTTCCTTGCTTCAATTCTTCCCTCAAAAATATTTCTCTTACTAAACTCTGACCATCAACTACTCCATTTATAGTTTTCTTTTGTCAATTTGTAGCTTGACCTAATTAGGGTTTTAGAACTTTCTAGAATTGTTCTCTAATCGTGATCAATGGTAGATTAAATCATCCATCATTTCCTTCCTTTGTATCGTTATTTCCATTGGTTTGTCCTGCATTGAGATCAACAAAAATCAGTTCACATTCTTCAAAAAACATTGTGAAATCTTTACCTCAATTCATGTAATCCATATTTCATGCTTAGTAGAATGCATTAGAATCTATTCCAATTCAAACTTTGATGTCATCTTTGTATCACTCGGTAAATACATTGTTCTTCCTTACTGACACTTAGTAAGCATTTTCTCAACGTCTCCTGTATAGCTTGATAAACTCTATGCTTAGTGTACACTAACTTCTCCTCATCTTAGTGTAAATAGAATTGCTTGATGAATACTTTAGCTTGGGTATACTGAACAATGTTTACTTATCTTCTTCTTCATAGATTGGGTAATATGATAGCTCGATTGTTGTACACATTTTGACACTAATAGTATATATGATTCTTTGTAGAAATAACACTTTCTTTTGATCATATATGTGTTTAGAGAGTATTTAATCAAAAAGCCCTCAGTTTTGGAGCAAATTGGGGAGGATTTTGGAAATTTGATATCAAAATAAAGTCATAGAACCAAATTTCCTTGATAAATCCTTGATTGGAGTCATATTACAACACTTTTGTGAGTTTTAAGGGTTGGGGTGGAGGATTTAGAGTTCTTCCTTTGGAAAAGTGGGTCATTACCCTTAAAAAAATTCCACAGTTTTAGTATAGTATATTTGGTCTAAAACAACAGTATCTAATCTTTTGATGTGTTGTAGTAATATGAAATTTTTGCTTGGAAAGGTTATTTTTTAGGTGGTTTAGAAGGAATTGGAGAAAATGGTTAAAAATTGTCATTGTAGGCCTAATTGGGCTAGTAGGTCTATAAGGAGCAAAATTGGGTTTGCAAGCAAGGGGATAAAACTTTGTGGTTAGTTTAGTCTCATCCTATTAGTTTGGACTATGTGTTTGAAGACATTGGGAGCCATCATTAAAGGTCATTTTGGGGTTTACCCTATAATATCCTTAAGGTGCCATACTAAAAAATCAAGAAAACTTAACAACATTTCAATATTTTAGCAACAATTTGGCATTTAAGCATAAAAGTCCCAAACCCTCCTCATCAATGTGTTAAAAAAACTGAAATGCTTATGGAGGTGGTGTACCAATCTAACTTAAAGAAGTTATCATGTAGTATACATTCCATATCTCTTTGCACTGCAAATCTATAGCATCAAGTCTCACTCAAAATTAAAGTCTTTTCAAATTTTCAAATTTTATGATTTCTTAAAGACATTGTCATATAATATCCCATTTATTAGGAAGATCAATATTTCAATAACTTACTAATTTCTTCTTAAACCATTTTTATTTATAAGGAGGAAATTATTTTTCTACAAGTTTCCCTGTGCAAATTTACCTCTTCAACTTTATAGGCAAAAGGTGTATTGTAAATTGGTTTCTTTGAATTGCTAACTATGTTGTAAAGTTAAAAGATGTGTTCTCCCATAGTTGATTACTTTTTCATGGAAATCATTCTCTTATTTTTCTAATTCAGGGTACAATGGAAAATATGGTTGCATGTTTTCACATATGACATGTTTATTTCAAACATCTAGTTTCATTTCTTAAGCTAAATCAATACATTGTGACGAATTCACCTACTTTGTAGGATGAAATTTTGTTGAAATTTATTGTTGTTTCATTACAAAGTTTTATAGAGCACTAGAAATATATTATTATTTGTAATAATTGATAGGATTTAAGGTGAAAACTTTTGTGTTTTTTTGCTATGTTTTATTTCTTACTTAAAAATAAACTACTGCAATTTTTATTTACCAATTTGAAATTTTTGCAGAACAATGAGTTAATGTAGGTTTTTCTAAATATTTTTAGTTCAACATTCAACGTTCTTTTGGGAAAGATAAGCCATCAATATCATATTGAAGCAAGTATATGTGCATAAATTTTGGAAATTTATAAATATTAAACAACATAAAAGGTGGATTCATAATAAAATACTTGAATAAATCAATGTTGTCCTACTTTTTCACCATGCCCTACTACTACTTTAGAATATTAAGCTTGATTTCTATATATTGCATACAGATGATCAATAATAGAGCAATAAAAAAAAAAATTTAAAAGCACCAAATGTTCCAAAAGGGGATGGAACGTGCATAAAGAGGACTTCATGAGAAGTCAACTCTAAAAGATGAGTTAAATGCAGAACCTGATGGAGAACCAAAACTACTACCAGACTTTGTGTTGTTTCTTCCAAAAAGTATAAGGGATCTAAAATAATTTGGCTTTACAGTTGATGCTTGAACTCAGAGTTGTGAAACCGTATTTGGAGGTTTCTAGAGCTCCAAGTAGGTAGAAACTTCCAAAAATAGAAAAAAAAAAATCCATAATTATATAGTTTTGATTAAGTTAAAACAAGTTTTAAAGGACTCAAAACCTTTTAAGGTTTTGATTAAGTAAAAATCCATAATTATATAGTTAAAGCTTTAAGATCTTTTAGTTTTTGTGACATTGATAACTTTATTTTTTATTTTTTTTTAAATGTTTTTTATACCTATCTTAACCAATGAAAAATGATAAAATTTATATTTTCAAAATTAAAATTAATAAGTGTTTACTAAGTTTTGATCTAATAAAATTTAAAGCTCCAATTTGATTGATCAGATGACTTGATCATATAATAAAAAATAGACTAAATAAATACATAAATTACCTACCCTTCAAGAATTTACAATTCAAAAAATAAAAATAACAAGAGGTGCATGCAACTAGAGTCCTTGCCTAATGTAACAAAATAATAGAATGTATAAATTAGTTAATATAAAATCACAATAGTAAAAATAGGAGAAAGTATAACAAGTTAATATGTTTTAGAATAACTTTTGGTACTAGTTTTTGGATGCCTAATGTAACAAAATAGGATATAACTAGTTATTATAACATCATGGTGGTTTCAAAAGTTACTTTGGGTACTAGTTTCAGCCAAATACCTATTTTGGGTTTAATGATATCAACATCTACCATTATAATATGTGTGCAAATCCAATCCAGTCTATAGAAAAGTTGAGCACCTCCTACTAATAATAAATTTTGGTTTCTTACATTTATATGAAGGTTGACCTTCTTAGATATTTCCTTGTAACAATAACCTAGATATATTAAAACAAATATAATTTCAACAATGTGAATTTGCACTCTCTAGATTTAGCCCATGTAGTGCCTACCCTAGTTTGCATTTTTCTATTATTGCCGAACTCTTTCTCAGTGAATTTTCTATTAATTAAGCCTAATTAAAAGATTTAATTTAATTTAATAATTAATATGATATTTTAATATTTATTTTATTTAATTAATTGGTAAATTAATTGAATTAAAGAATTAAATTTAAAGATAAAAGTTATAAGTTTAAATTTGGAATGTGATAATATTTATTTAATTTAATAATAATATATTTAGAGTTCATTTTTAATAAATGTTAAATAATATTATTATATATTTTATCAATTAAGTTTCAAAAATAAATTTAAAAATGGAAAAGAAATTAATTTCTTAAAATTTCATGACCACATGACGAGTGCATGAGATTTAGAATTAATAAATTAAATTGAAAAGGGTAAAGTGAATATTAAATAAATTAATGTGCATTATTTTAATATTTATTCACATAGGAGTATGCGAACTCTCAGGAGTTGTCATGTTGACAATAGAGGAGTTTGCACTCTAATTATGCACGGGTTGTCTACACTTAGGAGTTGGCATATTATTTGAGCACATGGTGTCTACAACATTCTAGACACCTCATCGTGCTTATCTTCTTATCATGGAAATTATGTGCTTAGTTGTCTAGCTTATCTCCTAGTTCTTTCTAGACACATTCTAGATGCATCTTAGAGGCCTTTATATAGAGGCTCTTATTGTGTGTATGGATATAAGCTCATATGCTTCTACAAGCACTTCTAGTCACTTGGGGTTTCGATTGGTTTGATTCTTGGAGGAATGGCGAATGTTGGAGAAGGAAGGGATTTTTCTATGGACTTCTAAGGCATAGCAAATTAGCATCAATGTCCAGGTGCACTCATGATTTTCGCATATTCCATTTACACTCTTTCTCTTCCTATCTTCATCGTGTCTATTATGTGTGTCTGAATATACTCCATGAACGAATCTTCAATCTTGAAATTGGAATCTAGATATGTATGTTAATTTTTAATTGGTTGCGAAGAAAACATTAAGAAACCCTTAATTTTATTTATGAAGGAAAATTAGTTTAAAACTCGAGTTTGGGTTCGAGTTAAAATAGAATTGAGCATTTGATTTGGCAAGGGTTGGATTGAAAATGGATTAGAATTTAAAATGGAGGTTCTAAGTAAAAATTTGAATTGTTGGTTGTAATCTCTCCATTAGATTATATTAGCAAATGATATTATAAATTTATAAACGATGATTATTTTGGGAAGTTTGTTTTAAATTAAACAAAATGATAATCAAGATTATGGAATTTAATTTATATTTGTAAGGAGGAAGAAATTTGTTATATAAAAATTGTTATAAAACAAGTTTTATAACATATACACATATTACAAACTAAATAAATTGTGATATGTACCTTCTAAAACGTATTGCAAAGAAAATTCGCACATGATAATGGAATTTTAAAATATATATAAAAAGACATTGTGGGGGGGGGGGGGGGGGGGTTCGGTTTATACCACAGCACCCCCATCCTTTATTTTTGACGGTATTTGGAGGTAGGGTACCTACGTCATCGCAGGGTACACGACTCACAATGGGCCGTTGTCAAAGTATTAACACCCTGCGATTTTAAAATCGTGCAAAACATTAAAATCATCTCCTTCTCACATTACGTAAAGTGATAATTTTATTAAGTTTTAATATGGTTTTAGTGTGACCACGCATGGCTGTTGGTACAGACCGCACAGCTTAAAAGGGACGGCAGCTTTTTAAGCGCCCCCTTCTCAGTTTAAACAAGGTATCATGCGCGATTCCTTTTTAGCGAATTTGATATATGAGTTAATTTTTAATTATATTGAAATATATTAAGAAGTTTTATATATAATCATTAATTAACATTATTATTTGTTATTTTATAGATATTTTATGTATTTTATATATTAAAGTTAATGTATTATTGTTAAGTATGAATTACTAATTTAATAATAGTTTGTTAACTATTATTAAATTGAAAAGAGATATTAATACTCAAGAATTTGATAATCATGGAGTTATTAACTTAGCTATGTAATTATTAGTTAATTTAATTAATTGTAGAATTAATTAAATTTAATTGATAATAAAGATTTAATTGTTAAATCGATAATAACGATTTCAAGGAAAATTGTGGGTCACTTAATGGAAAGTTGATAGGTCTTAACTTGAGAATTTAAAAGTTGGAAGACACATCTTGAAAATCAAAGAGCATTGTTTTAATAATGGAATCTTATTATAGGACTTATTAACTAATCTAATTAAATTAAATTAAATTAGGGTTAGTTAATAATAGAAGGAGTATAATTAATTATTAGTCAATTTAAGTAAATGGAATTTTAAATGAGCGTGAATTAGAAGAAAAGAAATATTAATATAAGCATTTAGTGGAACTATATAATTATTGCATTATTAATGAGATTGATTTTAATAAGTTTGACAGTTACTTTATTTAAAGTCAATGAAGATTATTTCAAATAAATGATTGTCCTTGGAGTGTTGTTAAGGAGATTGTAAATTAATTATTGAAAGATGTTAAGTACTATTCCAATGATTTGGATAATGGGAGTCCTTTCTTGGAATCTAAGGGGAGTTTTGTTTAATGTTGATTCTAGCAAAATAATGTGAATGTTTTTATTAAAAGTCTATGAAGATTAGTTTAATGATTTAATAAGTAAATATATATCCTTCAGTTATTCTTAGAATATTATTCTAAAATAATCGAGGAATAAATTCTATGTTTTGACTGAGGTAATAAAGGGGTTGACTTGTAGACTAAATGATGAAGCTTTTACATTTGAAATATACTTGAAATGAAAATTGAAACCGCATATTTGGCTTAACTGTGTGATTGCAAAAGCAAACTAAAATATGTGTTTGAATCTTGTTCTTTATGCTATCCATGTTTGGGGTTTAATTTGAATGAAATTGTAAATTATTTATTGAAAGGTATTACTCTATTAATTTGAATAAGCCATTACCTTTGATTACTATTCAAATAGATTATGGGCAATTGTACCCACTATTTAAAATAAGAATAGGATTTATTTGTAAGGTGAACTGAGTATCCCTTTACCTAAAATACGCTTTAAATTGGAAATGGGAGTTATGAATGATTAATACGTAATTAGAAAAATTATTTCCTAGTTAGAATTGCAAACTTCTAGAAAAGCTTAATTAAGATTTGTTAATGTATGAGTATATTTAGTGGAATTTGGATTTACCTTAAAAATGATGATAATGACTATAATAAAATCAGAGTAGTATTTAATGGAAGATAATTCAATTTATCATGATGATGATGATTTGTAATAAAATGGGAATTAAATCATTGAGAGATTATTAGTCTTAATGATTTAAGTTACTCAACATATAACCTTAGTTGATTTTAGGAAGGTGGACTTCA
This sequence comes from Cupressus sempervirens, assembly GCA_028749045.1. Taxonomy (NCBI): domain Eukaryota; kingdom Viridiplantae; phylum Streptophyta; class Pinopsida; order Cupressales; family Cupressaceae; genus Cupressus; species Cupressus sempervirens. The sequence continues at coordinate 624,133,614 of CM053783.1, forward strand.
AATATTTTGAGGGTTGAACCTTAATTTATGCAGTTATATGTATAGGATATCTATAGGGTTAAAGAGAGTTTTCACACTTGATAACGAACTCTAATAATCATTATACTTGATATAGACACATGTTGGTCTCTGTTTGAAAACAAGAACTTTAGTGAATCTGGTAATCATTGAGTTATTAATATAGTCATGTTAATTATTTATAGAATTAATTAAAATTTAACTTATCATTAAGTTATGCAATGCAGTTTAAATTGATATGATTGTTTCAAATTTCAGTTTATTGTATGATGAGATCATGTCGTACTCTATATTTCATGTATGCATGATGATTATTTAGTGATTTCAATTATTGATGATGATTAGTTTGATGGTTTAATATCATATGTGTTTACTTATGGATACTTACCCCATACTGCATGTGTGTGTGTGTGTGTGTGTTTGTATTCTAGGGTTTTGGGGTTGACTAGATTGTTGACCAGTATTAGTTTGTTACCAGAGGCTCGAAGGTTATGAGATGTGATGGCATGCTAATGTTGATCTCGATCTTTTTATAACCCAACCATGGTTATGTGATGGTATGTTCTATGAGATGTTTGTATTTTTTGTGCATTGATGCTTATCAGTCTTCTTGTGTGAAGCTGAGTTATATGTGTATGAGACACTTGACTTAACCATTTTTGAGTCATCGATCAATTATCCTTGGACTACTTTCCAGTGGCCATGATGGAACTGAAGTGTTTATTTTGATCTTGATGATGTCATGTTGTGACATGTTTGACTCAACCATTTTGGAATCTTCAATCAGTATTATTTGCTTGATATGCCTTTTTGGTTGCTTGATGAGAACCAATGGTTATAGTGATTATTAGTGATACCTTCAGTTGCCAATAGAGAACTGTTTTGGTCATGATTATTGATGGATGCTTTTCAGTTGCTCATGGAGATTTGATGTTCTTATTGTGGATTATCTTTTGGTATTATTCCAGTCACTTATATAGGACTGTGGTGATTTTGTGATTTATGATTCCATGAGCCTAGGGTAGGTTATCTACTTGTAGTGTCAAAAAGTGGCTTGCAATGGGGGCTGGGGCCCTAAGTGGCTGTCAGAGTAACTCATTATAAGTTTTATTAATAAGTGAAAACATTTACACTAAATGGGGATTAAAATGAACCTAATAAGATAATTGTTTGTTCTCGCCCATGCCTCAAGTGCTAGTACATACTAGGATGGGAGTAGAGAGAACGCTTGGTTGTGACCTTGCATTCCGTAGTATGCCTCATCAGTATGAGAGGATACTAGTGGCCGCATAGGGATCACTAGCGGGCCAAGGTCTATTGAGAGACTACCAAGGTAACTCTAGCGTGATTCATCCTATGACTCTTTCTCGCTTACATAGTAGGTTTCCTACATGTCTTTGTGTGCCTCTGGGAATTAGATGTCATTCTATGTTGGAACCCTTGAGTTAGTATACTTTTAGGATTCTTAGACTTAGAGAGTACTTGTGTTATGTGATTTGATATCCTGTTTGGGACTTGAGACTATCTCCTCAGCATGGTCGAAGTGGGCCATTTAGGTTCCATGCGGTCGGGTGGTAGCACTTTTTCACTCTTACCATTTGAGAACCGTCTAAGGCACTGTGGTTGATGCAATTCTTTGTTGGCATCTATCTTCATTCTATTCTTGGATTATGATGATGGACACGTATCCTTATATTGATGATTAGCATATGATAGATGATGTTGTTTACTTATCTTATGCATTTTGCATGAGTAGATTTCTTATGCATATGTTGTAGCATGTTAGATTTCTTTCTACAATGTTGTAGTATGTTTAGGAGTGACATCCCTATTACTATAATACCAATGATCTCTTTAGTAACTTGGGATATTATGTGTGGGGGATGGCTAGGGCCCACGATGGTCTAATGATGCTATTTACGGTTGGGAGGAACCGCGCACTTAGATTAGATGTGTTTTATGATGGATGGATATCTTTTACGATGGTTGTTATATCTTTATTGATTAATGGATGTATCATGTATGTTATTGGTTTCATTTACTTTATTGCACTTGTATCATGGATTCAATGAGGATGATGTATCTTTATTTTTACATATGTATATTCTTTTAAGCCTTTCATACCCTGTGACATGTATAGTGGATGATTGAGCATTCCGAATAGACATTTCAAACAAATGTATAATATGGAAATTGGACTTTCTAATTATTCTTTCATGTGGATGCGGTAGTTTTTAGTCTTAGTTTTAACTAAATTAAATGTGACTCAACATCTTGGGATCCTTAAGGAATGTAAACTGTTATGTATGCTTACAGTTGATTGTATGTTATTACTTCCGCTACTATGTGTTAGATGTGAATGAGTTATCTTTCATGTTTTACAAAAAAAATTGTTTGGCAAACTTAGTAAAATTTTAGGTTAATTCTTTTGGATCCCTTGGCAGGGTGTTATAGCCCATATATATTGTGTAAACGTAATCCAATTGTTAAGGCTACATATTTGTTTTAAGATTAAGAGTAAGCTAGTTAAGAGTTGAGAACAATAGAAGGTGGAATAGAGCATTGAGGAATGATGACACTAGAAAATGGCCAAGTTTGGGCCCTCTGACCAAGACATAAGACAAAATTAGATACTAAAGACATCTATAACAGATACATAAGGAGACAAGATACAGAATCCCCACCTGCAAGAATCCCCTCTAAGTGGATTAATGTAGGGTAGGAAACAGTACTGTTAGTGAACAGATTGTCCTTTGAGAAAATGTGTGGAAATTTGACCCTGAATGCCCAAGTGAGAGGACAAACTAGCACCAATAGTTGGATAGGTTATTATTAGATTAATAACCTTCCTCTGAATTTTATCAGGTACAGCTCCCCGTGTGAAATGTTCAATGAATTTAAATATCCTACACTTTTACCCGAAAGTACGAAAGGATCTCTCACAGATTCTTAGATCGTGAGGTATAGATTATTTCTAACAACAAAGAGATGCTTTAACTAATCTACAGAAATGAATAATAACACTAATCTGCAGAAAAGACAGTAACCAGATATCTAGAACTGATAAATCAGGATTCACAAAGTAATACTGACTTAGCATGCCTGAACACAAGGTTTCTAAGCCATATTCAAGAAGATACATATATAGACATCAAATCTCTGTATGCACAAAGTCATGCAAAAACTAAAACACCCATATCATATCTACCAATTACTGTCATTACAATATCTGCCTATCTAAAACTCTAACCATTCTACCCTCCCCTTTGTAGCAGATAAAATCTCCTGTAAGGAAAAAACATATTTCTCAGCCCAAACTCTCCTGTACTGCAGCACCAAAGTCTCCCCTACAGAAAAGAAGTGGAACCCCCTGCACCTCTGTTGCTCGCTTATTTATCCCCCTCCTATCGATTTCTCAGCCCTTTTCAATAACTGATTCTTGAAAGATTTTCTACAATTTCTTTTATGTTTAGTCTCGTGTCTTTCCATATACCTCTTTCCCCTCGATTCTTACATATGTGCCTAATGTTTAATTTTCATTAAACATCTATTGTGATTTTCTTTAAATCATTGCATTAAGCTTCTTTTATTTGGAATCAAAAGTTGTCTTTTGATTTGCATTCCATTAAGAAATAACACTTACTTCAAAAGGGACTCCACGTGTCATTATTTACTAACATCATACTTTTCCTCTTACCACCTCCCTCTAGTTTCCATTTCTATTTGATCTTTGAGTAATATTACCAAATAGAGATAATATAATGTTTATTAAAGCATTATAATATCTTTTTCTCTTCTCCAACTAGAATTGTTGTAGTTGCCACCTGATTTATGTATTACTCGTTCATGATGCATAGTAGCATCTCCACGCTTAAATTCTGCAACCTTGTGTTTGTCTTCCTCAGAAAGTTCAGCTGAAATTGTATGGACTTATCACAATCAACATGAAAAGTATTATGGTCTCTTAATTCTGGTTTGAGATGTGACTCTGGAACAAAATGTAGACACCTATTGTCATCTGTGGAGTTGTCAATGGCAAGCCAAAATGATGCAGTCCTGGTATCTTTTGTTATTGGCTAGTAAGCCAAATCTTGGTGCCAATGAAATATGACATCAGGCTTATTTCGTGGCTTGGCAAGTAGTTGATCATAGTTACACTGCACCTCAGGTCCCAAGAGTTGCTTCGATATGGATGTTGCTCTTCTTTCATATATGTTATTTTTCAAAGATGGTTTGTACTTGATGCTTCGTTATTGTAGAGATTCATACACATTCTCCCTGGCTACCTATAATCAGGAGATTCAAACCCGATTATGAGGTCATGAATACTCTGCAATGGGGAGATATTCACCATGGGCGGCCCATGGGTCTTTGTGATTTTTCCATTGTCGCTTACCACTGTATTAATGTGCAAATCAAGTCTCCTTCACATATAAAGAAAAATGAAAGATGAGTCTGTAAGTGAAATATAATGGGTCTGCATGAACAGAAACCATAGGCAATTAGTTGAATGGCTTACTCACATTGATGGAACTCGGCCTTTGTTCCATGCCATAGGTTATTTCTTGAACTATTGCATACAAATTATGATTGTTTCCATGCATTGGTTTTTTGAAGAATCATAGAGTCATAATGAAAGTCTGTAAAGACCTTTTGGTGATCTGATGCCATTTTCAAGGTTTGGTATTTCTCCTATTTCTGAGATGCTTGGTGTTCCATATTATGGGTTTGAGATGGCTTGCGCTATTTAAAACTCTCAATAAATGGGCATTCATCTGCATTTCATCTTTAGTCTACATTATCAACATTATCCAACCAGAATAACCCGCATGAAGGAGGTTCTCCACAGTGGAGTCCCATTGATTCTCATGTCTTCTAGGAAGGAAAATCAAAACCACACCATGGTTCTGAAATTTTTGATATAAATTCAAAGTGGAAACCAGTAGTGGAGATTTGGCTTCTTTAACCCTATGATTCCAAGCATCCACTTTATGCAACATTGAACAATTCTGGAAATTACTGAAGTATGGAACATTGGGCAAAGTTGTTTCATCAATGTTCAACATTATTCTATCTGATCCATCACCATTCACAATGATAGAAATTAAATAGTTATTTTCTTCCTCGATTGTTCCATTTACATCACTTACATATTAACCTTTTGTCATGTATTGAAATACACATTTTTTACACATGCTTGGGAAAACACTACTCTCTTGCATGTTATTAAACTCAAAGTTCAAAATAATGTTCCTGCAAACATCAATACCCATTTCTAGTCCCATACCATCTTTGACCACATCATCAGGCTTGCTTTGACAAGATGCTAGCAATATAGATAATGTAATTACAAGTGTGAATAACAAAATAACAAATATGGCTATTGCCAAAATCAAGACAATGACAGCCAGAGATGTTGAATAAACTCCAGAATCAACCATTTGAAGATAGCGGCTTGAGTTGTACATGCATAATGTAAACTGTGTAACATGAGTATCTGAACTTCAAGCTCTTTGTCATGGATTTGGAGTATTTGAAACTGCAAGCTAGAACCTTGATCTTGAAAACTAACACTAATACATTTGGCATCGATTTGCGACGGCCAAGTGTCGAAATTGCAACGCAAATGTGTTGCCACTACGACGGCAACAGACGTCGTTGTTTTTTAGTCACAAATTATGACGTCTATTCTTGGACGTCGCAATTTCGACGCCTATCCATCGCAATCTCGACATTCTATCCCATCATTGCTCCCGTCGCAATGGATGTGGTTCCCATCGCAATTCCGATGTCTTCACCACGCATTGCGATGGGGTGGCGTCGGCATCTGCCCACGAGTTCGCTGAGGTGGGAGCCTTTACAGTTCATCCGTGGGCGTCACAATTGCGACGTCCATGGAAACTTGCAACGGTGTTGTCGATGTCGCTGGCCGTCGCAATGTTTGCGAATGTGTCACAATTGCGACGCAAAATCATCAATTGCGACGGCATCGCTATGCACGCGACGCTTATTTCGTCGCAATGCGCGTGCGTACATCGCAATTGCGACGTCCGTGGTTAGCAATATGGCAGGGCCGCTGTGGCAGTGACGCCAACTGCCATCACCGCCATAGCGGCCCCACCACAAGCTCCCTGATTCCAATTGTATGGTGATTGGATGCTGTGAAATAAATTTAGATGTGGCATATTAGGCTTCACAAGTTTTGTTTACCATCTTTTACGATTCAGAAGAACCAATGTTGTGCAATTTGAAAGCTAAATTCATAATAAAGTGCTCTCGATTGATCCATTTCTACTTAGCTTATATAGGCAATGGTGATGTAATAGCAATCACAAATAGTGACATGGAAAGGAGAAATGTTGTGCTTATTGTGACGGGCCAAACAAAATGAATTGCTAGTGAATGTATTTGTGTTTGAAAAGAATCACTGTGTTTTTAGATGAAGAGCTTGTGGAGTTCTTGTCAGATTTGGAGGCAAGAAGTCAACAAGTTTGATTTTCCTCCTTACTAGCTAATGCTAAGGGGGGGGAAATTATTGACAAAATGTGGGCCAAAATTCTGGAAAAAATTGGGAAAATCCTGATCAACCTTTTTTTGGGAAAATATCTTGATCAAGACAGCAAATCAGAGATCTAGTATCACAACAGATCATTTCCCAAGAATAATAGAATCACATGCCTGAAATAATGATGGAGAACTTTTGAACCACTAGAATAACTATATCTCTGACTCACCTTGTGCGGCATCAACTTTGTAATAGGAACCAACGATGGAAGATTACTGGGTTAGAACTTGATATGTATCAATAGAAAGGAATGAAGAACATTGTGTACGTAGTGAATCATGATATACATAACGTGTTATACAACTATGAGGATGAAGGAAGATGTCATAGTAGTTTCAGTGAGTAGTTGTCTTCTATGCAAAGCAAGTATTATTACCAAAACTACTTACCATGTCACCTGCAAAGGCAATGAAAAGATTAAGATCTAAAGTATGCGGTGGGAGTATGCAGTGGAAATGATCTGCATAGGGCCTCTTAGAGCACTCTACGATTACAGATCATGATTGCAATTTGTCTATGTTGATGGAGAATTTTATTTTGGTGAAGACAAAGACAATATTCAAGCATTGTTGGTTGCTTTGTTGCTTTGTTGCAATTCACTGCCCACTTGCTCGACTGCTGAGCCCCAAAGCGTCAGATCATGCCTATTCTCAATTCCTATGCCATTCCTATTCCCAATATTACATGTCTATTCTCAATTCCTATGCCCGTGACCAAATGGACCCTAAGTTCATTGGATTAGTATAGAATTAGTTTAAGGTTAAAATTATCTTCATAAACCCTACTCTTTTACACTTCGTTTCAGAAATCTTTGTAAGCGTTAAACACACAAAATTTCAAAAAAAGAAAAAAGAAAAGGGAAATTCAAAAGTTGAATGATCAAATCTTGAATAACCATGTAAGTATCCTTGGAGGTTTTCAACAAATCATCCTACCATGATAGTCTATCTTGGACATTAAAAACACACACATTTGGAACCTTGGAGTTGTCTTTGTGATCACATAGCTCATCTATTTAGAACATAAAGATTTTGATCAAGAGAGGATAAAGTACCCCTTGGTATTTTATTTTGTGTTGTCTGTCATAAAGCTCACACCAACAAGAAGCCTAGACACATGTTAGAATGGTTATTTAATCAAATTTATTACATTTGTTTCTGAGGCCATAAAAATCTTATCAGCTTTTAATATCTAGCATTTGTATGATGAATATTCACCATGTTGAATGATGAATATTCACAGTAATTATCTGGACAGATTGATCTGTGCCTACAATAAATAAATATTGACACATCTTCCCATATTGACAGTACGGTACCTGTTGAATTCCAATATTAATCAGTCAACCTGAAACCCTTTGTAGGAAAAACAAAATATGAACATGCAATCAATCTACAGACCTGGGTGTCTGTTACAAGTAAAAGATGGGCTTGTACTGGAGACAGCCACAAGGGAAAATCACCAGTGTAATTCTCTATTAATATGCCAAAGAAGCGTTCAAGAGATCCTAGGATAGCTCTGTGAATCATTATTGGCCTGTGTTTCTCTGAGTTTGAATCAACATAGAATAAATCAAATCGCTCAGGCAAATTAAAATCCACCTGCATACAGATGTCCACAGTATTATTTCGATTAGAAAAATCAAAGTCAACTCCCCAAGATTATACTAATTAAAATTCATGAGTATAGGCCAAATATGTTTACCTGAATTGTTGAGCATTGCCACTTTCTTCCAAGGGCATCTTCAATCTTAAGATCAATCTTTGGACCATAAAATGCACCTCCTCCTTCATCAACAGAATAATCCCAACCCTTGTCTTGAAGAGCGTCTTTCAAAGAAGAAGTCACTTTCTCCCAAATATCATCACTACCCACTACTTTCTCAGGCTTTGTTGATAAGTTGACTTCATAGCTCTTAAAACCAAATTGAGACAATATTACTTCTGTAAGATCTAGAACAGATCTTATTTCTTCCTTGATCTGACTAGGCAAATAGAAGATATGTGCATCATCCTGTGACAAACAATGAAACTCTTAAGCAATATAAAAGAGATAGATTGACTTGTAAATTTCAAATAAATCTCCAAACTGCAGCCCCTGACACCTACTAGATTGAAGATAGATTCATTTTATCAGTTTTAAATTGGTGTTCACGTAGATGTATAACAGAACAAGTCTCGTCTCCTTGTAGAAATGATTAAAACTGATACTAAAAGAGAAAATGAACAAAGGCCAAAATAAAGTGGGTTCAAATTCAAAATAATGATTTAGTGTCTAATATTCTCTATTCTCGCCTGTGAAAAATGCTTCGAATGCCTCTTAAGATATTTCTAAATGATTAGCTTAAAATCTATAGTAAACATGGTTTCTCTTGCTTGTTAAAGATTAATTTAGGGAGCAGTACCAACTCTTTTTCAACATCTTTGAATGTTAAATACTTCATGCCTTGAAAATGGGGCAGAATAAATTATCAAGCATGTGTTCCTCAATATAGTATTATAGACAATTATTTTTAAAACGGTCATAAAAACTGTAGATTTCTGCATATAAAGTATAACTGCCATGACAGATTTGTGTGAAATAGGATTTTTTATTCTATTACTAATAATGTTCTTTGGCTCTTTATTAAATGTGGCTTATTTGATTAAAATTAAATCTATTGCATGAAAAATGAATTCATATACGAAGCTTTGCAGAAGAGACAGTTCATCATGCCCATCAAACATAATAATTGTCGAACGAGTTGCCAGACATCACAAAAGCATTCAATTTACTGACAATGAAATATTTGTTATTTTCTAAAACATGTGATTTGAATCTCAAACTCAATAGGAGATTCTTTATCAATTCTGTATAATCAGTGACAATGATATGTTTTTTCTGAAATAGTCAATTCTTCAAGAGCTTTACTTAATATCCATTTGCCAATTTAAGTATTACATACAATCTTGTATTGATTTCTCATCTATCATGAAGTTTCTTGTATGTCAATGCCTTTTTACATATATATGAATCTCTGGAAGTGCATCAAGAACAACAAAATTCTACCAATGGAACAATCTTCCCAACATATAACCATGACATCAAGTACCCCACAGAAGAAAAAGTTGTCATTCAAAAGACAGCCTTAATGCAGTGTTCCATGGGAATGCATATTGCATTACCTGGGGAGTGGAAGATGTTCCTAATGTTCCAGACATCCTCAAGACTCAAAGACTCGAAAAGGATGCCATCTTTCTCAGAACTAGATAGCCTGCATCATTTTCTGCATAATGTTCTAAAAAAAGCTAATTTGTTAAAGAAAAACTTTGAAAATTTAAAGCCTCTAGAAGGTAGAGGTGGGAAGATGGTCATTGCAAATTCAGTACATTGTATTTACTTTTCAAAATTTCAGCTTCTCCTAGTTTCTTGAAGTTACTTTAGTAGCCATAACCTTTTGGAAAAAAATTGCCATCCTCAAAACTATTTCCCTACATCCCTCAGTCCCAGAAGCTTAGAGAAACACTGTCTAAGAGTTAAAAGAAGACATCAGGGAAACTGAAACTATCACCTACCATATTTGCTAAATCACATTGTTAAAAGAACAATTATGAGCATCATAAGCCTTTCACTAAGATGCATCTCCAAGGTTGGCAACATTAAAATTTGTATTAGTCCTTAGCTGTAAGATTTACTAATGGCTCCACCCTATGTCATTACACAACAGACCTATGAAATTTGTCCTTAATGCCCTGGAGCTTGATAAAATGCATAATACTAGAGCACTAACAGGTGTTTCATGCCAAAAGGGAAAAACTTGCACCTCAACCCCTAACTAGAACTGATCATTATCCATGCAAACCTTTAAAATATAATACATCAAAATCATGGACAGAACACTCTTCTTAATTTTTATAGATTTGGTTTCGTTGCATTATTATCTTCAACGATCTAAGGAGGAGTTCATTATATTTTCTTCTAGTATCAATACAGTAAATATCAAATGTCTTACATGAGGAAGTACAAACAACTTTGATAAGTATTACTTTCAACTAGCCAAAAACTATTGTTATTGACACAAAATTTTCTTGTGCATTAACAAGTTATAAGTTTTTTTAATGTTGTGATGTTGCTATCAGGATTCAATTGTCTAGTTTTCGGTCAAACTCATTGGTCTATGTTTATGAGTAGTGTTTCACAATAACTTCTTTCTCATTAGAATGAATAGAACACTAAATACTCATTGCATCTAGGTTTTCTCACAGAGGTGAAGCATTGGGCTTTCTCGAGATGTTACCCACCCAAGCACCACTCCAACCCAAATGTTCTTAACCATGGAGTTTTTTAAAGGTTAATTTCATGCTCAAAAATCAAGGCTAAAGCACACAATTTTTTTTTAAAAAAGGTAATAACAAGTATCTTATTGAGCTTCACTTTGTTTCGAGAATAGTTTAATATTCTCTACTAAACAGGGCCAACCACGTGAAGGTGGAAGCTCATTTGGCCCCACCCCCCTCCCCCTAACATCACTCCACATTCCCTGTTAACATCTAACATTCATTCATTCTTTCAACCATTAATAAAATGCAACATTCAATCAATATCACATGATAACATTCAATCAATATCACATGATAACATTCATTAACACATTAGATTCATTAACATGCAACATTCATCAATATTCTGCATTAACACATAATTCATGAACATTCATTAGTACATAATTAAATTCATTGAGACATAAAATACAGTCATTATCAATTAAGGTATGTAGTGACAATCATTTCTTTTTTTTCTTTCTATTTCTTTTTTCTATGTAAGCTCTAAGAGGAGCATCAGTGTCATCATCAATTCCCCCCTCGTTAGTTGTTCTGTTCTTTGTTCTTGATGATCTCAAATTCCTATGCTGTTGCAAAGGGGGGTCCTCTACAATAACAAATAAAAGAGTTAAATTAAAAATAATTTATTATAATTGTTACAAGTAATAACTATGTCTCTTTACCTGATCTGACCACATCATTTTGTCTGGACTCAACGTCAACACGGTCATGAACATCAACCCCTCAATCCTCTACAGCTGCTATACAAAATGTTACGTTAATCCAAACACCAATTGCAATTACATATAAAAAATTTAATAGCAAATGTATACCTCCACCACTGGGATGCACATCATGCAAACCTTTGACATCCATAGATTGTGTAGAAGGATTGTCAGGCTGCATTCCAACATCCTACGCATTGTTATCATTGCTTGCTTAAAATAGATATACTCACTTTATATTGGAACTTAACATCAAATAGACTAATTGGTAAAGTATTCAATTTGAAATAAATTTTGTTTAGCTTATTTACCTGTGGCTGAGATGCATCAGTATTAGAACCTTCCACACTAATTTGAGCTCGTAGCCATTCAGCCACGGCTCTATAGTCTTGTTGGAAGCCAATTCTCTTATCATCTTCTGTGAGGCATCTCTTGAACTCTGAGCCCTACATTTTTGTGTGGTATGGTGAATTTTACTTGCATTGTTTCATCAACCAATGGAGGGCAGTTAAAATATCAACAGAAAATCATCTATATCCATCACAATATAATAGGAGAAAAATCAAGCAGTTTTGATGGAGCAATCTACTATATAAATTTTGTGTGTTTGTATGCTTTGCTTGTACCAACATGTTTTCTCCAAATTCTTAAGTTGGGTAAGAGTTAGTTCAGCTCTTTGGAAATAAAAATGGCTGCAAGTGCTACTGCATTCCCTCATTCTTTCAATCACTGCCTTTATTCTCAACTATTGGGGAAAATTCAGTCAAGGGTGAGATTTTAAATAATGTCATATTAGTGAATCACAAGTTTTCTTCACTAATCTAGATTGCAGAGTCTTGACTTCAATTGTTGAATTGTTTATATTGAATATGAAAATCCACTACTGTTATTATATTCTATTGACCTATTTATAATTGATGAGCTAAATAAGGGAGTCCTAGCATTTCCCTTCACATTATATAAAAAATTTGATACAATTTTTCATTTACTAATACTTACAACTCTTGCTTGAAGTTTCAAAAAACCACCAGAACCGAGCTTGTGTGTCCCGTGCTTTTCTAGTCTTGCCTTTGTTGCCTTTGATGTGTCAGGCAATCTATGAAAAGTTTGAAATATGTTAGATAGTATAAATATGGAGGTTAATTAGTACATAATTAGATTCTCAACAGTATCACATACCTTGTTGTACTCTCCACTGGTGTAATATTATTTTTCTTGTCAGCTTTATACTTTCCATCCAAAATCAGAGCCTACCACTCAGCCTCAGGAACATAGGGCAAACGCTCGTACCTGGGGTTATCCCATAAATTTTTTCTATACTGGTCCCTAATATACTTCAAACATAAACCAGCTTTTTCAAGGAGCTTGTTTCTCTCGAATGCACGAGGTCCAAAGAGTTGGTTCATGCTCTCTATAAGATCATCCTTCAACGGTTTGCGTTGGTGATTCCACCTTTTAAGTAAAAAAAAAACATGTTAGACTCATAAATGAAGTGAAGCTACCTTTAATATAGTTCAAGAAGTGGACGAAAAGGAAAACTATTATAGCAATGATATGAAATCAAAATAGTGGTTTGGGGTTTTAGTTAGGATATGATGTTCCACCAGGTACGCATGGTGGGCCCAAATATTCGCAAACACTCATCACCAAGTTTTCTCCAAAAAAGATCATTCCCTACAAAACAATCATGGGATCATTAGTCGATGAAGAGTGATCAAAAACTAAATTACTATTATATCACTATAGAATAATAATAACTTTAAAGTACCTAGAACTTTGGCTACTTTTAATGGAATGCCTTCATCGTCGCTGACGATCAATGTGACATCCTTCACCGTTCCTGTATTAGGAACATAGGAACATCCAAGAAATGATGTTGCAGGTCCTATTGCAAAAAGTTTCATAAGTTTCATAAGTCTTTGTCACGATCGAAGTATAAAAGAACAAATGATAATTGATGTTATAAAGTTGTAAAAAAGAAACTGTTTGTTGCTGTCTCTTTCTTGTTTTGTAAGGACTTCTATTTTTCCAGACATGATCCTCATTTCATATAAGAAATACCATCAGTGAAGCTATATCACACTTTATGCTAGGACCAATAGGCCAGGAATAGTAAAAATAGATTTGATCAAATGTCAAAATCATTCCTAATAGAAAAAGTGATTACATTTTTAGGCAACAGGATGGTTTAACTACTATATTCATTAATAACTGAAAAATTGTTTACAAGGCTTGTATATGAGCTAACCTTGGTTATTGACACATTAACATCAGCTATAATGACATTAAGCAGTATTTTTGAATTACTTAAACTTCTCTTGGCCTGGTATTTTGGTGGCCTAGTATTTTGGTGGAAACATTTGCTTGCTGATTTGAAGGTTAATAGGTCTATTAGTATGGCAGCTTGAACTTGCATGGACTAATTCAGTTGTCTTGATAGGGTTCAAACTTAGATATTGATCTTATTGTTTTTGCATGTTGCAAATTTTGATAATAAGCTCATGACATTGAAAAGTCTCAAACTTGATCCAAATTTTGATAATAAGCTCATGACATTGAAAAGTCTCAAACTTGATATGAGACTGGTTCTGACAGATCTAAAACTTTCCATAATGAGCTTGTTATTTTGATAAATCTCAATCAGGGACTAGTTTTGCCCATTGCTGCAATTTGAAAAAATGACCAAACATCATTATCCAGTATGAGTAGCCAGCATGATTCTAGAGTAACTCTGTATTATCAGTGAAGAAAATATCAAAAATCACAAATTGGGTACAATCAGTATGTTATGGAGGGACATGTCTCCAGTTAAATTTGCCACACAAGTTATCTAAATAGCCTTGAATAATTGGAGTAAATTAACAAGAACCAACATCATCATATTGTAACAATTGAATGTGTATCAAATGTTGTCAGTGACATCTTATAAGTATCAATATTAACTCTAGTTAATGTAGGCTAAATGAGATCTACCGGCATTAGAAGAATATTAAGTAACATCATCACCATTGTAGTAGGCACATTTTTCACCATCCAAAGTAGATTGAACTCTCACAAGATCTGGGTGGTAAATCAACCTTGGATCTCCACTACGAATGGTTTATCCAACCAAACTTCATATGCCTTATAGAGCTTGAAGATGACTTTGATGTACACAGTAGGAGAAAATTTGAATATTATTAGATTTAGTACATGTTGCTTTTGGGTTGGTTAGATGTTTGAACTTTCTATTATCAACATTTGTAATCTCAACATGAGATACACTTATATCTCCCCTTGATATAGATTTTATGGGTTTCGAATATTTTGGGACATTAAAACCAACAGTCTTTGTAACCAAGCCTTTTTTCTCGTCTGCTTTTTGAGGCTCCCAAACTCTCCCAATAGGTTTGGATAAGTAGTTAATTGTGACTTAACTTATTCCTGTTTTCGTTACTTTCGTAATTAGTAGCTATGGACAATAGGTTTAGACACAACACTTTGGCCTTTTGACTTAAAGGAACACATGAGATTTTTCCAAGGACATATAAGTTTTATGTGTTTATATTTGTTGAAATATAAGAAGAAAGTGCAGCATGCTTCAGATCTTTTCTCTTTGTGAGCTAATTGATCTTGTAATCTATTGAGTTCTTTTCTTAGCAATATTGTTAGCTACAAAATTGCATGAGTGGAAGATTATGTTGTCTCCAACAGTCGTATATTAATTTTGCCTCATGTCATGCTTACATGAAATTGTAGAAGCAATAATCCAAGATTCACCGTATATTGTAAACATGACTGTAGGAAAAAACTAAAAAATTATTTGATACATTTATAATTGTAGCCAAATTACTTCGAAAAACATTTCTACCGGGCCGCCCCGTCTGGCAGTTGGGGAGGGAGTTCGTTCCGGAAAGACTGATCCAGGAACAAATTGTCTTGCCTGGGGCCCTTACCCTGGCCCCTTTCAATATAGGGGGGCGGGGGTAGGGGGAACTTGGGGGCTTCACTCACTTTCCTGGAGGTGAAGGATGGCCCAACCAATAATCTGCGGCCGGCCGAATATATTGTTAGGGAGGGCACATTTATTACTACATACATCCTTATTTTTCCCAAAAATAACCTTATTTGTCTATAATTTACAGATGTTGCCAAATGTTAAAAACAAAATCCTCTATACCCAAAATTTTGTAGTAAATGTGAGCCATTCCAGTGCATAATGAATTAGTTTAAACATGTTTTCTCATGGCAAGAAGAAGCTATTAATCACTGTGCAATTAGATTCTCTACAAATGAGAATACTCTGTGCAACTGCAGTATACTTGTGAGGTTTCCATTTTCAATGCTACTTACATTTTCCATGTATATGCATGAATTTTCAATGCCTCGACCCTCTCAATGCTGCCGAAGTGATCTCCTGCGCGCGCGCCTTTCCTTTCACAAGAACCCTGTGTCGCGCGATTTCATGCAAATGAGGGTTTTTCGCTTTTTTTTCCTCTTATATCCCGCTGGCGTTGTAATTGCGACGCCTGTCGTCGCGATTGCGACGGAATTGGGCTAAAATTGAAAAAAAAAAAGCCAAAAACACATTACCTTTTCTTGCCATCGCAAATTAACGTTGCAAATTGAGGTCTAATGTATTAGTGTAAACATCAGTGGGCACTTTGAACATACAAAATCAAGATTATCTTTGAAAACTGAGCATGAACTCTGAACTTCACCTCATCATTCCCATTCTTGAGCCTTTTGAACCATCAAATTCATTGAACCTGCAACTTAAATTCTAGAGTTGTCGGACCTTTACTCTCAAACTGATTCATGTTTTCAATCTTTGAGCTTCAAATTCTAGCTTGAACATTGAGTGTTTGGATCATTGCATTCTCAACCTTTAGGGCCATTCTGAATTCTACTTGTGTTGAACCTGTAGGACGGGTCAATTGAACCATTGAACCACTTCGAACTACTTTGAACCAAGGTTCAAAGTGGTTCAAAAACACAAACTCCAAGTTTTAAAACCATGCTTATATTGGTTACTAACAAGTACATGGAAAAAAATCAATTGAATCTAGCTAATCTAGTTTATCATCTATATAGACAAATATCTTTCTTATTAAGGCTTGTTCCAAAGAGTATAAAGAATTTTTATTTTTATGTACATGCAAACTAGAAACCCATGTATTACTTGTAGATGTCTATGATATCCTTGAATTTTGCATGATGAGATTTTTCCAAGTCATGTTTAATGTAGTTCTACACAACAAAAATGTAAACTTGTGGAACACAACCCACAAATTATTAAAAGTTTGGTATAACAAAATAATAAGTTCATAATTGAATCAAACAAAAAGGATAGTGAAGTAGAGTTATGGTTTTAGAAAACTCTTGATTCTAAACTACAAGACCAAAACCCTTCATTGCAAAAGGCACAAGATGCTAGATGAGGATACAATAATCAAAGACAAGATAGCCTTTGTTCCAACCACTAGATTTAAAATTATAAGGAAATAGGAGGGTACCATTAGAAGGTCTGAAATTGCAAATGGTTTAATGGTGGAAAAAGAAACAAAGCAAGAATAAAGAAAACTAAAGAAAACCCTTAAACATAAGACCAAATAAGACATCCTACCAGGAACAAAATATTGATTTTGAGAATCACCACCTAAACTAGGAGGAATCAATAAATGATGTGGCTAAGCATACTTCATACCCCTTTAAAGTTTGACAAAAGGACTTATGTTTTGAACTCACACAAGAAACTATTAGGTAAAAAATGCCACAAAATCAATAGGCTACAACACCTAAAAACCAACATCTCATAATACAACTATTGTTTCCATATGTGATATTCCAATTTTGAACTAGATTTCTACTAGGAGACCTTTAAACATGTCCATTTTTTGATGAATAGTCCCTTCTTTATATTAAGAAAAATACAATAAAGTTACATATTCACAAAAAAAGGGGTCGGGGGAAACAGGATCACCCCATGAGTTCATATGGCCACAGGCTGGAAATCAACTATTCATCAAAAAAATTAGAAAACAACAAAAAAAAAAAAGAAATCCTCATGCTGCTAGCACAACGCCAACCGAGGAAGGAGGATCCTTATTATCAGAGCCCAACCCAAGAGTGAGGTGAGTAGATGGCTTAGGGGGAGCCCATCCATCATCATTAGTAGCAACATTATCTTCATCTTTCTCTCCCTTAAGCCTAGGAGGAGAAATGGCTAAGTCTAGCCGAGGAAACACCCACTTGCGATTTGAGTGAATAGAGGGCCAACCGGTAGTAGGAGCAGCAATAGGAGCCATTAGGGACCACCCTGAACTAGACCTTTGAGGAGGCAAGGCCAAGTGGTGTTGACCACCAGAACCTCCAGAAGAGCAGCATCAACCAAAAGCATCACAGTTGGGAGAGCAGTGCTATTGAGAGTGAGGCATGTGCGAGTGACGAGCAGAACTGATATGTCCTTGATGACAACTATGAGGATAAACATGTCCATTTCAATTAAGATGAAAGGAAATATTGTATAAGTGAGATTGTATGTCTATAATTGTGATAAAATTAAATTATATATAGAGTGACCAAAGGGCTTTGCACAATTGTCCCTTTAAAACCTCGAAGAAAGGTTAGTAAATATGAAGTAAATTAATATTAAGGACCTCATCAAATAGTTAAAATGAAGACATTATTTCATTAAAATCAAAATCTTCCCCTAGAACTAATGTCCATCATTTAAGATTAAAAACTTATCTTTTTAATATTGAGATGCAATAATTTAAAGAAAACATGTATGTAAGGATTATTTCTAAAACCACTCTCAAGGATACATTAATAATTATAAGACAAGTGAGGGATTTGATAAGAACAAATCCACAGATCTCGTAGGACACCTACATGCAAGAACCTGTCACAGAGAAGGAAAGGATTTGACTCTAAAATATGCAAGAACGTATTATCAAACAAAAAGAATGAGTAAAAGTATGCAATGGATCAATCCTTATAGAAGGAGACCATAAAACCTAAAAGGGAAATCCTAAGAGGTAAATGGCATTTAATAATTAATATTTAATTATTAAATGATAATGCATGTACATAAAGTAAAATCTTAAATAGGGAGTAAAGGTAATTTAATAAATATAATTAAATTAATCTTTTATTCTAACACTCTGTTAAGATGAGCAACAATGCATGAAAAAAGTAAGGAAACTACAATGTTAAAAGTATAAATGAGTCCTAATAACGTGGCTTGATGAGGTACCCAGCACAACCAAATCTCTGAAAAATTAATAAATAGGGAAAACCATGTGGGAAAAACTCTACTCCAAAAAGAGATAGGAGAATGCTAAAACAAAAAGAAGGAATGACTCATCACTGAGACCCCCGAAGGGAAAATTCCTTAACCCTGAGAATAAAATGTAGCTAAAGATACTATGGGGATGAAAAAGGTTTAGTGAAGATGTCTACAACCTTCTTAGCAATGAGAATATACTCCAAGCTAAGAGAGTCATCCTAAATCAAATGCCTGATGAAGTGCATATAAAGCTCAAAGTGCTTGGCCCACTGATGTACAATTGGGTTGTGGGAAAACCATGTGGGAAAAAATCTACTCCAAAAAAGAGATAGAAGAATGCTAAAACAAAAAAAGGGAAGGAATGTCTCATCATTAAGACCCCCCAAAGATAACTTCCATCACCCCAAGAATATAATAGAACTAAAGATACCATAGGGGTGCAAAAGGTTTAGCGAAGATGTCTACAACCTACTTAGTAGTGGGAATATACTCCAAGCTAAGAGAGTCATCTTGAATCAAATTCTTGATGTATTGCATCTAAAACTCAATGTTCTTGGCCTATTAATGATCATCTCTATTGTGGTAAATGTGTATGGCACTCGAATTGTTACACCAGAGAAAGGTGGAATTATCAGGGGGGAATTCAAACTCTATCATCAACTGTCAAAGCCATAAAACCTCCTAACTAGCTAGCACAACTACACTAGATTCTACTTCCATAGATGATAATGCATGAACATGCCACTTCTTGCAAGACCATGCGAGAGGACCAAAACTAAGACAAAAAATAAAGCTAGAAGTAGACCTCTAATCATCAATATCACTAGCCCAATCTGAGTTTGTATAACCAAAAATGTGAGGATCCTCTAATGTATAGTGAATGTCATAACATGTAGTACCCTTAATGTACCTCAAAATATGTTTGGAAACTTGCCAATGACTTTCATTAGGATCATGTGAGAATCTAGAAACAAGGCCAACCATAAAGGAAAGAACAAGATATGTGTGTGCCAAGTACAAAAAAAAACCCACAAGCTATCTATATAAATTAGAATCCACTGTAGGATTAGAGAAAGTGGTAGATAAAATAACACCCAATTGAAAAGGTGCAGGATCAGGCTTGCAATCAAGCCTTTTGAATCTCTGAAACATATCAAGAGCATACTTCTACTAGAGTATGACTATCTCATCTGAGTATTGAACAACTTGTAGGCCCAAAAAATAGTTTAGAAGTACAAGGTATGTCATCTCAAACTACTCTCTCAAAGCTTTTTGAATACTCTAAATCATAGAGGGTGAGCTACCTATAATAATGAGATCATCAACATATAACACAAGTACCAATAGATCAAACCCATGACTCTACATGTACACTGTAGGATTGGAATGACAATGTGTGAAGTGTAATGCAAGCAAGAAGGAATTCATCTTCTCATACCAAGCCCAAGGGGATTTTTTGAGACAATAAAAGGACCTTCAAAATTTGCACACCATAGAAGAGTCTTCCAAAAAACCCTAAGGTTGCTCCATATAGATCTCCTCGTGTACTATCCATCCCTGAGAAGCTTCAAGAGAGAGAGGAAAAGGTTAATAGAATTCATCTTGACAACATGAGCAAATGTATTAGAGTAGTCAATACCAACTACCTACGAAAAGCCCTTCAGAACAAGATGTGTCTTGTACCTATCAATAGAACCATCTGCTACATACTTGGTATAGTACACCCACCTACACCAAACCAACTTTCTTCCTTTTGGAAGAGGACAAAGATTCCAAGTGTGGTTCTTCATCAAAGAAGAGTACTCCTCATCCATAGTCCTATCCCAATTTGAGTGTTTGATAACCTATGAAAAACTCTATGGATCATCTAAAATAACATGACTCAATAGTCTAGTACCATATGTCTGAGCACGAGTGAAATGAGAATCTAAAGTATCTCTTACCAAAGATCTAGCTATATCAATAGTATCATGAGCACACTTAGGCATTCAATGAACATCTAGGGGAGGTGGGTAAGGTGGATCATCATCAAGATCTTCCTTAAAGGATAAATAATCTCATAGGGGAGAAGAGGAAGTACTAGGTAGTGAGGGAGAAGCTAGTGATGGAGGTATTTTCTAAGGATAATGCTCATCAAATTGGACATCTCTTCAAAACAAGAGCTTTCTAGAATTGGGATCAAAAAACTTGTAGACAACAAATATGAGTTGTTGAATATTCCTCTCCATGGCTTTCCTCTAAGCATCTTGAATAAATACCCAAGCCTTACTACCAAACATACAGAATGTAGAAGCATCAAGCTTGACATGAGTTCAAACCTCCTTAGGAGTCAAATGTCACAATGCCTTGTGAGGCATTTGATTCTAAATATTGTTGGCACAATTGATAGCCTCAACCCAAAGTAGAGGACTCATTGTTCGAGAGGATATCATACAATTGGCCATCTCTTGTAACATTTTGTTCATTCTCTTAGCAACCCCACTCTGCTAAGGGGTATGAGGAACTGTGAATTGATAATGTAAACCATTCTCAATACAAAAATATTTGAAAGATTGATTCACATATTCCTTACCATTATTAGTGCATATATGCTTGACAGAAACACCAAACTAATTCTCCACAAATGTCTTAAAGATTTGAAATGAATTGAAGACATCATACTTATACTTCAAAGAGTACACCCATGTGCATCTAGAGAAGTCGTCTATGAAGGTAATCACATATTAGGTACCTGAAAATGATGGAGTGGGGACTAACATAAGATCACTATGTATCAACTCCAATGGTGCCTTACCACATGTAAATCTACATACTAGAAAAGGATCTCTATGATGTTTTCTAGAAAGATTGAAAGATTGATTCATATATTCCTTGCCATTGTTAGTGCATATATGCTTGACAGAAAGACCAAACTAATTCTCCACAAATGTCTTAAATATTTGAAATGAATTGAATACATCAGACTTATACTTCAAAAAGTAGACCCATGTGCATCTAGAGAAGTCATCTATGAAGGTAATCACATATTAGGTACCTGAAAATGATGGAGTGGGGACTAACATAAGATAACTATGTATCAAATCCAATGGTTCCTTAGCACGTGTCAATCTACATACTAGAAAAGGATCTCTATGATGTTTTCCAAGTGCACAACCTCGACAAACACTGTCAATACAAGAGAGATGAGGTAGCCCAGTCACTAGCTCATGTGTACTCATCTATTGTAGATATATGTAGTTAACATGGCCAAAACACTCATGTCATGATTTTCTCACTCTGTCTGCATAAAAAAACTTATAGAATCAAAGATCTCAAAGCCATCAAACTAATATAAGTGAGACTATAAATCAATACTTCTAGTAGCAATAACCAAATTAGGATCATGGAGGTCTTGAATAACCACATCATGTGGTGGGAACTCATCTGTCTTACTAGAGCCAGAATGACAAATCTAGTAGATAGACAAGAGGTTTGTAGAAATGGACAAAACTAATAGAACATCCTATAGGGAACCACCCTCCAAAGAAATAGTGCTAGAACTTGAAACTAAAAGTTGTGTGAAGTCACCAGCTATAATCTATGTAGTAAAACTTTGAGAAAGTGAGGTAACCAAATTGGGTGAGTGTGTCATAAGGTGTGAATTATCTAAATCAATGATCCAAGTAGTAGGAGAAGAAAAAGCTTGTGTAGAAAGAGCATGTCCTTTCCCTAAAGGAGGAGTTGGTGCCTTTAGAGAAACAATATCATGTTGTTGCATGGCTTTCTCTAAAGCTTCAAGACATTTCCAACACCTAGAAACTAGATGTCCTTCATTGCCACAAAATAATTCAAGGATCACCTTTAAACTTCTTAGTCTTGGAGGAAGACTCACAAGACTTAGAAGATTTACCCTTTGGAGTGGATTTCTTGTATCTGATCTTGGAGATGGCTTAGAGGGACTCTCACTTAAAATTGAATCTATTTTGGGCACTAGTTTTGACTTTGGCTTCGCTATAGATGTTTGAGAAACCAATGTCTGGTTCTTTGATCTTGTTAGAGATTCCAACTGTGTAAGCTTGGCTTGCTCTCTAGTCAATCAATCATAGAATACCTCAAATATAGGCATGGTAAATCTAGGATCCAAAACATCTATAGTGGAATGGAAGGTAGAAGAGAAAATATGAAAGTTTCCTCGAAGCTTTGATAGAATTAGATAAATGCACTCCTTACCGGTCTTCACTTTCTCGAAACCATGTAACAAAGAACTCTATTGTTTAAACCTCATCAGAAAGTCCTCAATAGAGAGGAAAACATCATCTATAGTTGTATTTTAATAACACATTAGGGGTTTCTTCATTGCATTTAGGTCATCAATTTCAAATATGAAGGATCTTCATCAACAATCATCACTTTTATGGGCGAGATTTGATATTTTCTACGCGAGTCAACTCTACAAGTTACGCGGGTGGGTTAACCCTATGTGTTATCCCACCCTAAATTTTAACAACATTTTGATTTGATCTCTTGCGACCACCACATTCTTCCAAGACCAATTCTTTATTTTTGAATGACTTTCCAAGCCTTGTTCTATGACGCTGTAGGACCAGAAAATGGGTTAAATGCATAACATACTATGAGAAAATCACAAAACTCAATCAACATACGTTAGCAACCACTAGTCTACCATGAAACCCAAACTAATAAAGAAATCAATAGAAACCCCCTTTTTCGCTTGTAGCTCCCATGTCCTTCTTTCTTCTCCAAATGATTGTAGCTCCAAAGTTGCCTATAGTGCACACAAAATTGAAGCAAAATTCTATGATGTGGATAATGCCATGAGAATACTTGAAGTTGTGATTTGAATGTGAGAGATGGAGTGAGAAATCTAAAAGAAATTAGGACCTAAAGGCTTCCAAGACTTCAAGAAGACTTCCAGAAGACCCCAAATGAGAGAAAGAGTGCCCATTTTATAATCAACACTCAAAGTGAGGGCATTGGATTTGTCACCCATAGATGTGTGATGTGGCAAGAGATTCCTTTGAGAATCCATGACACATATGAAAAAATATGCCAATTGTGAGATTCTATGACACATGAAAGTCAAACTTGGCTAAATGTGGAAGAGAATCTATGATGCGTCATAAGACACCTCAACCCACTTAAAGCCAAGAATCTATGACGAATAAGCCAAATAGGGACGTGCGAAAGAGATAAGAATATTTGATTATGACAAGTCTTAGCCCAAGTGTCGAAGGAGAATCCACAAGGTGTCATATCCAAGTGTCATGATGATGAAATATTTTATGGAATATTCGAATTAAAAATCCTCTTATTCCACAAAATAAGAATTAGTAGAAAATGGAATTAATGATGGAAAATGGAACTTAGGAAATTGTACATTTCCATGGTTTGTAGATAATGAATCAATTAATTAATAAGATTAATTAATTGAGGATGATAACTAGGAAGAATAATTAGAAAGAATAGGATTAAATTATGGGTTATTTAATCCTATAGAGAAAATTAGTAGGTAATTGGCCAAATTGATTAAATGAATGCGACCGTATCCTTTGATGAAAATGTGACAATGATGGATATCGAATAAGATGATGATAGATAGACCAAAGCCATGGTCAAATTGATTGATAGATCAAAATTGATAACATGCCAAGGACACATGACATGAATTGGTTGATATGTAACATTTAACCGACATTGTAAATGCTACAGGATTGAAATTGATTGATAAGGTTTGATCATAATAACACCATCGAGCATTGTCAATGTTATTAAAATGGTTGATGATGTCATGATTTGACATTGAAAGCCTCAAAAATTGCAAAGATTGAATGACATGAATGATAGTTTGACCTAGCACTGAGAGCCACGACAGTACTAAGGTCAGATTGATAAGATTGATAGGTTGATAGGTTTCCAAGGCACTGAAAGCCACAACAATACCTAGGATAAGATAAATGATGATTGATTTGGGATGTTTGATATGTTTTGGGTTGATTAGGATTGATTTCGGGTGAGTCCAAGTTGATTTGGGGTGATTTCGAGTTGATTTGATATGGTTTTGAGTTGATTTGATATGATTCCGAGTTGATATGAAATTGATGTGAAAGCGGATACAAATGACGAAATATGGTCAATCTGGCCAAAAGATCAAAGTTAGTAGAATGAGAAAATGGTACAAATTAGTATGAAGAAGTGATTAATTCATAGATGTGAACCATTTTTGAGTGTCTACATTTTTCCCCTCTTTGATACAATGTGATTTAGAGCGTTGTATCAAAGAATAACTAATGAGAAAGCCACAACATGCCCCAGTAGGGATGATATATATGGGTGCCCCCTTGATAAATTGAATAAGATAAGCATATGATAAGTCAATTTTTCAACATCAAGAAGATAAAACCATATCAATTGACGGATCTCAAATCAGAGCTAAGATGTGAAAGTTATGAGGTCTAGAGTGCAAAACAGGGTCAATTAGGAGCCCGAGAGTGATTGCATGGGTTACCACTCAAGAAAAACAAAAAATGATGAAAATTATATCTAATATTTTCCACAATGAAGATACAAATCCAATGCAACTGACGGATTGCAAATCTGAATTAAAATGCAAAAGTTATGGGCTTCGGAGTGCAACATAGGGGCTCCGGAAGCAATTCTGGGTATCCTAGGTCCCCAACTGCGCCCAAAACTCAACCCAGTGCATCATTGACACACTTGGTAAGACCAAGTGCGTCATGACAGTACCAAGTGCATCAATGACGCACTTGGGAAGCCCAAGTGGTCTCACAAAGTGTAAAATGTGCCCGAGAAGGCTTCGGGAGCCAAAATCAACATTACGGGGGGCAACTAGGAGCCCAAGAGTAATCTCAAGGATTAATACTCTATAAAGTGACCAAATAATTAAAATTATAGCTTATTTTTTTCACAAGGAAGATATGAGTCCAATGCAATTGACAGTTCATAAATCAGAGTTGAAATGCAAAAGTTATGGCCTCCGGAGTGCAACCTAGGGATTCTGGGAGCAATTCTGGATAACCTAGGTTCCCAAGTGCACCCAAACTCTACCAAGTGCATCAATGACATAGTTGGCATGACCAAATGTGTCAATGACATAGTTGGGAACCCCAACTATGCCCTGACAGTTCAGATTGTGCCCTAAAAGGCTCTGGGGCCTAGAATCAGCCCGATTGGACTTGGAATGACCTGAAACTGTGCGTGCATGCCCAAAATGATGGAAAGATGTCATAACATGATGGAAATCATCAAAAATGGTTGTATTTGGTCAAATATGATGATAAAAAAGTCAAACTAAGGTTGAACCAGGTGGAAAGGCACAGAAAGTTGATTGACAGTGCAGGATGATGCAGGAATGCATGAATGCGAGATGAAGATGATTTGGTGAATCGGAAGACATGATTATGGTGATAGAGAATGAGATGAAGAAGAAAGATGGGATGAGGAGATGTTAGTATGATGGAAAGACTTTTTCTTGTAGAAAGTGCACTATATGTGAAATGGAGCTTTATTTTGATATGGCAAATGGAATGCAACGCATCATGGCATAAAGGGCCAGAGCGCAAATGCAAGCCTTTTGCGTAAACAAGCACGATGCAGACAGAGAATGACCTTGTCCTTTCTAAGGCATATGTACATGCCCCAGACTCTCAAAGGTACATTGTAATAGAAAAAAATGGAAAAAGATGACCATGAACCATCCCGGCCAGTCTCATAGATTAGTTTTATATCATCAAGTGGCATAGGAACATGATCAAAGAAAAACAAAGCAAAAAATAAATCACTCACTAAACAGCATGAGCCAACAGCTATCCTTGTCCATTATTACTTGCTTTTTAGTGTTTTAGGTGTTTAGATGGTGTTCAATAGGTTGATAATGTGATAGCACTGTTTGTGGATTCAGTTGATAAGTTCATAGTGACTAGTTGGATTAATTGTTGGTTCATGTTGCTCATATATTGTGATTGGCATTGAAGTGTAGTGCTTTGATTTTTAGTCTGCAAAGTGCAAGTGTTTATGCAAAAGGGGTGGTTATCTACAGTGAACATGTACAAGGTTTATTTCATATTTTTGATGGGTTTTGTGATTTTTAGGGTTTTTGGGGATATTTGATGTTTTTTAGTGATTTTTTCTATTTGAATGTTTAGGATTTTTTCAGGACATTATGTGATTTTTATAGATTTTCTCAGGACATTTTATGATTTTTATGGATTTTTTAGGATCGTAAAAACATAAACAAGTGTTAGCTCCAATCCGTTATGCAATAGGTCTAATGGATAAAAAGAACTTAGGGATATGCCCCCAGTTCAAATTCAAACTCATGCACCATGTAGGTAATATGCCCCCAGACAAGACGCAAACTATGTACAAAGACCAATGGCAGAGTGTGTGTGCAAACTGGTGATGCTTAGGCAAGGTAACAAAGGACATTAACTTGTTCATGAGCCATGATAAGGGACCAAGGATGCCTTGTAATATGAAGGGTATGATCAAGGAATGATAGAGGGGGAAAAGTTCAGATGGAATCTCAATAGATGGAGGAGCAACACTGATTACACATGGCGCCTGTTTACCAGGTTTTCACCATGGTACTTGCCCAAAGCACCTATTTTCCAGGTTTTCACTTTTGGATGAAATATTTCTTGACTCAAATTTTCATGCCAAGATGCCTGTTTGCCAGGTTTTCATCAAGGCATCCATTTTTCATGACTTTTTTCACTTTTTTCTTTGCTTTTTTTCATGACTTTTTGTTATTTTCTTAATTTTTTTTAGGAATTTTAGATGGAATCAAGAATGTCACAGACAAATGCTGAGAAGATATCTGTTGTTGGTGCTACTAGCTAATAAGCTGTGGATCCATGACTAACCATAACTATGGAGGATTTGTTTCGAGTCTGTAGCTAAAATCAAACCACTAGAAAGGCCTCGAGAGATATCGTCGTGTATCGTATTTAAGACAATGTCTATCTCTTGCGAATCAAGGCATCTAAGGATAATTGGGTCAATAGAAATGTCATGTGGGATGTCACTGATGATGACATAGGAAAAGGCTTGTTGGATAAAGGACTGATTTTGGTTATAGGACAAATAAGGTAGCTAGATTGGGGGATAAACAAAGGGATATAAGGGAAGGTTGGGAGGGTTGAGACCAATGATCTTCCGCATGAATGCTGATTGAGAGAGCTCCAAAAGACTTTGTGGCATGTTGAACACTGGAACACTGATATTCATGGCATCATATTTTTCATTTTGTATCAGTGGGAGCTACTTAGCTTTTGATTTTTTATGGTCTAATGGTGCCTTTCGGTTTTCACCAAGGGACCTATGCTTGTTATTTCTTTCTCTTTTTGCTTTGTAACTAGAAGGTGGAGTGGACTCACCAAAATATGCCAATGTGTTCTCTTTAGGAGAAACTGCTTCTTTATGATCTTCAGTCATAATGCCTTCAAATTCTATTGTAAGAGTGTCATCATCATCAAATTGATCAAAAATCGGTGGTCCACATTGGTCCCAATCCAAAGGTTCAGGATAACTTGAGGAGATGTCATCATCAGTGTTGAATGGGCTTTGGTTGAAAGTAGATATATGGGTAATTGATTCAACTAGGTCATTGGGGTTTTGCTCGGAGGCTAGGGGATTGTTGGTTCCAAGTGGGATATTCTTAGATGCCTTTTCATCATTCAAAACATCCATAGTCTTACACGTAGGTATCATAGTACTAGGAGGACCTATTCGTAATGGTTTAAAACCAAGCCCCAAACTAGGAAGTTGTCCTTCTATAGTGATAGGTTCAATGATTCCTTGTTTTTGAGATCCAAGACCACTATAGCCATCATAGCCTTGTTTTTGCATGATGGTAAACCCAACTCCATACTTGCTAGGAGATATCAAAGTGGGTTCTTGTTCTACTTTTGCTTTCTCAATACATACGGATGTATTCTCATTGATAGAAGTATCATTCTTTGTACTGATGGGAGAAAGTGGTGACTCCCTAATGTGAGAGACTTGAGACATAAAGTACTCTCCACACCCATTGTCTTCAATCTTCATATTTTCCATGGCTTTACTGAGCAGTATATTGGCATCCACATACTTAAAAAATTTTGGGTTGTGCTTCATTATTTTTTGGGATTTGGAATGCAGTAGCATCTCTTAGATTAGCACAAAACTGGAAAGGATCTGGATCACTGGGGATGGTAACCTCTATGTTGTGATAGAAAAACTTCAAACATTGATGATATGTAGAAGGGACTGCTTTCATAGCATGAAGCCAAGGGCGCCCTAGTATCATGTTGCAATTCATTTCTATATCTAGGACATGGAACAATGTATCTTCAATAGCTAGACCAACTCTGATAGGTAATGTGATGATGCCCTTGGAGAAGCGTTCACCGTCATCATAAGCTTTTATTGTGATTCTTCGAGAGGGATCTACATCATCTTCAGAATAACCCAAATTGTTGACAACATTAAGGGTACAGATGTTTAGTCCTGCTCCTCCATCTATTAAGACACGTCTAACTTTGGCATTATGGATGAAGACTTCAAGATAAAGGGGATCATTATGGTTAGGTTTGTCCTTAGGAATATCTCGAGGGGAAAAGGTGATATGCTGTGACGCGGATAGGTTCCCAACCATGGCTTGGAACTGGGAAACATCAATGTTATCTGGGACTACTTACTCTTTAAGGGCTTGCTCCAAGATCTTCTAGTGTTGGGGAGATGCACGCAGTAGGTCCAAAATGGATATTTGTGTAGGGGTTTTCCCGAGTTGTTCAACAAGGCTATAATCAGATGAAGTAGGAGCAGTAGGTCTACTTGGGGGTGCAAGTCTAGTAGAAGTAGTAGGTCTAGATGGGGCGCTAGGTAGGGTGATCTTGCTATGGCGTGTAGTGATAGCACAACGAGGTTCTTCAGCCTTCAATGTGAATGTGGATATGCAGAAGTCAGAATCATTAAAGCAATTGATGGTGTAGTCATAGCCGATGCGTGTGTAATTCACATTGCCTTGTGAGTTTGAGTTTGAACTTGAGGGTTTCTCTTTGTCATGATTATCCAAAGGATCTTTGAATATAGTGTGGTCAGAGTTGGATGCTAACAGTGATGCATCAATTGTGATTACACCATCATCAATAAGGTCTTTTATTGCATGTTTCGATTGGAAGCATGATGAATTCTTGTGTCCTTTGGTGCGATGGTAATCACAATACTTTTTGTCATCCCACCAATCTGCTTTAGTTAATGGTTCATCTTTGATTGGGGGTAGCTGCAGGAAGTTATTACTCAGTAACTGTTGTAATTTAGTCTCAAGTGGTATTCCCAATGGTGTGAATTTCCTGTCTTTGGTTCTAGGATTTCTTTGAGGTTTGTCTTGCGTGGAAGTCTCAGTTTTATGTTGTGGAGCTGATGTTTGATTAGAGGTTTGTGAATTTTTAGGGTTTACATCTTTCAAAGTCAATTGAGGTTGTTTTGTGCTAATTGTTCGAGCATCCACAATGCCATCATTAGTCATGTTCTTATTTTTGGAGAAAATTTTTGGCTTGTCATTAGACGAGTTGGTATTTGTTTTTTCTTTTTTTATCTTGAGGATTCCCTTACGGATAAGAGCATCTTCAATACTAGCCCCTTTTTTCATTAGTTTAGAAATAGTGCTTGGGCTCTTGATTTTAAGTTCATACATTAAGTTCAGGACTAAGTTTTCAATGCACAAGTTTACTTGTTGTTCTTTAGGAATGTCTAGTGAGCATTGACTAACTAAGCTTCTCCAACATAGTAAGAATGTGATGAATGATTCTCCCGTCTTCTGTTTAGTTGAGCACAAATTAGAAAGTGTCACCTCCTTTTTTATGTTAAAGCCAAAGTGGGAGATAAACTTGTCTGCTAGATCTGACCAAGATTTGATATTACCAGGAAGTTTGGAGTACCATTCAAGTGTAGGCCCACCTAGAGAATGAGGGAACAATCTCATAAGGTAAGTGGGCTCATCACTGAGTTCGGTACATGAAGCAAAAAATTCTCGGATGTGATCAATAGGGTTTCCTTTTCCTTAATATTTTTCAAACCTTGGAGCCTCAAAGTGTCTTGGGAATGGAGGCATATACAAACTTTTATCGAATGGGTTAGGACGTAGGTCCCTTTCTGAATATAGAGCCTGTTTCTTTTGGACTCCCAATGCCTCAACTTGTTTGGAAAGTTGTTTGAATTGTTGTAATAGTTCTTCATTGGGGTTTTTCATGATGGTCTTTCCTTCAAGTCTTTTGTGTTTGTGAGTAGACCATTTCCTATGGCGAGAACTATGTCTACTTGGTTTTGACATTTCTGTGACTAATGAGTTTGATGAAGTGTCACTAGGTGGTGGAGGTATGTTGGCACCTCGAAGACAGAAAGGTCCTTGTTGTTGGGGTACTTGTTGTGGTATTTGATGTGGCACTTGTTGTGGGATTGACTGTGATTGTTGTACTATGTGTTGTTTTTGTGCCATGTGTTGTGGTTGTTGGGATACCTTTTTTGGTTGTATGCGAGACCATGTGTGTGCTTGTTGTTGTAGAGGTATTTGTTGAGGTTGTTGTGGCACATGTTGTTGTTGTAACAAATGTTGCTAGTATGTGATTTGTTGCTCAAGGCGTCTTTGGTATTCCAACTATTGCTTGAGTTGCTCTTGTTGTTTAGCAAACATCACTTGTTGTTGTTGGAATTTCTGGTGAAATTGTTGTTGATAAATTGTGTGTAAGTCAAGTGGGTTCACATGGGACTGCGTATTAGGAATGTTGGATGTTTGCCCCACTTGAGGTTGTTGTCGTGGCTGTTGATGTTGTTGTTGATATGTGGGATGTGTGTCAAGTGGATGTAGACTTGGTTGTGCCTTGGAAGTGTTGAGTTCTTGTACCATTGTAGGTTGTTGTTGTCGTGGGGGTTGACTAAGTCCTTGAGAATTGAACGTCATGTTTGTATTGTTGTTTTGGTACCTTTGTGTGTTAGATGTTCCTGTTTGTGACATCAAATTGACTTGACTATGAGATGTGTCCCTATTGGGAATGGGCGTAATGTCAATAAGACTTTTCCTTTGTGTGTCCATAGGGATGGTTGCACTTGATGTTTCACATGTTGTATTTATGAGAGGCTCCATAGCATTTGATGTCATAGCACTTGGTAAAGTTAGAAGCAAAGGTGTACTTTGTTGATTTGCCTCCAAAGGAGGTATGTTTGGCATCCCTAGAGCACAAGTCCCTTTAGGTGAATCTTTTTGTTACATCATATGACTAAAATTGAGTCTTAATGTCCTTTTGGGGTGTTTAGGGATTGGTGGTATTTTGTCAAACAAGGGATTAACATTGATGTGTTCAAATGTACTTTGGAGGATTTTGATAGTTGACTCTTGATGGGACCTTATAGGCGCTATTATTGTGTTTGAAAACTCCAAAGGTTGTTTTCCCTTGTCTAAGTCCAAATTTATCATGGGTTGTATGTTTTCAATAGTTGTGTTGGTTTGATGTTTGGACTTAGGACCTTCCAAGTTTGGGTTAAATTTGACAATTTCTTGGGCTACCAAATGTTTGAAGTTCTTGCGAAAACTTTTGTCTTGACATGCCCTAGCCATTTCTTCATCAGTGATGCCATAATCAGTGTCAGAGTCATCACTAAGGTGTGCAGTACCTTGTTGTATGTTTGATGTGTTAGGTTGGCTGAATTCAAAGGAATGTGATTGTTCATCTTCAGGTGTGGTTGGTACACTTCCTCCTCCTGGTGGTATTGACATGAATATAGGTTCAAAGTCAGGACTCCATTGAACCATCCCATGTGTGGGGGAAGTGTTTGGAGGAAATCTCATGGTAGGTGCATTATTCAAGGTTTGTTGTGCCATAGCTTGGTTATGAGGATCTTGCGGATACATGTTCAAGGGGTCTGCTAGTAATGGTTGTGATGCCTCGATTTGGTCTTCGTCAAAGGTTTGTTGGGTTTTCTTGCTCTTTTTCTATCTTGGGCATGGTTTTGGTTGTGCTTGTGCCTCAGAAAACAAAGGTTGATAGAGTTCCTCGAGTCTTTGAGCTGATTGTGTCCTAGTAAGTGCTGGCATGATACCTAAGAGTGCAAATGCAATGGAATTTTTGAGTGTTTTGGGTGATTTAGAGTGGTGGATATGCAAGATATGAGTATTTTTGTGATTTTTAAGTGTTTAGGGATGTTATGCAATGTGAGGAAATGCTAAATGAATTATGGTTTTGATCTGCAAAGTGCAAATGTCCTAGGGATGTTATGCAAACGCAAAATGCAAGGTGATGTTTTGAAGTTTGACTAGAGGGGATGAAAATGACTCTAAGGTATGCAAAATGATAATTAGGGTTATGTTTGGACTTCCTAAGGATGCTAAAGGTTGGTGTGTGCAAGGTAGACTATGCAAAGGATGGTTCCAAGGGTTGATAATGACATTTAGGATATGCAAAATGAGGGTAAATGATCAAGAAGGCAATTTGGTTGATGGATAATCTAATAGGGTTTGGTAGTGAGAATGATGCTAAGGTTTGGACCATGCAAGATGAAGGGGATATACCACTAGGGTAAGTCAAAATGATGTTTGGGGATGCTAGGGATATGATTATGCTATGACAAGGGTATAGGGAAAGTTTTGAATTTAGGTAAAATCTTTAGAAAGTATTTTGCCTAGGAGTTTAACCTTGTGATAAAGGACTTTGGATCTTGACCAAAAATTGATAAAAGACGAAAAGATCAAATTGATAAAAGATGACAAGGTCAAATCTATCAAGACACAAACAAATTTTGACCCAAGAAAATGATAAGAAAGGATAAAAAGACTAGTCAGGATCCATTATCCGTCAACACGAGGAGATACTCTAAGACTCATACTTTGTCTAGATTTTTGACTAAATTCAAAGGTTTTGGGGGCTCAAAATGGTGGTGATACTGATCGGATGTGTGATATGGAAAATTCCTATAATGAAAAAGGGTATTTTGGGTGCAAGATGCAGTTTTGGGTCAAGTGCAAAACAGGGAGGTGTAGAGGCTCCTAGATGCAGTTTTGGGGTCCTAAAGTGCAGTTCGGAGGCCCAAAATAGTCATGCAGGTACCCAAGTGTGCCCTAACAGTGCCAAGTGCACCCTAATAGTACCAACTACATCATTGACACACTTGGAGCTAGTTTGGGCGTAGTTGGTAGTTTCTAGGCGCAGTTGGTAAGCTAGGAAGAATGTTTGCTGATTCAGAAGGGTATGGTTACCAAACTAATATGTCAGGAAGCTAAGATGCTGGGGTTGATGTTAGGATGGGTTGGGAGATGAAAAATAGAAGTTATGACCTATAGAATGATGTCTCAAGTGAAGGTGATGAAGACTAAGTGATGTAGAATGCAGATCTGGGCAAGCTAGTGCAAGGGGAGCTAACCAAGTACCTAAGGACACTGTTGAAGCCCCAAAATGTTATCTGGAACCCAAAATTGGATCTCAGGACCACCAAGTGTGCCCAAACAGTGCAAACTATGTCAATGACATATTTGGGGCCCAGTTGGGCGCAGTTGGTAGTTTTTGGGCGTAGTTGGTAAGCTGGGTTGAAATTGAGGCAATTTTGGGAGCTATGGTTTCCAGATTGATATCACAAAGAGGTAAACAATAGGGGACAGTGTTAAGACCAGTATGAATGCTCAAAATGATGGTTAGGACACCTAGAATGATGATTAAAGTATTCAAGATGATGAATAGGTATACAAATATGCAAGGTGGTGAATGCAAAGTGTTGATTGTGAGATGGGAATGCAAAAACTAAGGGAGGTAAACTGAACCTAAAAGGATGCAATATGAAAGGTAATAGATACTAAATGAGGACTAAAAGGTGCAATATGAAGTCTATATCATGTATGAATTAGGGCTATACTAGGGTGAATGCAAGTGAAATCTATGCAAGTGTGAGATCTACATTTTGCCAAGCACGTTTAAGAGCACAAGTCGCCATTTTTTCAAGGTTTGAGTGTGTTGAACCAAAGTTTGCAAAGTTTGATAAAGGTTGAAATGTTTTGGCAATTTGTGATGTTTTGACAAGTTCAAATGATATCCAAGGTGTAAATTTAAAAATTTGGCTTTTATCTTGGTTATGGTTTACACACACGCAAGACACATTAAGACAAGAATAGTTGTTGTTAAAAGTTAACAAGCACACCACAACCTACGCTTTTAGGACTGTATCCACTGAATTCCTACTTGAACCAAAGTTCAACCATGCTTATCCAGAGTAGACAACCTAGGATCTTGGCACCACAGGCTCCCCCTTACAGCGCACTCACTTCTCGGGGCTACCAAGATCTGCTTCTCAAGGGGCATGACTTCCCAGGGATTGTTGCCTCTACTAAGGACCGCGAGAATGTAGGATGTCTTCACAGGCATGGGTGACCCCTTGAGCTAGTGGATAGAAAGGATTTTGGCCACTAAAACACACTTTTTAGTAAGGGCATTCCGTTCGGTAAGTGAATGATAAACTTTTGCAGAAGGTCTCCCAGCCCCGAGAATCGGGGTTTGACGCACCACAAGGGTACTGGAGGAGAGCTATCACGCAGCAATACCACCGATACGGCTTTCACTATAATCAAATTTTATATAGTGACTGGAACATTGACCTGGCTTTGGCCTGTTACTGCTCTGAGTTCATCCCCTAGCATACCCAATATCGAGTATCTTGGTCCAAGGCAGGCCTCCTATAGAAGTTACATGGACTTCTCTTACACCCAAGATCCACGAATGGCGAGGGGAGAGGATATGTCCAATGCAACTCCTAGGGATTTAACACTCTAGACACGTCAAGCAGAAAAGAAAAAGGTTCATTTTAAGCACCAAACAAAAAGTTATCTAATCTAGGAAATCCACACACATAGTTTGGAAAGACACACAAAGTCTTTGACAATATCCTGCAAAGCACATATTAGTAGTTTCTTATGATCACGTCTTCATCCAACGATCACCACATGCTGCAAATAGACCATCAGTAACACAAAATCACCTAATCTATGTCCTAGAGAGAAAATAGAAACCTTATGTGTAGATTCTGATTAATGCATATGCTTACTGTGAACCCAGGTGTGCTCTGACAGAGCAGATTGCTCCCCAGAAGGCCAAAATGGCTCTGAACATCCCCAAGTGTGCCCAGACAGTGTAGACTACATCAATGACATAGTTGGGGCCCAGTTGGGCGTAGTTGGTAGTTTTAGGGCGCAGTTGGGAAGTCAGGTGCAGAGTGTGGGGAAATGGTGCCTACACAAGACCCAGAAATTGAAATTTTCAAAGCTCCACCCCCAAGTGTGCCCAAATAGTACAAACTACATCAATGATGTAGTTGGGGCCCAGTTGGGCGTAGTTGGTAAGTTAGAAACAACAAAAGGAGGTTTTGGTGGCTTCTAGACTCCTAAAATTGCTCCTAGGGGTCCCAAGTGCGTCCTGACAGAGCAGAGTGCACCCTAGGATAGCAAGCTAACAGAATGCATGAAACAAGAGCATACAAGCATTTTATTGAACCCCTAATTAATCAAGGTGTGAAAAAGAATAGTAGATACTAGTATACCCTTCCAAGTGAGCTCCTTCCTTGCACCTACAAGAACAAAACAAGAAAACGCAAGTTAGATATGCATGTTCATGTCGAGTTCACCAAATGTAGGACCAAAAATGGGTTAAATGCATAACATACTATGAGAAAATCACAAAACTCAATCAACATACGTTAGCAACCACTAGTCTACCATGAAACCCAAACTAATAAAGAAATCAATAGAAACCCCCTTTTTCGCTTGTAGCTCCCATGTCCTTCTTTCTTCTCCAAATGATTGTAGCTCCAAAGTTGCCTATAGTGCACACAAAATTGAAGCAAAAGTCTATGATGTGGATAATTCCATGAGAATACTTGAAGTTGTGATTTTAATGTGAGAGATGGAGTGAGAAATCTAAAAGAAATTAGGACCTAAAGGCTTCCAAGACTTCAAGAAGACTTCCAAAAGACCCCAAATGAGAGAAAGAGTGCCCATTTTATAATCAACACTCAAAGTGAGGGCATTGGATTTGTCACCCATAGATGTGTGATGTGGCAAGAGAATCCTTTGAGAATCCATGACACATATGACAAAATATGCCAATTGTGAGATTCTATGACACATGAAAGTCAAACTTGGCTAAATGTGGAAGAGAATCTATGATGCGTCATAAGACACCTCAACCCACTTAAAGCCAAGAATCTATGACGAATAAGCCAAATAGGGACGTGCGTAAGAGATAAGAATATTTGATTATGACAAGTCTTAGCCAAGTGTCGAAGGAGAATCCACAAGGTGTCATATCCAAGTGTCATGATGATGCAATATTTTATGGAATATTCGAATTAAAAATCCTCTTA
The DNA here is from genome assembly GCA_028749045.1 of Cupressus sempervirens. Taxonomy (NCBI): domain Eukaryota; kingdom Viridiplantae; phylum Streptophyta; class Pinopsida; order Cupressales; family Cupressaceae; genus Cupressus; species Cupressus sempervirens. Next base: position 624,170,886 of record CM053783.1, read on the forward strand.
TTCCACAAAATAAGAATTAGTAGAAAATGGAATTAATGATGGAAAATGGAACTTAGGAAATTGTACATTTCCATGGTTTTTAGATAATGAATCAATTAATTAATAAGATTAATTAATTGAGGATGATAACTAGGAAGAATAATTAGAAAGAATAGGATTAAATTATGGGTTATTTAATCCTATAGAGAAAATTAGTAGGTAATTGGCCAAATTGATTAAATGAATGCAATCGTATCCTTTGATGAAAATGTGACAATGATGGATATCGAATAAGAAGATGATAGATAGACCAAAGCCATGGTCAAATTGATTGATAGATCGAAATTGATAACATGCCAAGGACACATGACATGAATTGGTTGATATGTAACATTTAACCGACATTATAAATGCTACAGGATTGAAATTGATTGATAAGGTTTGATCATAATAACACTATCAAACATTGTCAATGTTATTAAAATGGTTGATGATGCTGTGATTTGACATTGAAAGCCTCAACAATTGCAAAGGTTGAATGACATGAATGATAGTTTGACCTAGCACTGAGAGCCATGACACTACTAAGGTCAGATTGATAAGATTGATAGGTTGATAGGTTTCCAAGGCACTAAAAGCCACAACAATACCTAGGACAAGATAAATGATGATTGATTTGGGATGTTTGATATGTTTTGGGTTGATTAGGATTGATTCCGGGTGATTCCGAGTTGATTTGGGGTGATTCCGAGTTGATTTGATATGGTTTTGAGTTGATTTGATATGATTTCGAGTTGATATGAAATTGATGTGAAAGCGGATACAAATGACAAAATATGGTCAATCTAGCCAAAAGATCGAAGTTAGTAGAATGAGAAAATGGGACAAATTAGTATGAAGAAGTGATGAATTCATAGATGTGAACCATTTTTGAGTGTCTACAGAAGCTAATGTATTTTTAAGCTTATTTAATGCTTGCAATGATCAAATCTCTTAGATTTGATCTTTTCAATAGTTAGGTACATTCATTTTGATCTCTTTTTATCACTTCACTAGAGCAAGTTGTTTCAAATATCGGATTTATCTTTGATATTCAGTTATTTCTCTCTGCAACTCTCAACTCCAATGTTTGGAGTTTGAAGTTCATGGTTTCATTCAAGTTATGCCTTAACTCTTCAAAAGGGAGTTTAAAAATATTTCTAAGGGTTATTCTCTACTAGCTTTTTTGCAATAGCCTTATGCTTTGCAAATGTACACCTTACCTTCCATTAATGAAATAGCTCTATTTCTTACCTTTTATTTCCATTCTTCTATCTAGTGCATGGTTTTGTGCCTTGTAGTGAATGTTTCCATTCCATTTCCTTGATTTATGTGTTTTGTTTAATTTGCTAACATTTTCTATAGAAGTGAAAACCCATTTTCTTCCAGCATTTGATAGGTTCAAACCTGCATATGATTTCTTGGAAGGTAGATTAGAGTTGAGAATAGTGTATTTGAGTGTTTCATTGATGTGAAAATGTAGGTAGATGTAGTAACCATAATTTCAATCAAGTGCATCACCCCCTTTCATTTCAGCATTTTAAATTCATGCAATCTCTCCCCGTTTTCCCTCAAAGTCTTAGTTTAGATGCATCCTAATTGTAAGGAAGTCAACCTTCTTCAGAGATTCAAAACCAGAGCACAAGTCCCACACTTGGAAGTTGTTTCCATATTACATGAGCTCAACCAGGAATAACACATTGGGTAGGGTTGCAGACTTTTATTTCAACAGTTTTTGGCATGCTCAGTGGGACTATGTTCAAGCTTACAAAGAAGTCTATTAGATTGTTGGTGTCAATTAAAGGAATTCAACTTCTATACTGAGAAGATAATGTTGCTCTTAGCATTTCAGCCTTCAAGAGGTTCACATCCAAGCATTGGACGACTCCATTTCTACATTTTGGTTTTTAGACCAAATTTGCTGTAATTCATACCTAGAGTTCAAACAAGGGCATCTTCTAGAGGTAATTTACAATTCACTAAACTCACTCTTTCAAATCCTAGAAGGAAAAGAAATAGGATTTTTTTATCACTAGAAAGAGGTATAGAAATGGTTGCACCATCCCCTAGATCTCTTTCTACTCCTTTAGTTGCTAGATCACAACCTAGAATTATATCCATTCATTTGAATAGATCACTATTTCATATGGCTCTCCCTAGGAATCAAGTTTTTGCCACATTTAATGGTGGCAAGCCTCTCATTTTGGCTCAAAGGCATGATCTACCAATAGTCACACAAAAAAAGTATACCAAACTTCATTGGTGAAACCTTTGTTTCCCCCATAGAGCATATTCAAGAAATTTCAAATGTTTGTAATATACATGGTATTATAGAGCATGATGTTTTTGTTAGACTTTTAGCTTCATCATTAAAAGAAAAGGTTTTCCAGTGGTATAAAGGATTACCACACAACTCCATCCATATCTAGGATGAGTTAGGAGAGAGGTTGTGCACACATTTTGAAGACAAAAGTAACAAATTTTCACTTTTGGAGCAGCTAACGACAATTAAAAGAGCACCCCATGAGTATACATTTGATTTTAACTATAGATTCTAGAAAACATGGGATACAATTCCTGCTGTAGTAAGGCCTTCTCTTGGTAATGCCTTCATGCATTATCTTAGAGCTTTCAATAGTGATATTTCTACTATGTTGTAGAGCTTGGGAGGAGATACTCTACCAACTGCCTATGATTTTTCTATAAGAGTGTAAAATAGTTTAATTTGACGAGAAAATTTGTCTCCAAGATCGACCTCTAATGCCCCTCCTATCTGATATGCCTACACTTCAGCCTATTGTGGCTCCTATTCAAATTGCATCTAAAAGTCAACCTCTTTTTGTTGCTCCAGCACCTTCCACATCTTTTAAGGAGTTGGAGGAGATCAAAACTATAATGTATGAGTAGTAAAATTTGATACAAATTATGGTGTAATAAATGCATTCCCTTGGGAATGATGTGACAATGCTCAAAGGACAACAAGCTCAAAGCATTAGGCACCCTCAATATTATAATTAGAATTTACAATAAAATAGGTCAGTGGATCAAGTCCAAAATTCATGGAGCAAGAATAAATCTTTCAATAATGCACATTGTGTAGCCTCAAATCAGACCAAGGCACTTGTTTACCAAAATAATCTTGCTCAAGAACAAGCAGGGTACATGCCTAGTTATCAGTCCAATGATCAAGGTGCATTTCCTCATGCTTTGACTATGCAAGATGAACCAACAAATTTAGGACAACATTACGACAAATCAAATCAATGTTGGACATCGGGCTTAGATGCATGGAGGTGCTTCTTATGCAATTTTTAGTAAGGATGATTTTTGTGATAGAAATCAAGAGATTAATAGTGATGCAACCATACATGTAATGACCCCAAGGACAATAAACAAGGAAAATATTTTATTCCAAAATCATAATAAGGCTCAAAGTTGAAAGAAGTTAGAGGATCGTAAGGATTCTTCTATGTCAATGAACATTGGCTCATTGAATTCGACCACCCCTACACAACCCAACAAGGAGGATCAAAGTAAGAAACAAAAGCCTCCTCCATTTTATATCTCTTTAGTAATAGGAAATATAATATTCCATAATTGCATGATAGACTCTAGTGCTAGTACCTTAGTCATGCCTAAGAGGATTGTTGATCAGCTAGGCATAAAGTATGAACCTATGACTAAAGGGGTTACCCAAGTAGATAACACTTCTTGCAAGATAATAGGGGTATTGAAAGATTTGAAATTGGCCTTGCATTCATGCCCTAACTAAACCATTTTGAAAGATATATATGTTATAGACCTCCCTAAGAACTTTGACATTTGCATATCTAGAGATTTCACTTCGAAAATAGTTGGTGGGTACATAGCTTCTAATTAGTCTCGCATGTTTTTAAGAACTAGATATGGCACAAAAATCTCCATTGAAGAAGAGTCATTTTACACTAATCATATAGAGCCTAACATGATTAGAGGAGGAAAACTACTTAGATCCATTCAAGCATATGGATGAAGTTGAGCCAAGAATCTATGTTATCCATGAGCATGATGTTGTCATTCCAAATATAATCCAAGGTGTGAAAGAGCACCAGGGGCAACATTTTTTATTGATTAATGAGAAGGAGGATGAGGTGGTAGCTGGTCTTTTTAATGAGCTCCCTATTTTTATTGCTAATAATGAGAAGGTTCTACTTGGGTTGGCATTAGATGAGATTTTTTTTAGCAGTAAGCTCAAATGGATTAGCTAGAAAGAGTGTTGTTCTCTCAAGAGGTTGATGATGATATTTCAATCTCTGAGGACATAAAGGATGATTTAATTCATCAAGATGAACAACATGATCAAATAGAAGGTTCCCTTCTTACATCAAGTCTAGGTAGAATGTTGGATTGCAACCAGTTGAGCAATGGTGGGAGGATGGTTCTTGAACATTTCAAGCACTCTAAGATAAGAAAAAAAGGCAACTATTTTAACAAGCCAATTAATGTCTTTGTTTAATTTTTGTTTATAACTATTTATACATAGTGGAGTATGTATTTTTTTTTATCTTTTCAATAAGTGCATGTGTGCAGTTGTTTTTGGAAACTTCTAATTGGAATAATTGGTGTTTTGTCATTGATTTCAAATATATTGATAAGGCATATTGCTACCTAATCTAAATGTCATATCTATTTGATTTATGAAGAGGATTTGAGGAATTTCTCATAACAATAGAACCTAGAGGAAAGGTTGAGTTATGAAAAGGATATTTCATTTGATTAGATAGACTTTGATAAAGAAAAATGATTTTTTATATCAAAAAAGTTAAGCTAAGCCAAGCAATAGAGTAAAAAGGCTAAGGAATGTTGAGTGATGCTAGTGTCAGCCGAGCAAGATAGTTGATGTTGAGCTAGATAAGATCAGTATCAGCTAAGCAAGATAGTTGATGTCGAGCTAGATGTTTTACAATGACTGAGTAATTCAGTGTGTTAGAAATAGATAAGACTGAGAGGGGGGGGTGAATCAGTATTATGAATCATTTTGCCCACAACTGAATATTATTAATTACTTTTCCACATCCATAAGGAAGAAAACCAATAGTGCTAAACAAAATAAGAAACCATACATAGAGAGAGCTCATAACACCATATTTTGTTAACTAGGGAAACCCTGGCCAAGGGAAAACACCAGTGGGGACAGAACCCACAAGATGATTCACTATATAAAGAATCTAATTAAGAATATTGACCCTGTTAGGAGTCTATGAAGAATGTATAGCATCTCAAGTCCCTGTTAGGATACTAGGCCTTGTTAGAAGCCTCAACCCTATTAGGATTTCTTCAACCCTATTAGGAGTTGGTAGATCATATACAAATGTGTGCAAGAAGAGCCCACTGCCCTAACATGCAACTATACAATAAGTTCTTCAAGAAAATAAGTATACATACAATATTGGATGACTTGTTGTACATCACAAATCTTCTAATTGTCAATTCTTCATACAAAGGGTGATTGCACACATATCAATCTGCATCATATCTCGCATAGCCTTGCTTCACATCATAAATCATAACATTGCATCCACTTGTCACTTATATTTCACAACATTCGCATTACTCACAATTACTGGTTACCCATGTATTTCACAATTTTGCATTTGCATACTAACTTCATAAATTAAGTTCTTTACTTAAACCATACATATTGGTATATTCTTCCTTAGTAGGCTCACATATCATTCTTAGAGTCAACTAATTAAGAATTAATAATTAAACAATTATTCAAGTCATTTAACACATTCTGTTGACATGCTTTGTTCTGCACTATATCATCACTACATTACTATTTCCATCATAACTTGAACTCGATTGGTTGTACGGACATGCGCACTAGTATACATTATCAGTATGACATAATGCATCTCTAGTTAACTATGTAAGAGAATATTCCAAGGGAATATTCTACTATCATCAAATCTGTCATGCTACTATAACACTGTCTAATACTTAGACAATTTTCCTTCAAAGATAATCATGACTAAACTGCAAAACAAATATGTTGTCATAAATGACACCCATATAACTTACCTTATCTTATTGATTGGTCATATTTCCAACAATCTCCCCCTTTGGAATTGATGGCAATATTTTGGGAAAATTGGTGAAGTCCCAAACATGCTATCATACCAATCAGAATAAATAACCATAACATAGTAAACACATTGTATTCATGTTTTGAAAGGATTACATCCCTTATAACTCTAATTACAAAGTTAGCTTGAAGAAAAACTTACTACTATACTTCAAAATATAACTATCAATTACACTTTTCCTTATTTCTCCCCCTTACAATTACAATTTTCCATATTTCTCCCCCTTTGACATCAATGACAAAGGTTCCAAAAAAGAAAAATCTGTCAAAATTTGGTAGCTACATTAAAACTTGGAAAAATAATCACTGAAGTTGGTCTTCAACTCTACAAAGTGTTTCTTCCAACTATCTTTCAGTGCATCAGATACATTGATTAGCGCACATAGAGCATATGCAGTTAACTCTACTGCATTCAAATCTATAGCCACAAATTTTTCATATGAGAACTTTTCTGCCAAGCATTCCTCCAACTGATTTTCTAGCAATGTTACCTATGGGAATCAGTGATCTCTCAAAAGAGTGAATCTCTTCAGAATCTTATCTTTCTCTGCTTGAATTTCCCTTATACTATCATGAAGTGCCTGCATTGTATGCTCAATGGTATCTAACTTTTGATTCTGTTTCAGAAAGTTGTCAGTGAGCATCTGAAGCTTAGTTACCTTTTCTTTGATTTGATCATCAAAACTTTAAAGATGGATGTATGCCAATTTGCACTTAGCATAAGCCTATTTTCCTTCTTCTATACTCTATTTTAATTCCTTAATGCATATATTCAAAGTTTATATATCATTCCTTATAGTAGTACACATGGTATCAAGGATTTTACCATCATGCTCCATTTGTGCTTAAATTGTAGCCACATTAGTAAGTGTCGTGAACTCATTATCAAAAGCTTTACACAAAATTGTTGCTCATTTTTGAATATTTATAGGTGTGTCAACAGGACTTACTGTCTTTTCCAACATGTCCAAAACTGAAGCTAAAGTCTTTTCAATAGACTTGATTGATTTTTTCTTCTCAAGAAATTTACTCATAGAAGATATGAGATTTTGTGCTTCATCTTCTTCATCTAACTGAATTGTTGTTGTTGTGACCACTACTGCTTGAGTAGGTGGTGTAGAGGGTTTTGTTGTTGCTGTTGCTAAGGGCACACTTGAAGTAGCTGCTTCAATGCTAGATTCAATTTTCTTTTCAGAAGGTTCATCTTCTTCCTTTGGCTTATGATCTTCTTCTTCATCAGATGAGCTATTGTAATCCACAATATTGCCAACAATGCTAGCACCAAAATCTTTAAATGGATCCTCAGCTCTATCAACTATCACATTGGTGTTATCCACTTGCATAGATTCACTACAAATGGTGATATGTGGTGAATTAATTGAAATTGGTGTTCTAGTTGGTTGCTCAAAACTCTGAGGTCGATTGCCTACAGTAGGACTTGCTTCCTCTATCTACGCACACTCCTTAGACTCCTTAGGCATAGGGCTTGCCTTCTCTGGTTGTGCACTCATTTCTAACATAGGGCTTGCCTTTTCTAGCTACACACTCTTCTTTGGCATAGTAGACATATATGTGACTATAGCCTTTTGAGTTTCTTCATTTACTTCTTCATAATTTCCTCCCATGAGGAGAATGGATCTCTTTTTATTCCTTAATAGTGGTGTTATTCCTTTTAGAATTTCTATTAACTCTTCCTCATTATTTACAGTGCATAACTTTTTAACCATATTAATTCTTATTTTCTTATCTTCCTCTATCACTATTCTTTTTCTATTTCTTAGTCAATTGTACAAATCTTTAGGTATTTGACCTCTTATACTATCAAACCTTTTATCTTTAAGAATCATATTCCTAACTACAAAATTCTCTAGTTGTCTTCTATCCATATTATTGTACAAATCATAGTAGTTGTTTAATTGCACAAAATTATTGTCATTAATAATTTGCATGTTGAAATTCTCTACCTTGAGTTTCCATACCTTTCATTCAGCTAAGGTCTTTGCTTCCTGATTAGCTGGTTCTACTGGTTTTTCACTAGTTTCTTCTTTAGATTTAGAAGAACTAATATGCTAGGTTCTTCTCTTCTTGCTTGGACCACTTGTAGTCTGCTTCACTCTCTTCTTAGGAGGGGTGGTCCTTTCTAGCCTTGTATATTTCCTAGGTGTTGGCGCTTCCTCAGTCTTCACTGGATTCTTTGGAGGTTGTTGTTGCGCAACTACTGCATGTGGCATAGTAGGTGCTTGCGCACTTGTCTGGGAAATTATGACCTCTTTAGTAGGTCCGGCCACTATGGTAGGTGTGGCGTCAATAGCTCAAATTGACCACTGGCCTTCATTTCCATGGTTATCCCTTTCGCTTCATCAAATTCCTTGTCATTCCTAATTCCTTAAGAATAGAATCAATCACCTTTTCCACCTTCTTAGAGTCCTTGATTATATGACGTTTTAGCTTCTCTCATCTTCTTAATATATCTCCCCCATCTACCACATTTAGAATTAACTTCTAAGTGAAGGACTATATGTGCATACCCTTCAATTAATTCCTCACTCATATCATAACCCGTAGGTTCAATGAACTTAACTCAAGGAACTACTGGCTCCATACAAGTGAAATCTATTTCAACCATGAAACATAGTTCATCCTTATAGTTCTCCACTAGCACAAGAGGTATCCTATACCTTTGCTTCATTTTAGCTTGGAAATATTTCATTATTCTATCAATATCACTATCTCTGACTATTTCAAGTCTGGCTCTGTATGCATGAGTGATTGTTTGCATTGTGCACTCACTTCCATCCCAATTTATAATACTAAGAAACTCCTTAATTGGATAGAAGAATATATGAGTCAGTAGGGATTCAAACCTAAAGACTATGCTCCTAGACTTCTTGATTCTTGATATATTATCCAACAGGTGTGTTCAGATAATGTCACATAGATTAACATCTTTTCCTTTTAATACCAAGTAAGTTGCATGAAGAAATCCTACTGGAACTGAATCTATCCTAGATCCATGATTGAATTTTTACCCCAAAATTTTGCAAATCAATCTTACTCCATCATCTTGAATGTTGTTGACCTTCATGTTTCTGCCATTAGAACATGTGTTGAGATTTTTCTCAAATATCTTGTGCACATTCTTAATGTTGACTGGATTACTTCCTTCATTACTCAAACTTGCGACCTTGTGAATTGGGTCATTATCAATACATATGATAGAATCTCCTAACCATAGAAGATCATCATGTACTTTTCTCAGAATTATCCTTGTCCATTCATGATTGTTGAAGTCCATGTAGAATATATGCTTAACTAGGTTAAGTTGTTCTAGATATCCATATTCTGGTTTTAGTGACAAATCGTTTCTACACATTTTCTCCAATTCCTTATGAATCTTTGTATCACCTATGCTTTCAATTTTGCAATGAATATAACCTCTTATATCCTCAACGTGAAGAATATTTTCCAAAACTTGTGGAAATGCTCCAATAGGGTCATCAAGCAAAGAAACAAATGGGTGTCTCTTGAAATAGTATCTGGGTCTATTGCTGACATCAAAAACTTCTTGTCTTGCCATTTCTTGAAAAATATGCTCAACAAATTTAGAAAATACCTTAACTTTGCGTATTAGGGTTTTTGGTGACTTTGTGTGTTTGTAGACCTCTTTGACACTTCAAATCTTGCTTTGATCTCACACTTAGATTTTGCACAAAAAATGATGTATGCAAATCAATTGATGAATCTTTCACAATCTATATTTCACATTAAATGCATATCTACCACTAGTTCAGTATATTGTCTCTATATAATAGAGAGGTTATTCTTCTTATATATCCTTATCCTGATCATATTAAGCAATGTGCACTTCATCATAGACTTCTCTCAATGTCTAGTACATATTGTTAACTGCGCAACCTATGATATTCTTTCTAACATCAATTATCAATAACTGACACTCTGTTTCACTAGGAATGCTTAATTCTGGTAGGATGAGTCACACATAATAAGTGACTTCATTTTCTTGTTAGGTACATCTTCTAGAGTTGTATGAGAGCTTTCAAGTTCCTTTGCATTTACAAATGTTTCCTTGGATTCTTCTATTAGCTCCTTCATTTCTTCCTTGAAACTATCATCATTTCTTTATTGTTCCTTATGTAATTCTTATTAGTTTTCAAGTCTCTTCTATCCATTCTATAGAACTTTGTTGTGTGTCCAAAATTATTACGTAATTGGCATACATGTACATTTCTTCTTTGTTCATTCTATTGATTATTAGGTACTCTGCAATTCCTTGCAATGTGTCCAAGATTGTTGCATCTATAACAAATAATTTGTCTTCTTTCTCCACTTTCATTGTTGTGAGATCTTCTTCTGTTTCCTACATGGTTAGTGTTCCTAAACATTCTACTATTTGCATTACTACTATCAAATTTAGGTTTCTTACAATCTACTGCATAATGCCCATATCCATGACAGTTATGACAATAAAATTTAGAAATAGGTTTGAAAGACTTACCTTTGCAAACATCTTCAAGTTCATCACACCAGGCATGAGATTCATTTCTTCTATTATCCTTGTCTTGATTAGATTCTTTAGATTTCTCAGAGTGAGTAACATTCTCTTTGTCTTTAGATGTATCATCTATTTCGTTCAAATCCTTCTTGACTTCAGGAGTGTCAAGTTATTTTCTCTCAATAGATTTCTTGGTGGATTGTCCAAGGAAAAATCTAAGTCCAATCTTTTCATAACTAGGTCTTTGTACATATATTTGTTCCTCAATCTTTTCATTGCTAGTATATAATTTCTCAAGTTGATGTTTGGTTTGTACCAACTCACCTTTCACAATAGTGTTGTATTTTTCTAATTTTGCATGCTCTAACTTGATAGATTCTAATTCAGATGTTACCTTGCTTAACTGGGATCTTAGATCTGCATTTTCAGCTTTAATTTCAGAGTCATTCTTTCCTCCATTTTTCTTAAAACTTAGCTTAAGTTCAACTATCCTTAACTCATGTTTTAGGATCTCATTTTCTTTCTTTAGATCTTCAATATCATCATCACTAGTTTGCTCACTAGGTCCTTTTTGTTTGAGATCATCTATCTTGTCTTTTAGTTCAGCAATGTAAGCTCTTGCATCTCTGTATCTATCCTTAAGGCCATCTCTTTAATCAGTAAGGAGATCAATCTGTTCAAGAGCTTCTTCAAGATTCTTCTTCAATTGTTACATATCCATAGCGATCTTATTTAAGTTGTTAAGCCTCTTCTAAATAAGTAAGCTCTGATACCAATTGTTAGAAATAGATAATACTGAGGGGGGATGTAATGTTCCGCTTCAGGGGCATCTTCAGATTTAACATTTATTTATATCGATTTGATAATATTTCTTATGATACCCTATTCAACAAGTGATATCTCATATATTATTTCGTAGAGATATGTCTTTCCATTAATTTGATAAGGTAATTATATGATTATAATAATATATGATTATATGTTATTATATTAATTATTTATTATTATATATTATATATGAATCACTTTAATTATTTATAGTAATATTATTTTAATATAGGCATAATGTCATATACTATAGCACATAAAATAGTTGATATATATGTATATATTAATTATATATATAGATAATAATATTCACATATTCATATATATAATTAATATTTATAATTGTATAATATATAACATTTTATATTTGTAACTTAGAATAATTATAATTTATTCTATATAAATTATCGATTATTAATATTATACCCTTTATGTATAATTAATTTATATACTAAAATGGGGATATCATATGGGAGGGGGGGATGGTGAACCAATATTATGAATCTTTTTGCCCACAACTGAATATTATTAACTACTTTTCCACATGCATAAGGAAGAAAAGCAATAGTGCTAAATAAAATAAACAACCATACACAAAGAGAGCTCATAACACCATATTTTGTTAACTAGGGAAACCCTGGCCAAGGAAAAACTCCAATGGGGATGAAACCCACAAGATGATTCACTATATAAAGAATTTGGTTAAGGATATTGACCCTGTTAGGAGTCTATAAAGAATTTATAGTGTCTTGAGTCCCTATTAGGAGACTAGGCCTTGTTGGAAGCCTCAACCCTATTAGGTGTTGCTTTAACCTTGTTAGGAGTTGGTAGATCATATACAAATGTGTGCAAGAAGAGCCCACTACCCTAACATGCAACTATACAATAAGTTCTTCAAGAAAATAAGTATACATACAATATTGGATCACTTGTTATACTTCACAAATCTTCTGATTGTCAATTCTTCATACAAAGAGTAATTGTGCACATATCAATCTACATCATATCTCACATAGCCTTTCTTTGCATCATAAATCATAACATTGCATTCACTTGTCACTTATATTTCACAACATTCGCATTACTTCGCAATTTCTAGTTACCCATGTATTTCATAATATTGCATTTGCACACTAACTTCCCAAATGAAGTTCTTTACTTATACCAAACATATTGGTAAATTTTTCCTTAGTCAGCTCACATATCATTCTTAGAGTCAGCTCATTAAGAATTAATAATTAAACAATTATTCAAGTCGTTTAACACATTCTGCTGATATGCTCTGTTCTACACTGTATCATCAATGCATTACTATTTCCTTCATAACTTGAACTCAGTTGGTCATACGGACACTGGTATACATCATTAGTATGACATCATGCATCTTTGGTTAACTGCGTAAGAGAATATTCCAAGGGAATATTTTGCTATCATCAAATATGTAATGTTGTTGTAACACTGCCTAATACTTAGACAATTTTTCTTCACAAATAATCATGACTAAACTGCAAAACAAATATGTTGCCATAAATGACAACCATATAACTTACCTTATCTGATTGATTGGTCATATTACCAACACAGTGATGATCGAGTGTCAAAATTTTGAGATTGTCAAGTAACAATATTGAGAATGAATTTGAGGAAATCATGAAATCTATTTGACTCAAATGATTTCTTTGGAGATGTAAACTGTGTTGAAGATAACATTGTTGAGTTGGATCATTAAATTCAAGGTAAGGATTAGGTAAAGATTTAATTGACAATTTCCAAAGAAGTTCCTAGAGGAAGATCAAGAAGATGGATAGATACAATTAGTGGAAGAGCACCTAAAGTACAAGAGAAAAAGGTGGTTAAGAGTCCTTATATCATATATTAAATATATTTTTAAAGACATTTATAATGTGTTTGAGCCCATAAGTTGAAATGTAAAGGCTAGAGAAGCCATTTGTAATAAGTGTCAAAATTGTGCAAGGAGGTCTCAAATTGGTCAAGAAGGCAAAAATATGAAAGAATTCCTTATAAATGATTAAGTTGATGTAAAATGTCCATTTAAGTCCATTTTATGGTTATTCAATTGTCCACGCAAATATCTGTCAAATTTGGACTTACACTTGCAAAAGTTGTAATGTGAAAATGCATAAAGTGCATAAATATTGTCAAAGTTGCATAATGATGTAAAAGAATGTAAGGAGATGGTTTAAAAGGTAGTTTGGAAGTTATAACCAACCAAAAAAACTATAAAAATGGATGTATGATTGTACCAAAGAAGAATGAAAGGAAACATTCACATTTGAAACAAATTTCATGAAATTTTGAGTTGTTATTTTGATTGACTTTTCAATTTTAGTGTTGGTTCCAGGTCTTGTACAACCATATACAGCCTAGAAACTATGTATAATCTATATTTTTGGGTAGAGGGCTGAATAACCTTCCTTATCTTAATGGTTTCGATTAGTTTCATTTGGTTTTGAAGAAGTTATGCATATTTTAGTGAAAGTGATTATTTACAAATTTTGGATTTCTTGACAGCAGTCATGTTGCAGCACTTGGTACTAACACATATGGAATAGTTATAACCTCTAAATAGATTCATTGGATAGATATTTGAATATAATTTCATTTACTTTTGGTTTGATTCATTTTCAATCATATTTATGGAGGTTATGAATGTTTTAGTGGAAACTGGTTTTTTTATATCTTCAATGGAGTTGCAAGCATAGATTTGCATGCATGTAATGATTTATAGATTGGAATAATTAATGTCTTATAGATTTGAGAACTAGACTCATAAGTGGTAATTTTTTTGAATTGGTTTGGTTACATTTGGAGTTTTTTGTGAGAAAGATATCAGATTCCCAAGGTAGGGTTTTGAGTTTTACTTCAACATTTGTATAGTAAAATTGGGTCTTGATAATGAGGACATAAATTATAATTGAGTTGTTGGATTGGGATTAGATTTGGATATGATTTAGAAGGAATAATTTTAAATAATTCTTCCAAAGTGTTTGGAAATAATTTTTTTGGAACAAATGTTATGAATAATGGAACCCAAAATAGAAACTAGGTTATGGGAATGAGAAAATATTAAGCTTGGTTGTGTTTAACATGGATTCACATAAGTATTCCATGTTTTTAAGTGTCATGGTGGGATCTTCTTATTGTTGTATATGTTTTTAAATATGCTCTTGTTCAACAAGTTTCTGTGGTGCATAGTTTAGCTTTCCTTGCTTTGGTTTGTTACTGCCTTGTTGCTAGTTTAGGTGCTTTGAGTAGGTTGTTTTACTTCTCGTCTTGTTTTGTTATTGCCCTGCTCTCCCTATTAGCAGCCCCCTAAATCTCCTTATGGTGTAGGAGAACCTAAAGTAAAAGAGAACAAGGAGGTTAATATTCCTTATATCATATATTTTTTAAGACATTTATAATGTGTTTGAGTCCATAAGTTGAAATGTAAAGGCTAGAGAAGCCATTTGTAATAAGTGTCAAAATTGTGCAAGGAGTTCTCAAATTGGTCAAGAAGATAAAACTATGAAATAATGTCTTAAAAATGATTAATTTGATGTAAAAGGTCCATTTAAGTCCATTCTAGGGTTATTCAAGTGTCCATGCAAATATTTTTCAAATTTGGACTTACACTTGCAAAAGTTGTAATGTGAAAATGCATAAAGTGCATAAATATTGTCACAATTACACAATGATTTTAAAAAATGTAAGGAGATGGTTTAAAAGGTGGTTTGGAATTTATAACCAACCAAAAAAACTATAAAAATGGATGTATGGTCAAACCAAAGAAGAATGGAAGGAAACATTCACATTTGAAACAAATTTCGTGAAATTTTGAGTTGTTATTTTGATTGACTTTTCAGTTTTAGTGTTGGTTCCAGGTCTTATATGGCCATGTACAGCTTGGAAACTATGTATAATCTATATTTTTTTATAGAGGGCTGAATAACCTTCCTTTTATTTATTTTTTGGATTAGTTTCATTTGGTTTTGAAGAAGTTATGCATATTTTAGTGAAAGTGGTTATTTACAAATTTTGGATTTCTTGACAGCAGTCATGTTGCAGCACTTGGTACTAACACATATGGAATAGTTACAACCTCTAAATAGATTCATTGGATATATATTTGAATCTAGTTTTATTTAATTTTTGTTTGAGTCATTTTTAATTATATTTATGGAGGTTATAAATGTTTTAGTGGAAACTAGTTTTTTTATATCTTCATTGGATTTGAAGACATAGTTTTGCATGCATGTAATGATTTATAGATTAGAATAATTAATGGCTTACATATTTGAAAACTAGACTCAGAAATGGTCATTTTTTGAATTGGTTTGGTTTCATTTGGAGTTTTTGTGAGAAAGATATCAGATTCCCAAGGCAGGGTTTTGAGTTTTACTTCAACATTTTTATAGTAAAAATAGGTCTTGATACAGAGGTCATAAATTATAATTGGGATGTTGGATTGGGCTTAGCTTTGGATATGATTTAGAAGGACTAATTTTAAATAATTCCTCCAAAGGGTTTGGTAATAATATTTTTAGAAAAAATGTTATGAATAATGGAATACAAAATAGAAACCAGGCTATGGGAATGAGAGAATATTAAGCTTAGTTGTGTTTAACCTCATAAAATGCCTCTATGTTGAATGTTTTATGTTAGTAATATGTAGATTTGGATTTGTTTGAAATCCTTTTTACATCAAATTGGTATCAGATCCAGCAAAATATCTAGGTAGATAGATATTGTGAGGAAAGAACTTGATCCATCTAGTTGCAAGAAGGAAAGAAGTTCTTGAAAAGTTTGTGGGTAGGCAAGTAAGTTCTTTCTTGACCATTCTCTGACAGAGATACGTCTGGAGTAGGGTGCCGAAAGAAACCACTGAGTGAGAGTGGGAAGTGCATCACTGGACTGAATCTACTATTGGGTAAGATGGATGGTTCATGTTGGATATTTTTTTGTTGTGCAGCATTGTGAGAGATGGAGTCAGTTACAACATCAGAGTGAGCAGCATGAGCATGGAGCAAAGCTTGTTTGCAAATTATTCACAAAGGCATTTCCATGGAAAATGAAAAATTTTCAAAATTGGGAGTGCACCTAAAGTACAAGAGAACAAGGATGTTAAGAGTCCTTATATCATATATTAATTTTTTTTTAAGACAAATGTGTTTGAGTCCATAAGTTGAAATGTAAAGGCTAGAGAAGCCATTTGTAATAAGTGTCAAAATTGTGCAAGGAGGTCTCAAATTGGTCAAGAAGATAAAAGTATGAAAGAATACCTTATAAATGATTAAGTTGATGTAAAATGTCCATTTAAGTCCATTTTAGGGCTATTCAAGTGTCCATGCAAATATTTGTCAAATTTGGACTTACACTTGCAAAAGTTGTAATGTGAAAATGTATAAAGTGCATAAATATTGTCAAAGTTGCATAATGATTTAAAAGAATGTAAGGAGATGGTTTAAAAGGTGGTTTGGAAGTTATAACCAACCACAAAAACTATAAAAATGGATGTATGGTCAAACCAAAGAAGAATGGAAGGAAACATTCACATTTGAAACAAATTTCATGAAATTTTGAGTTGTTATTTTGATTGACTTTTCAGTTTTAGTGTTGATTCTAGGTCTTGTATAGACATGTGAAGCCTAGAAACCATGTATAATCTATATTTTTGGATAGAAGGATGAATAACCTTCCTTCTCTTTTTGGTTTGGATTAGTTTAATTTGGTTTTGAAGAAGTTATGCATATTTTAGTGAAAGTGGTTATTTATAGATTTCAGATTTCTTAACAGCAGTCATATTGTAGCACTTGGTACTGACACATATGGAATAGTTATGAAATCTAAATAGACTCATTAGATATATATTTGAATCTAATTTCATTTACTTTTTTTTAGTCATTTTCAATCATATTTCTAGAAGTTATGAATGTTTTAGTGGAAACTGGTTTTTTTATATCTTCAATGGAGTTATAGGCATAGATTTGCATGCATGTAATGATTTATAGATTGGAATAATTAATGGCTTATAGATTTGAAAACCAGACTCAAAATATGTCATTTTTTGAATTTTTTTGGTTTTATTTGGATTTTTTGTGAGAAAGATATTGGATTCCCAAGGCAAGGTTTTGAGTTTTACTTCAGCATTTTTATAGTAAAATTAAGTCTTGATACAGAGGTCATAAATTATAAATAGATTGCTGGATTGGGCTTAGCTTTGGATATGATTTAGAAGGACTAATTTTAAATAATTCCTCAAAAGGGTTTGGGAAGAATTTTTTTGGAACAAATGTTATGAATAATGGAACCCAAAATAGAAGCCAGGCTATGGGAATCAGAGAATATTAAGCTTGGTTGTGTTTAAACTCATAAAATGCCTCTATGTTGAATGTTTTATGCTAGTGATATTTAGATTTGGATTTGTTTGAAATCCTTTTTACATCAACAATGAATCATGTTGAACCTGATCGTAAACCCTAAGATCTACAGTGATCGTGGAAAACAACAAAGTAAGAATGACATATTTAAATAAGTATGGAACCAAACTTATGAAAAAAAGAGAGATAGAAGCCCACATAGAAAGGTGGATTAGAGATGTACAAGGGTGAACACAATAGTATTTGAGTGAATCCAAAGCTAAAGGATATTTCTTACATAAATGTTGTTAATATTGATAAGTGAATCTAAGCAAGACGACTCAAGTGTTGTTCAAAGGAGAAGGTTGATTGCTTGAAGGTGCGCCAAGTGAATCAAGAACAGAGATGACAATGGGGATCTTATCCATGAATCAACCCACAGATCGAATAGTGATCTAAATTTGCAAAGTGAGTTGTAAACAAGGTGATTAAATCCTCTAATTAGGTCACATTCAACAATGTGTATTGTAAACCTTTAACAGTGTTGGTTCCTAACAGGGCTCACTTCAAAAGAGTGAAAAATTAGTGGCATGTTGCTAGTGGTTTTTCCAAGATTGGGTCTCCACATAAAATCCTACTGTGAAAATTATGTTGAATACTTTATATGTTTTTGCATTTGATAATGTTTTCATTTAGCAAAGTATGTTATGTTTGAGAAAGTAATTGTATCACTACAGTAGAGACCGAGCAACAAGAAGATAAGAAAAATAGTAAGTGTTTGTGTTTAATTGTTCAAATGGTACATATAGACCTTGAGTAACTGATTCACCCCCCTAGTTATTCTAAACATTTCTAACAGTTGTTCCCTCCTAGAGATAACATGTCTTGTAGTTTTGTTGGTTGAGACTTTTGTGAATTTACAAGTGGGATAATGTGTCATTCTCTTTTGGTGACTCCATGTCAAATAGGTTGCTTAATCCCATTGATCTTATGCTTAGCAGGAAAACATCCTATTGAGTCACCAAAAATGTTAGCTATTTTTGCCCCATTCAGCCCATCATCGATAACCAATCTGAGAAAAATTCAATGGGCTAGATTCTTCAACATTGGGTTAACACATCATAACATTATGGTTAACATTTCATGTTGTCTACATTCACTATTTTGTAGTGTCACTTTCATGCCCTTCGTGAAATAGAAAAATTCGTTATTTTGCAAAGCTTCCTTCTTTGTCTTTGCAAAATAGTGACATTAGTTCATTTTTTAATGCTCCATGTGTTTCATTTTTGTTGGATCAATAGGTTTGGACCAAGTGGTAGAAGGTTAACACTTGTGTTAACCCATTTCACTATTTTGCAAGGCTCATTTTTGGCATCTTGCGAAATAGAAAAAATCCTCTGTTGTTTATTCCACCATGCATTAGGAATTGTACCAATTGTCATATTTTAATGGTTCTTCATCTATGACTATGTTTTAGTCACTCATTGGGGGTTACTTTATTGCATATAGGTCATACATTTCAAATATGAAGGATCTTCATCAATGGTCATTACTTTTTTGGGAAACATTTGATCTTTTCCATGCGGGTCAACTCTACAATTTATGCAAGTGGGTTAACCCTATGTGTTATCCCATCCCGCATTTTAATAGCATTGTGATTTGATCTCTTGCAGTCACCACACTCTTCCAAGGCTACTTCTTTATTGTTGAATGACTTCTTGGGTCTTGTTCCAAAGTGTTAATGTATCTTCATGATTGTTTAATGCTTACAATGATCAAATATCTTGGATTTGATCTTTTCAATAGCTAGGTATATTCATTTTGGTCTCTTCTTGTCACTTCACTAAAGCAAGTTGTTTCAAATATCATATTTATCTTTGATATTCAACTATTTCTCTCTATAACTCTTAACTTTAGTGGTTGGAGTTTAAACTTCATGGTTTCCTTCGAGCTATGCCTAAACTCTTTAAAAGGTAGTTTGTAAATATTTCTAAAGGTTCTTCTAGAATGACATTTTTTCAATAGCCTTATGCTCTACAAATATATTCCTTGTCTTCCATTAATGAAATAACTCTATTTCTTGCATTTTCTTGCCATTCTTCTATCTAGTGCATGTTTTGTATGTCTTGTAGTGAATGTTTCCATTCTATTTTCCTGATTTGTGTGTTGTTTTTAATTTGTTGGCATTTGTTGTAGAAGTGAAAACCCATTTCCTTTCAACATTTGATTGGTTCAAACTTGCATGCAATTTCTTGGAAGGTAGATTAGAGTTTATAATAATGTATTTGAGTGTTTCATTGATGTGTAGTGCAGTTGTAGGTAGAGGTAGTAACCATAATTTCAGCCCGATGCATCACCCCCTTTCATTTCAGCATTTTAAATTCATGAAATCTCTCCCCCTTTTCCCTCAAAGTCTTAGTTTAGATACATCCTGATTGTAAGGAAGTTGAACTTCTCCGAAGATTCAAAATCAAAGGCCAAGTCCCACTCTTGGAGGTTGTTTCCATGTTACACAAGGTCACCTAAGGATAACATGTTGAGCAATGGTGCAAACTTTTGTGACAACAAGTACCAAACAAGTCCTTGAACTTGGCCCACATCTCTCAAGGAGTATCACACCCACTAGGATGAAACTTTAAGATGTCTAAAACACTCAAAGAAATCAAACCCATGGCCTCATCCACATTATTATTATGTTACAAGGTCTAATAATAACTTTAAAAAACTAGTTGCACTTCATCTAAACAAGACCACAAACCCTTTGAATGGAGAAGCCATGTTATGGCAATTGTCTATGTGTGATAGTTATGTGGGTTTAGCGGAACTAGACAAGAAGAGGTCTCAAACATTTTTTTAGAAGGTGTCTGTTTTGATATAATTTTGATTTACTAATATAAACTATAGAAACAAGAATAAAAAACACCCGCCACAATGCAAAAAATTTGAACCCTAGATGCTAGAAAACATGTGTATACAAGAGAAGGGCAAAAATGGCTTTAGTTGAGTATCATGTGTACCTTGAAAAAAACTAATGAAAATAATAGAGGATTTGGAAAGATCTCAAAATAATCTTTTTGATGCTTCTTCTAGATAAAAAAAATGGAGCTAAAATGAGCAATCTAGCCCCCCCAAAATGTAAGAACAATCATCTGGCTTTAACATACTGGGGAAAAAACTAGAAAAAACCTACACCATTGTGTTCATCTTGGAGTCAATTTGTTTTCCCAAAAATGCCTCTATATGCTCAAATTATTGCAACAAAATCACAACTACCCCTTGAAGGCAAAAAAAAGTCCCTTAAGTGCAAAAAAATAGCCCCTTAGGCCGCAATATGACCACTCGCTGGACAGGGAGGGGGTTGGTGGGTCATGAGCAATGCAAAGGTGGTCTTGCAGTAGTGAGTTGAGGTCACGGTGGAGGGCACACCAAGTGGTGGTGGTAGGTAGGATGAACTGTAATTGAGTGAGGCTATAGTGGCATTGTGGTTGCGTGGTCGCTAAGAGTAATGCACGTAGGTGGCGGTCGCTCCTCTTGCACTAATGTGTTTTAATAAATGCACTGCATATTTTAATTTTTTTTAAATGTGATTTTTATGCCTTGGGACACATGCTAAGGTCATATACAAGCAAAATGTTTTTGCCTCTCCTATCAATGACATCCAAAATCAAAGTGCCTTAGGAAATAAGGGTTTTGATGCACTCTGAATCCAACTGTGATGTCACTTTGGACTCAAAGTGCTTCAAATTTCAGAGACCCCTATTTCCACAAAAATACCCAAAAATGCTACATTTGCTATGTTAAACTCTCATTCCCCTTTTCTTCAAACACAAACAAGATACAAAAAATTTGACTCTGATGCCATGAAGGATTTTATAAGAACAAATTCACAAATCCTGTAAAACACCTGCTTGCAAGAACCTGTCACAAAAAAGGAAAAGATAAGAGAAGGCAAGGGTTTGGCTTTGAAATATACAAGAGTTTATTATCAGACAAAAATAATGAGTAAAAATATACAATGGATCAATCCTTATAGAAGGAGATCATAAAACCTAAAAGGGAAACCCTAAGAGGTAAATGATATTTAATAATTAATATTTAATTATTGAATTGCAATGCATGTACATAAAGTGAAATATTAAGTAGGGAGTGGAGGTAATCTAATAAATGTAATATAATTAATCCTTTACTCTAACAAGAAGAAATTGTGAAAGTTAGGCATGCCAAGCCAAAGACAGTTGAATCTACAAGACACTTCAATCTCAGTCTAGTGTGCTTCTTCTTCCGCAACATCTAAACCAAAAATAGAGAGGGGTATCTTGTTAGATCATTGTATCTTTTCTTGGATCTTCTAAAGCAATTTAAACTTCTCTTAAACAAGGGGAACAACAATGAGTGCAACCACACATGAAGCTAGAGGAGTCTCAATAAATCCATTAACAAGTATAGAAGGAATGCTCAAGAGAAACATTACTCCCCTTGAAAGTGACTTCGATACTACCAAGGGAAATTTTAGTCTTTAAAGACCCTTTCAGCCCTTTGACAAAGGAGCACATAATGTTAGATCTTCTATTAAATATTACACTACTTGGATCTTCACCTATTCTTGGAGCACAAAACTCATCCACTAGCAGTCAGGTGGGTATGACCAAAGCATCAATCACACTTCACTCATCATATGCATTGGGCAGGAAACTACATTGGGACCGATTCCTTATTATACAAAATTACATGTAACTCATTGTGTTGTTATGGTATCACTTGGTCTTTTTAATTATCTTTAAAAGTTGAGAATTTTCTATATTATAACCAATATTTCTCTCAATTACATAGATTAGGGCCAGGTGGGTGGCAAAGTAGTGACTTTCAAGGACGAAAAATTCTCCCAAAATCTTCTATGCACAAGAGTTGGCTATATAAATATATAACAATTCTATATTGTGTGTTATAAAAAATGATTAGTTAAATTTAGAGGAAGAGATAATCTGAAGAGTAAATTTTATGACCTATAATCAAATATTTTTTAACAAATTAATGACTGTAAAGAGAAAAAAGAACTAAACTATTATCCCTTTTCTCATTTTTTGCATAAACTATAAATACCAAAACTGTTAAGTATTTATTGTTTGTTGAGAGTATCTCATAATGTATACATTGCAAAGCAAAAAACAAAGGAAAATGCATAAAACAAAGAGAGGCGTGATTTTTCTAGAAATGTAAATTGAACTTGCTATAGAAATTATGGGTTCAAAATTGAATAACACTTGAAATGCAACCTAATATAAATGAATATTATAAATTTTCAAATATTTAATTATTTTATTGCTAAAAAATCAAACACACATGTACTATATGTGTTCTTTAAAATATGAGCATAAAAACTAAAAATAGTGTATGAGCAGAAAATCTCTTCAAAAATAATTTGAGGATCAGTAAAAATGCAATTACAAAAAGTTTTCCATAATATGATCAAAATTTTCAAAAAAATCTATTGAAATTTATAGTAAAATGGCTTCCAAACATGTCTGCATTCTTCAAGAAGAATACAAAATCTCTCCAAATTACTATATGATTCTTCTAAACAAAGCACAAAATCCGTCTTTTTTTTTCTTTTCTAAAACTCATAGAGAGGCAATCATTCTCCAATGCAAAGGATGTTTAATTTACCTTGTGAATGTCATTGACCAAATACTTTAAGAAAAATCTAGAATAGTATTTGTGGGAAGTACAATGTTGATCTTACATTACCTATAGTTTGTGCAAAATTATTACTACCTTAGGGCAGTCCTTTAATGAGGTGGAGACATGTAAAACTCATAATTATATGCAAGGGGTATTCTTGCTTAAAAAACTTAGACTATCTTATAGGATGATAATTATCAAGGAAATATCTCACACAACAATGTGACAACATGTTAAAAGCAACACACACTTCTTCAACCATCCACCACCCTCAACTTGTTTGGGCACTTTGAGTTAATGTCAAGATGTTGCACAAAATTTTCTTGTAGTATCCAATGGATAGAACTATTGTCATGGAGAGGTTGAAATCCTCAATGATAGATGTAGAAGTCCAAGTTTTGGTACCAATTCAAAGCATACTTGAAAAGCTTTGAAGGAACACCTCCCAATCCTTGGTAGTTAACTAAACCACCACAATCACCAATGTTGCATCTTCCTTAACCACTTTTGTTGAAGGAGTAGTTAGTGCAGCCCCAAAACCTTCCCTATGCACCTATAAACACATCCATAAGCTCTAGAAAAATTGGGAGGGGAAAATGAATACCATTCACGATGAGTGAGGAAAAAAAATATAAAGGAAAGTCCCAAATGATCTCATCTACCCTTAGGAATTTTTGGCAGCTTACATGTGCATTCACTGCATGCAAACTGTAGGTACAACACATGGTTGTTCATTGCCATGCCTCGCCACAAACATTTTTTCCCATTTTTTAAACTGAAAAATAGAAATATTGCTAGGAAAAAAGAGTTGAACCAATGAAGAAAAAGATATTTTAGATCTTAAAATTCATTTTAATAGGTAATAATAAATCAACCACAGTATTACAAGATTTTTTTCCATTTTCTTCAATGCATGAACTATTGATAAAAACAACATCCAAAAACTAGCCTCAGAAGGTAGGGACTAAAAATAGGTTATAATTATTAATAATTATATTATACATAATTATGTCGAACGTGTACCCTTTCTCAACAATCCAACTTTTTTTTTTGCATCGATAGTCTGTGTTGCTTGGTTGTTGTGCAAGACAATGGCCAACATCTTGGTCATCCACCTCCCGCTAGGTCCTAGCTTGAATATCATGTAGGAAAACACCTCTCTGACACACTTTCAAGGCCTTCCCTGCACCATAGACATAAATGACACCAACCTGCTTGTTGGACCATGGAAGAGCTTCTAAGATTGTGATGAGAGAAAGGGTTCTCACATTGTCACGCCATGTAACAAGCTATGCACTAGGCCATTGAGAGATATTTATCTGTTTGTGATGAGTCAGGGGTTTTACTATTGTGAAACCAAGACTCCTGCCACCAAGCTAGTTGCCTCTAACATGTCTGGCTTAGCATCCCATATAAAGGGTGGTTCTTTTGCTTGGTGAACAAATTATATCCCACCCATTCTCTAAATTTGCTTCATGGTTTCCCAACAATCTTCCACCCATTCTCCAGTTTGGGCTTTGTTTGTCATAGTGCCCTGTTGTTTACCAAGGGCATTTATGCACCCCCTTGGGGATGGTATCAGTAGAGTTTGTACCATGTTTTTATTATAGCATGTGTTTTTGAGGTATGTAGTAAAAAGGTATGCCTGCAACCACCTGCTCATGTGAGTTTTCAGTTTGCTATTTTTTATTCTGTGGTTTGGATCTTTCATTTTCTTTGCTAATATGGTGTGTTCATTACTTTGTGTTTTTGTAGCCATTGACATAAAAATATATAGTTTGGGTTATGCTTGGGTGAGGATAGGAGTAGGATAAATATTCTTCAAGCATTCTAAAATCATTGGTCATTGATTTTCCCCTTCAGCTTTGATATTTTTCATCTCCTTGCCCCCTTAGCATCAATGTCACTGATGCGCTCAAGGCCAATAATTTGAACTTGTTTATTTCAAAATTCCAATAGGAAAAGGTAGGTACTGATAAATTTTCCTTTCCAATCTCAGCCCATCTCCATTTCTTAGACTATACTCAATCCATTTTCCCATGTATGCAAGGCCTCTGAACAATTTATATGAATCAATAAACACATTTTTGGGTGAGGGATAAGAGTTGAGTTTTACTAAAATGACATGGGGAGATCATTAGGTGTTGGGTGTCTTAGAATCATCAAATTTGGCTAGGACTCTAGAAAAGCTAGGCCCAGGAGAAATGAATAGGAAGGGGGAGAAGTAAAGATCAATTTCATCACTTTTTTCTCTAACGAGCTAAATACCTGTTGAATTGTTTGTCTATTTTGGAGGCATTCTAATTTTTACTAGTTAGTTTCAGTTCTTTGTGAATATTTTTGGACATGGTAAATACTCATTGAATTGTTCATCTAGTTTGAAGGCGTTGTAAAATATTCGAGTTGGTTTTGTGTAATTGAACATGTCTATGGATTTGATTTGATCAATTGGTTTCATTTTGAATAAACCATGTTCATTTAGGAAGAATGTGTCTAGGTTCTATAGATGTTATGTTTTTGCATATCACTTATGCCCTTTTTTACTATCCAAAACAAACTCAACTTTCCTCATAAATATGTTGGATTTTATTGGCTCATTTGCAAAGTTCATTTGAATCACGAAAATTGTGACAGATTTGTACACAATTTTCATTGTTCAAATAGTCATGCAGTCTAGACGACATAGTTCATTTGAATTGTGGAAATCGTGACAGATTTATAAGCACCTATTGTTCAAAAATGCTAATGGGTTTTTGGACATTAAACATTATGTTAGTAAAAGAGGTAAGTTTTTGAAAAATGAGAAGCTGGTGGTATCAACAACCCGCTTATATGTTTACTATCCAAAAACTCATTAGCATTCCCAAATAATAGGTCTGTATAAATCTGTCATAATTT
Organism: Cupressus sempervirens; assembly: GCA_028749045.1. Lineage (NCBI taxonomy): Eukaryota > Viridiplantae > Streptophyta > Pinopsida > Cupressales > Cupressaceae > Cupressus > Cupressus sempervirens. The sequence goes on from CM053783.1 coordinate 624,197,308, forward strand.
CCACAATTTAAATGAACTTTGTTTGGATAAAGTAGGGGACAACTTGCAAAACATAATTTCCTACAACTACATGGAGTTTAAATTTTGTTTATTTTTTACATTAGACCATTGTACATTATTATACTTACTTTTTGAACTTGCACATTAAATGAAATGTGATTTCATCTAGAAAACTTTATTATGTCTATATTAATTGTTAAACAAAAAATAATTTAAACAATGTGAAATATATTTTTTCCCTCATAGTGTGAGATACATTTTTACCCCCCATGCAAAGAAGATCATGATTTATTTTAAATTGACTTTTTTTTCTAAATTGAATTAAGTTTGATGAGGAAGACTGGCGACTAAGTTCAATGAGGATTAACTCATATTTAAGAAAATATGAGAGAGGTCCACGTTTTGTGTAGAGAAATATGAGAAAGGTCTATATTTTGTGTAGAGAGATATTTAGCATTATATGATTTATGTAATTTAATAATTTTATAGATATGTGTAATGTATGTTTATGTTGAAGGTATTTTATATTTAAAAATGTATTTGTGGTTTAATTTTATTTTTGATTGTAACATGTTTCATGTGAAAGGAGAAATGACTTATTTAAAACTACAATTAACAAGTTAAAGCTCAAGCTAGATATTTATTTTGACACAAAAGAGACAAATATTTTTTACTTTATTTTGCCTTACTACCTATTATTCAAAATAATCAACAATTTACAATTGTCTTTCATTTTGTTATCATTTTTTAACTTTGTAAACATCAACAAAATTGAAATATAAATAACAATAATAATACCCTTTCTACCATAATAGAGTTATTCCATCTTATGGTTAGCATCAAGCAGTTCTTTATTAGGGTTTTGCCTATGATTATTTTTTAGAGTTAAGGTTATGATTGTATTTTAGGGTAAGGGTTTTCTTAAGAGTTAATATTTTAAATTAGAAGTTTAGGTTTATGTCATAATTAGCATTAGGACTAGGTTTAGAGTTTGGGTCATGATTATTTAGGATTCAAGTGGGCATTTCCATGTCAAAACAAAATCCCATTTGGAGGTCAGTCAATCATTCTATGATTATGTTTCAAGGTTAAGGTTACAATTGTATTTTAGGGCAAGGATTTTCTTAAGAGTTGTTATAATAGATTAAAAGTTTAGGTTTATGCCATAGTTAGTGTTAGTATTTGGGTTTAGATTTTGGGTCATGATTATTTAGAATTTAAGTGGCCATTCCCATGTCAAAAAAAAAATCCCATTTGGAGGTCAATCTGTCATTCTATTTGGTGACTTGGGCAACTTCCACTAGTCAAAGACATCCCAATGTAAGCATTGTCATCTTATGGGGAACTTGCTGGCATGGATTCAACATAATTATAACTCTTAAAAAATATTTTGTCAAAGTAAAGAGGACAATACCCAATTAATTTTTTGCAACCTCTTCTCAAACCTACAGAATCCACAACTAACAATTGCAAATTAGCAATTACTGATGACAAGATCAAGCTCCTCACTAAGCTCTAACAACAATCTACTTTCTAGCATCTACATGCTTTTTTAACTACAATCTACTTTCTTAGCCTCTACACTCTTATTTGCCACAAATGAAATGGTATCATTAATCACAATAAATAAATGTTGGTATCTTCAATAATGCAAGATACTCTATGCATAGAAAAACAAATTAGGGGTTCTATAATAATAGATCTAGAGAAAGAACAATTGGATTATAAAACCTACAAAATGTACAACTAACAATTGCATATTAGCAATTACTGATGACAACAATCTACTTTCTAGCATCTACACACTCATTTGACACCAATCTACTTTCTTAGCATCTACACACTTATTTTCCACAAATGAAATGGTATCGTTAATCACAATAAATAAATGTTTGCATCTTCAACAATGCAAGTTACCCTATGCATAAAAGAAAAATAGGGGTTCTACAATAGTAGATCCAAAGGAAGAACAATTAGATTCAAAGGCACTTTTATGAAACTAGAAAGAAGTAATTCTATCATTTGATTTATAGATTACAACAAGTGTTCTTAATAGTTAACTTCAATAGGCAAGGGCAATAGTTTACATGAATAATGAGAAGTCACCACAAATTTTCATTTTTTTTGTTGTTGTTCGATTAAACCTACTAAATGCACAACCAACAATTGCACATTAGCAACTACAGATGACACAATCAAGCTCCTCACTAACCTATGAAAAAATATATTTTCTTAGCATTTACATGCTTATTTGATACAAATGAAATGCTATAATTAAACACAATAAATAAATGTTGTATCTTCAACAATGCAAATCACCCTATGCATAGCGAAAAAAATTAGGGTTTCTACAACACTAGATCTAGATGAAGAAAATTAGGCTCAAAGATACTTTTATGAAATGGGAAAGAAGTAATGTTATCCTATAATTTGTAGGCTACATCAAGTCTTCTTAAAAAGTGCACATGTAGGAGCAATAGTACACAAGAATAATGACAAGCCACCACAAATTTTTCTTTTTTATTGTTTGATTTAGTAACTACACAGTGCCACCATGGAATTAGAATGAACCAAAGGACGTGCCAATAATACCATTTAGTAGTGGACTTCATGACAAATATTGCTTAGAATGACATGGACATTCCTCACTTTGACATTGACTACCAAGGAATCACATTCACAATAACTTCAAGAGTAGGCGGGCTTGTTTATGTGCCTATACACCCCAATTGATGTGTGTGTAGACCCCAATTTCATATTTGATAAATATGCACGTACATACAGACAAATCCATTTGTAAATTAACACCCCTACATATGTATGCACGTATTTCACTTTCTATGGTTTGTACAAATCAAAACTTTTGGTTCTATTTTTTAAATTTATTTCAAACTATAATATTTTTGGAATGACTTTTTGGTTTCATCTTGTAACCATTTTTTTTCCACAATTGTAATCTTGTTCAAAAACTAAAATATTATTATTATCTCATGCTTTCTTTATAAATAATTTTGGCATATTAGTTAGATTAATAGATTCTGGGAAGTTTTATTACCTATTTTTGTGTGACGAATAATTGTTAATACACACCAACTATAATGAAAATATTGAACTAATCTTAGAAGAATAAATAAAATGTGTCTCGTGAATTAGTATCACACAGTAACAAGAACAAGTTGAATTTAGATTTTGTGTAGCTTTTGCATGATTATATATGATGTTGTAGATCAGTTTTTAAATAAGAAATATTCTATAATGAACATATTGAACTAATCTTAGAAGAATAAATAAAACATGTCTTGTGAAAATAATGAACTAATCTTAGAAGAACAAATAAATGATGTTGTAGATCAATTTTTAAATCAGATTTACTTTTTGTTTATGGTCATATGGTTGTAATAATGTGTAATGGTACATTTATGAAAACAAAAGTGTTGCAAGAAGAACTTGAGTTAATAAGTTTGTACATGGGTCATTATGAATATCTCTATGATAGCATTTGAATTCCTTTCATTTCTTTTTTGTGAGTTGAGAAGTCTTTCAATGTCTCTTTTATTCACAAAGTTTATGGATATTTTCTTTGACTTTCATGATCGTCTAAATTTTAGTTTCACCTCTTTGTACCGTATAGTCCATTCCTTATGCTAATTACTCGTGAACTTGCTTTCACAATTGCATTTCTATTAAGAAAGCATTATACTTGAAAGACCATGTGCCTTGACCAAATTGTCAAGAAAATATTAACCCTATTCATCCAAGGCTGAAAAGAAGATATTCTAGGCTTTAAACAAATGCAAAAACAAAACCCATAATCTTGAAATCCCACCATGAGATGAGGAAGTTCATGTGTACATTTCCAAAATGTAAGACAAAGATGAATGATAAATCAACAAAGAGAAAATTGGGTATTTTTTAATACTTTGTACTTACATCTTAAAGGTTTAAGACTATACCCATTGGAAGGGTAAACAATTAAGAAAACAAAGTGTTACAAAACAAGAAATGGTGAGCTTGAAGCTGTAAATTACACACATACCTATCTTTAAAATAGTTAACATAGTGTTACAAGCTACACCATTCAACAAAAAAAACTCCGATTAGAAAATACCTCTATAAATTATCTCTTGTCATAAAAGCATATATACATTTCTTTCTATATTACTAGTTGTTCACCCTATTATGCACATATGCTACAAAGGATGCATATGGTCAACAACTTCTTCGAATACATGGAGCTCCACAACATCCAACAAGAAGAAATGTTTGTCAGGATAGAAGCAAAATAGTCCCTCCACCAAAAGCTACTAATAGTACACCACGTGATACCATCAGAAGTGGATTACATCAGCCTCTTATAAGGAACAATATATATGTGGTTGAAAAAGATTCTTCTTATGCCACATGTAAATACCATTGGTCTATAGGCCCTGCACTACCACGGTTGCATCTATTGTCTACAATTTACATCCAAATCAAACACCCTATAAAACTGACAAATTTTTCAAAGCTGGGGACCACAAGGCACCAACTATTTAACATTGCAACTTCCTGAACAACTCAATGCAATTCTTAGAGACCGAGTACCTATATGGAACCAACAACACTTCGATGTACCCATTGCACCCTTCGGTACAATTGCTAGTTATAATATAATTATGCTAAAGGTATCCCTATACTGAAGTTGTTCAACTTGAAAAATCAATCTATGGCTAAAAGTTTCTTACACAAGATGCAAGACTATTGAATAAAATCTATCTGTCCATTGTGTTTTATAATAAAACTTATTAGATTAAATTTAATTAGGTTTCCACAATCCATTTTGACATACATGATCTATTTCTAGATTCAATTATATATAGAATTTTTAGCATCAACATTTCGAATCACACTCTATGATCCATCATCCGAATGAGAAAATGCAAGAATAGATTGGTAAAATGTGAGAGTCCATAATTCATACAGACCACAATGCAATAAAAATTGCTAAAATATTGATACTTAATAAAGCCGCATGGTTTATCTCGTTCTGTAATAACACGGGCACAAGATTAAAAAGTTGGTTCCAATTATTTAAGTACTTTTCTTGTTGATTTAAAATCCTCATAACACTTTTGTCATTGACAATCCATAAAAATAAAATCTGACATTTTACTTTTTAACAAAAACTCTTTTGGCTACCAATATTTGGAAAGGTGTTATGGTCTGGCAGAAAAATTAGTAGTTTTATATAGTTTACAATTTGATATAGGAATTTGTTTTTGTTCCAATTTAGTTTGGGTCTAGCTTGAAGGCAAGGTTTAAGGTGATTGGATTAAATATTAAGTTTATTATTAGGGTTGAATATTTGATATTATAATTTATTATTTACAATTTAGATATTTTTAATTAGGATTATAATTCTAAGTTTTAACATTTACAATAAGGGTTTATTATTTACAAAATAAAAGTTAGTTTTTGGTAAAAAATTATATGTAGATGAAAGTTTACTATTTTTTATTTTTTTCAAACATTTATAGATTAAAAGTTTTTCTTTTTCTTTTTCTTTTTAAATTTATAATTAGATTTTATATACAATATAGACTAATATAAATAAATAAAAAATATTTGTAGTTTTCATTTCACATAGATGCAAATTTATATTATTGTATTATATTAAATTATATCATAATTATATTTTAGCCGATAGGCTATTTGTTCCAAAAATTGAATTTTTGACAGAAAAGTTGTTAGTTGGTCGAAAAAGTTGTCAGTTTGGCCAAAAAATTGTAAATTCTCCCCGTTAATAATTTGCCACCCAGTTTCTAACTCCACATTTAACTCTTGTTTTGATATTTATTATTTGTTATCTCCACTTTTAACTATTGTTTTTCTTTTTTTATTTATTTTTAAAAAAATTACTTGTGATCTCCACATTAGCTAATGTTGTGATCTCTATTTATTTAACTTTTGATTTTTAAAATTGATTTAGATTTTTATTTTTTAATTTATTTTTATTTTAATTTTTTATCGGTAAACAGTCATAGCCATGATTAATATTTATTAATTAAATCAAATTTACAAGCTATCCACCATTCCGACGGGCACTGGTAGGAAAGAACGAGGAAAGAAAACCTCCAGTCTTGCCCGGGATCAAAGTCCTATATTATACATATGTAAAAGGGGCATACCCTAGTTAATTACAATTTTGAAGATCACATTTCTAATCTGAGTCTGTCATGCCTGCTTGAGGATAAAAGGAAATATGAATCTCAACTCTGTACACATATCATCACATCCAAATCAAACATTAGGGATTAGTCAAAAAAATGGAAATCATCAATTCCTTAATGATAGATCAGGATGACCCAATCCATGAATTTTTTTTTTAGTGAATGATTAGTATTTAATCGATTACTTTAATATTAGTATTCAATTTGAATTACTTTCTTAATTTTACTTAACTTCAAGTTGATGAAAGAGTATCAAAAATTGAATTATGTGATTATGAATCATTATTTATGTCATAATTTATGCCTGATATGTTAATTATTTGAAGGTAATTCAAAATAATTATTCAATTTACACTTCTATTAGGGGGAGCAAACCACTACAAAACATGTAAGGCTCGAACATCCCAAAGGCCAAGAGGGGGTTGAACAAAAATGCATTTTGGAGTGAATTCTCAAAAATCATCTAATATACGCCAAAACTAGGAAAAAGATTTGAAATAAATTAACCCTAAATTCATGCTTTCGTCATAACAAGACATTCCTAGAAATACCATATTTCATAGGCTACAATCGATACCAGAAAAAGAGGCAAAAAATAAACTACATAATGAAATATCTTAATTATAAGATTTGATATTTACATTTTCAAAATGCCCCTAATAGACTATGAGGGATCTGTATTATAGTTCACCTTACATGCAGCAATTTGGCCTTAGTTGTAGTTGATAGAGATTACTGAAAGAGACCTTACCGCTAATTTAACATAATATCAAAATTTAGGGTCTAGATAGCTACAAAATGACCCACATTCAAAATTCTGGGTCGTTAAAACAGAGACCCACAATACATAGGATTATCAGGATCTTTTAAAGACCATTATAATTTTCAAGGCTTCCTGTAGCGATAAAACGTTTAAACCTGGAGGAAATTTGAAGGTTGTCCTACCCTTGCTAGATTTATCATAATTGGGCAAACTAAATTCCACTTCATCCAAATCTATAAAGTCTACATCCGAATGAATGTAGGCATCATACGCCCTTAGATAATCAGTTAACCAATTCCTACCCGGGTCTTCAATTATTCCCCTCCACGTTAACAGAAAATTAATACTCAACTCCATTTTCGGTCATTCATGAAAAAACTTGACATTGTCCCTAACTACCAGACAGGGATGTCTTGGGCTCCTCCTAATTTTCGGGCTATTTACATAAAATTCCATGTAGTACTCAGGAAGGGGAATATGAAGCTTGTCATCTATATTAGCAACTGCAATTTCCAAGCCTACGAGCCAACAAGGGTCGAAAATGTTGTAGGTTAACCTGATAATATCCCACTTCTCCACTCCCGCCCTAGCTAAAATTCCTACTACATCACTATTGGTCCTCCAAGAATATGCATAGTTGAAAATCCCTTCTCCTATAGCTCGACTAACCGCTACCCGACTCATGTCATCAATTGGCCGGAGGAGCCTATTCCACCTCTCTGGTGTTATTGGCCCACAAAAGGCCATAGTACGATTCTCAAATGCATGAAGCCAAACCAGATCTAAACCTATGACACCGTCAATAAACAATCATTGTTTGATATGTAGATTTAAAAAGGTCTCGGAGGTCATAAGTATATAGGGGTGAGAGAAGACTCTAGATGCGAAATAATTGCAATGACGTCCTCATGATCATGGTTTCCTCTCGAATTCATCATGGGGATATCAATCGCACAAAATTAAGCTTATAATTAAATATTAAGTACTCTTCCCAATTTCTCTGAATCAATTTGCACGCAGAAGAGTGATTCAATTATGATGAGCACATCCAAGTGTTAGATTTTGTGATATGATTAAAATATAAGGTGTTAATACCATTGGTACCCAAATTAGCTAATTTATCTGCTTCCTTATTGCCTTCTCTGAATATATGCGAAAATCTTAGCTCTTCCAATATAGAGAGTGATTTGATGATATTTTCTAGTTTGGAATTCAAAACCCAGTTTGGGGTGACTCCCTTTCTGAGGGCGTTGATAATAACTTAGGAGTCCCCTTCGATCATAAGTTTTTTAATTTTGAGTTTAATACTAAGATTAATTCCTTCTTCAACAGCTTCCAACTCTGCCCTATTATTAGTCACCTTATCTAAAGATTTGGATCTTTCTACTAACTTATTACTGTACTCATCTCTAATTATACATCCTATCCCGACTTTGCCAAGATTCCCTCTTGAGGCTCCATCAAAATTCAATTTTATCCATCGAGGTGGTGGGGGTTCCCATTTACAATTAAGTCTTGCAATATTGTTCTTTTTTTTCGTAGTAGAGTGATGGGTTTATTAATAATGGCCATCTTTTTTTAATTTCAGCATCCCATTCAGAAAAGGATCCTTCTTCTCTAGGTCTCTTCCTAAGCTCACTGTTCGTCACTTTTGAGATTGCCACTTCTATTTTTGAATAGAGAGATTGTTCAGATAGGCTTTGGTTTTGGAAAAGCCTACGATTTCGTTCTTTCCAAATTTCCCATAGAGCTATAGCTAGTAAAATATTCCAAAGTTTACCATAGATCTTTTGCGATGTATCTTTAGGCATCCTAATAGGTGATCTATCCACTTGCAAGCTAATGGGGATGTCCAATTAAGTTTGCTTTGAAGCCATCTCCAACATTCCTGCAACACTTTACATGCATATAAAAGGTGTCCTGCATTTTCTTTTGCTTCTTTGCATAAAATGCATCTTGATGGACCTTCAAACCCCATCGTCCTGATTCTATCTGCAGTTAATATTCTTTTTTGCATTGCTTCCCAAAGGAACATTCCTACTTTGGGGAGGCCAGCTGGATCCCAACATAAGTCTAGAGGGAGGGTACTGATTTCCCATTTCAGCGAATTTGTGATCATTCTATATCCTTCCTTTACTTTATAGTTCCCATCCTTTGGAGCTACCCAAATTAGTTTATCCTCCCCATCTCGAGTTGAAGGGATTCCATTTTCTGGTAATGGTTTCCACTTCCATTTTTTATCTGAATTAGAATCTGATTCTTCTATGTAATCTTTAACCTTTATCCCTATAAAGGCTTTTAGAAATGAAATGGTTTTAGGAGCTAAATCATAACTAGTAAGCAGGGGAAAGCCATTCCATGAATCCTCCCAGAATAAAGCTTCATCTCCCTTCCCTAGGTCCCAAGTTAGATACTTGGAGATCAAGTTCCTACTTTTAACCATGAAATTCCATCCTGCTGAGCCTTTTGGGAGATTTTTAATTCTGAATAAGGAAGATTTGTCTAAAGAATTAAGATATTTATTATAAATAATTTTAGCCCATTTTCTATCGCTTTCATGATATATCCTCAAAACTTGCTTCGCCCCAAGGGCTTCATTTTGCCATTCTAGATTTTTGATCCCTAATCCACCATATTCTTTAGGTTTATAGATTTTACACCAATTGATTAAAGTTACTTTTTTCTTTTCCTCCAATCCATTCCAAAATAAGTCACAAAGTTTTCTTTCTAATTTAGAGTTTATATTTTTAGGGAGTTGAGAACAAGAGAGTTGATAAATAGGGATGGCCGATAAAACAACTTTGATCTTGGTCATTCTGCCTGCCTTTGTTAACCACCTACCTTTCCATGATTCTGTTTGATTGTCTATTTTTTAAAGAGTTTATTCCCAACCTAGATTAGAATAATTATTTTTATCTAGGTATATCCCTAGATATTTGAATGGAAATTTTCCTTTTTTGAAGCCAAGTTTATTACAAATTTGGTCTTCAACTTCCGTTGTTGTATTGAGAAAAAAGATTTCTAATTTTTTGAAATTAATAATTTGTCCTAATGCTTTTTTATAAGTGTCTAAGATGTGTTGGAAATGGTTAGCCTCTTGGAGAGTACTGATCCTCGCCAGAATGGTATCATCAACAAATTGTTGATGGGTGGTATTCTCAACTTCTTTTGTGACTCTTACCCCTTTAATCATGTCATCCAATTGCACTTTTTTGATAGCTCTACCAAAGGCTTTTGTCATAATAATGAACAAAAAAGGTGATATAGGATCACCTTGTCTTATACCCCTAGAAATATTGAAGAAACCTTCTAGAGTACCATTAATAAGGATTGAAATTTTGGGGGTCGAGATGCATTGATAAATGATGTTAATCCATTGTTTTGAGAAACCAAAGGCCTCAAGTGTTTTGCAAAGAAATCTCCAATCTACCTTGTCATAAGCTTTTTGGATATCTAGTTTAAGGAACATGCAAGCTTCCTTGTTTTTAATTGTTGAATGTATTGTTTCCTATATAATTGAAATGCCATCATAGATAGATCTTCCTGCAACAAAACCAGTTTGTTCTTCCGATATGAGTTTAGGAAGAAATCTTTTGAGTCAGTTAGCTAATATTTTAGAATAAACTTTATAAATAGTGTTACATAATGCAATAGGTCTGAAATCCCCAAGTGCAATACTGTTGCTTTTCTTGGGGATAAGAGTTTTAAAAGATGGTTAATTTCAATTAGGATGGAGCCACCATTGCGTATGGCTTCCAAGGCTTTCCACAATTCTTCTCCTAGGATGTCCTAGCATTGTTAGAAGAAGAAAGCTTGAAAGCCATCTGAACCCGAGGATTTATCTGGATTCATGCTAAAGAGTGTGGTTTTTACCTCTTGAAGAGTAAAGGATTCAGAGAGGAATTTATTATCCTCTTTCGTTATTAGCTTTGGAATAAACTTTAACATCTCTTATTAGGCCGATTTGTTACAAAATTCATAATTATTAAGAGTGTTACTAAAGTGTTTGGTTAAAATTTATGTAATTTCTACTGGGTTTTTGGTTTGCTCCCCCTTAGAATTCTTAATTTTTGAAATGTTAATATATTTTTTGTTAGAAAGTGTGCTATTGTGAAAAAAATTGGTATTACGGTCCCCTTCTAGGAGCCATTTCTCCCTGGATTTTTGCCTCCAAAATATTTCTTCTTTTGCTAAGATTTCTTCATGTTTATGTAAATATTCTTTTTCTAGCATAAAGGATTCATTATTCATTCCTTTTTTGATGATTTCTTTATTTAGTTTATATAATTTTTCTTCTATCTCTAGTTTTTATTTGAAAATATTTTTAAAGTGTTGATTATTCCATTTTAATATTTTTTCTTTAACACTTTTCAATTTTGAGACAAGGTAAAACATTTTAGAACCTTTGAATTGTTTCTCCTGCCACCATTCTTTGACATGACCCATGGAAGTTCTATCCTGAAACCACATTCTCTCACATTTGAAGGGGTTCCTATTGGGTTTAATCTGTTCTTTAATTTCTAATTTCGCTGGGAAGTGATCAGATCTAGCCATAGGGGGAATTTCCGTTGTAGCCATTTTGTCTGGATTGAGTTCTCCTTTGAGGAGAAATCTGTCCAAATGCTCTGCTATATAGCAAAATCCTTTTCTTCTATTATTCCAAGTAAACATCCCATTTTTTGTTTTGATATCCATTAGTGAGTCTTTCTGAATCCATCCTTTAAATTATCCAATTGATTTGTATGCTTGAGTGTTCCCTCCCTATTTTTCTTCCTTACTTGAGATTGCATTAAAATCTCCTCCAATGATGATGATTTCTAGGGGTAGTGTTTTGATGAAAGCACTGATTCCTTCCCAAACTGCTAACTTTTCTGCTATAGGAGTTGGCTCGTATACATTTATTATGATAATTTTAAGGTCTGATTTAGAGTTGTTAATCCTTGCTCCCATCCAATTAGCTTGGGAGGACAATAATTCTATACTGATTTGCTGAGAGTTCGATATAATTAATAGTCCTCTTGAAGCTCCCTATGAATATTGTAACTCTAATTTCCATCTTCCCAATTTCTGACTTAACTTCATTCGTTCATCTCTATTAAGTTTGGTTTCTTGAATTAATATAATATCTTAATCAAATATGGTTAAATTATGCTTTAGAAAGCTTTTTTTGCTAGGGGCATTAAGTACCCTAGCATTCCACACAATGATTTTCATTGCTCCTTGGGAAGGAACTTCCCCTTCCCGTTGTGTAGGATATCTAGAATCTTGGTTTGTTCCTTGATTTGTCCTGCTACTTCTCTGAGTTCTTTGAGAGATTTCCTACCCCTCTTCTATTTTGATTTCCCACAAATTGGAGTCTTCATTCCTTCCTGATTTATTGCTATCCCTATTCTTTCAAGATTTTGTTCTTTTGCTACCATTTCTGAAATTGTTGATTCCTCCCCTTCTTGATTTTTCTCTGATATGATTTCTTTAATCAACTGATTACTGATTTTCCCATCCTCTTCATGTGAGGTTTGGATAGACCTTAACGCTTTCACCTCTGTGTTACTCTTATCTTTGATGGGATTGCTCCTGGTCATATTCCACCAGATATCTTCTATATCTAATAAAAGGGGTGGCTCCCTTGTATCTTTATCAGTTATTCTTGGTTCTAATGCAAACATGTCCTGCCCATTACTGGGAATTTGCCAAAACTTATAACTTTTCTTTCTCCCTTTTTTCCTGATTGTTATGTTACTCCGCTGGGTAGAGTCTATTGATGGAATAATTGTCTCTTACCCTATGTTTTCCTTTTGAATATCTTTTTCTTGTAAGATTTCTGAGTTCTGCTCACCTTTCTTCTCTATTCATTGTTCTTCTTGCCAAACAAGATTCAATTCTTTATCTTTTCTCTGTTCCTTTGTTTGGTTTTCGTCATTTCCCGAGCTCTCCCTATTTATGAGGTTTTTATTTTCTTCCCTTTATGTTCCCTGTGTAGTTCTTCTACTAATAGACTTTGGTATATTAGATCATTTTGAGTCAAGAGAGCTTCATGCATCAGCTTCTTTAATTTCAGAATATTCTAATCCATTTCCTTGATTACTTCCCTTTCCAACAGACAATCTTTGTAGTTCTTAAATTTGATTAACAAGTGTTGGTAGCTAATGTCTTCCTTCCATCCAAATTCCATTATATCCTCAATGTCCTTCCTGGTGTCCATAATTACTTCTCTGTTTACTAGTCTACTATCCATACTTATGTTTTCCTCTTTTTTATCAGTCGAATAATCTTTGGTACTCGGTGTCTCTCTGATTTCCTTTCCTCTCTTGCATATGTTTTGCCTTTCCTCTTTTTAAGGTTTTTAATGTTATTTTTTATATATGATTTTGCAAGGTTTGGATCTATTATTTTGTTAATATCTCTTGAAAACTCTTTGAAAATTAGATTATAAATAGATCTATTTGTAATTACTTTCCTATTAATTTTTTGAGTTTGGTTTGTTTTAACCAGAACCTTAATTTTATTAGATCTATAAATATCATTTGCGAAACCTATTATAGATCCTAATGAATTACTTATCTTTTTTATTGTTGTTTCTTCCATTAATTCTAATGGTACCTCTATGCTTTCCATCCATATTATAGATTCTAAATTTTTAATATGGTCTTTATTGAAATTTGGAATCCAAGCTAAAAATTTAACATGATGGCCCTTATAAAAAGCAAAGTCTATTTTCAAAATTTCCTTTTTATCTTGTGGATTTCAGCATAGAATAAACCAGAACTTTTCAACAAAAAAGTTAATGCTACTTACCTTGTCACCCCAAATCTTTGAAATAATGCACTCCAGCCTGGCTCTCTTTCTTGACGGACCGTTCCAATACATATATATTCCCTTATTTTCAGTCTTTCCATCTTCCTTCACTATAGACATTGTTGATTATGATTTCTTCACCAATTGAATTCTTTTCCCTGATGCTCGACTTTGGATGGTTTTCCATATTATACTTTAAGGCAATTTGATCTCTTTTTCGGTGCGGTGGGATATATACTTCTTTTCCCCTACTGGGAGTTCTAATTCTTGAGATGTGCTCATAATGCTGCTTCGAGGGGGCCAAGGGGCTCTTGATTTTTGAACCAGTTTCCTTCGCCCTTCCTAAGGGGATGGAGTTAGCTTCAGAAACCACTCTAGGCTTTTCTGGCTTAATCAGATTGGGGTTAGGGTTAAATTTTGGTTCCCTCGTGTATCTAGTTTTACTATAGAAGGATTTTTGTTGATGAATTTCTCCTCCTCTTCCATTTCAATTGTGCCAGAATTGCAGTCTCTTTTTCTTCTTGCACACCGTCTGCCATCCATCTTCTTTATTATGGGACTAATTATACTAAATCTCCTTATTTCGTTTGTTATGCTGCCAGATGAGATTCAAATTTTTTTTTGTTTTCATCCCAAAAATATCTTTGTGCATGACTGTATTGAGAAAGGGCATCATATTTGTTATAGGTCATCAAAGGAGGCTGTGATCCTGTTTTCTGCTGAAAAGCATGAAACCTAGATTTAGGGTGATTGTTTTGAAAATATTTTTATCATTTTTGTTGCTTTCGTCATTTTCACTAAATTCGCTATTTAATTTATTTCTTTATATTAGTTTAGTTTTTTCTTTAAATATTATTTTTTAGTTTCTATAATTTATTTAGTCAATAGAATATTTGTTAGAACTTTATTTTTTCATATTTTTAAAAATATTTTTCTTATTAATTTTTCATAATAGATTTTTTGATGGGTTTTTTAAAATGATTTTTTTATACATATTTGATAAACTAATTTATTTATTTATTATTATTATTAATCTATTTAAAAGATTTTAATAAATATAATGTTATTAAAATTGAAATTTATTGATAATCTAATTTTTTCACATAAGATTATATTTTTAAAAATAATTACATTGATCTCGTGTTGTGATATCTATTTATTTAACTTTTGATTTTTAAAATTGATTTTGATTTTAGTTTTTTAATTATTTTAATATATATATATATATATATATATATATATATATATATATATATATATATATATATATATATATATATATATATATATATATATATATTTATATTAGTTTAGTTTTTTTCTTTAAATGTTGTTTTTTAGTTTATATATATTGTTTAGTTAATAGAATATTTGTTAGAGACGCATTTTTTCATAGATTTATTTTTTTTCTCTTATTAATTTTTAAATAATTATTTTTTTCATTTTTGATAAATTGAATTTAAATTTTTTAATATTTATTAATCTGTTTAAAATATTTTAGTAAATATTATGTTATTTAAAATAAAAATTATTAATAATCTAATTTGTTCACATAAGATTATATTTTAAATCTCCACTTTTAACTATTGTTTTTGTTTTCTTATTTATTTTTAAAAAATTACTTGTGATCTCCACATTAGCCCATGTTGTGACCTCTATTTATTTAACTTTTGATTTAGGTTTTAGTTTTTTAAATTATTTTTTATATTAGTTTGGTTTTTTCTTTAAATATTGTTTTTTAGTTTCTGTAATTTATTTAGTCAATAGAATATTTGTTAGAACGTTATTTTTTCACTTTTTTTTTTTGTATTTTCTTATTAATTTTTCATAATAGATTTTTTGATGGGGTTTTTTAAATGATTTTTCTTTTTCATATTTGATAAATTGGATTTAAAAAATGGATATTTATTAATCTAGTTAAAAGATTTTAATAAATATTATATTATTTAAATTGAAATTATTAATACTCTAATTTTTCACATAAGATTATATTTTAAAAAACGATTTTATTATCGAGCACTTATCAACTTATTGTTGCAAGCATGGATGCTTTGTAGAGAAAATGGTGTGGGAGCGAGAAATGGCGGGCTATGGCGGAAGGAGGCAACGGTCACCTGGTTTTGAAGCTAGTTACCACAGGAGTCGGGGTGGTTTGAGTTCGAGTTTTTGCCAGATTGGAGGGCATAGCTATGGGCAGGACAGGGGTCCGAAATGGCCTTTCAACCGATATGCGGGAAAGCAAAGACAGAATCCATACGCCTAGTTTACTGCTAGGCAGTTTCAGCCTCCTCAAGGACGCTCAAAGCGTTGGAATGAATGGAATCGGGGTTTCTCATCCCAGGGCAACCAACCGGAGTATAGGAGGTTTGATAAGTTTGATTTCAAAAAAATAGCCCATAAATTTTATAAACCAAAACCACAGCTTGAGCAGGGAGAGAGTTTGAAGAAGGCCACGATGGAACCAAATCAGCCCACAAAGGCGAACATCACCTATGAGGTAATGTTCATAGTGCGCTTGGATAATGTCAAGTGGCAGGAATCTGTGGAGTTTTATAAAGAAAAGGCTTTCTTTTTTAAGTGGCTGGGTCCATGGCCCTCAGTAAGAACTATTAGATTGGGTTGCAAATCTCTATGGGGGGTTGAATGCAGACTAAAAACCCTATCGAATGGCTTTTATATGGGCATAGCTCCAAGAAAAACAGAGAAAAATAACATTCTGGAAAATGGTCCATACTTACTGGAAGGTAGAGGTTTTTTTCTGAAGGACTGGGAACCAAATTTTGACCCTTATAAAGAGAAACTACAGGTTTTCCCCCTATGGATCGATCTAAAGAATCTTCCAGTAGAATATTGAGAGAAGGATGCTTTAGCTGAGATTGGTAACACAATAGGGGCTTTTGTGAAAGCAAAAGGGGTTTTGAACACTTTGGATTCATCCTCTCATCCAAGATTGTTAATCAATATTAAAGAAGGAAACCCATGCCCAGATTTCATAAACATCAGCACAAATCACGGGGTGTGGAAACAAAATATAGAGGTCTGGGATGGTAGAATGGTTTCTAATCAAAATGAAGGGGTGAAAGACTACTTATTTACAAAAGGAAAAGGGTTGATGGAGGATAGGCTTCTTGAATTATTGGAATGGTAGGAAGCTCATAAAACAACTGTCGATAGCAACCCTACAACCCCCATTTATTTGGATCCACCAGTTTGTTAGGATATGATGCATGATGGTTTAGCTGTTCAAAAGGTTATAAATGGTGATGGAGATATATGTCTTCAGATAATAAAGGACTATCAACACAGGAGGTGTTGGAAAACCCCTTAGAACAATGGGCGAATAACAGGGGTGCGGCTGTAAATGTGGAGCTGGAGATATCGAGTCCCAATTCAGGTAATTTGGCTTCTGTACTATGGTTGGTTTAGACATTGGTTCTAGAAAGAAGGCTCAGCATAAGTCGTGTAGGAGGGATGAAGATGTCACCATGTGCTCTGCTCTGGAGGGGCAATTACAGGGCCGAACACCCACGATGGAAAAAGTGTTTGAAAATTTTAAAGACATAGAGATGTCCCCTACAAGGAATTTAAAGGATTCTTTTGAAGGCTCTATGCACAACAACTATTTGAAGGAAGATGGAGGTTCTACTCAAGAATCACTAGAGGATGAAGACTCTCTGAATGATCTAGGCCTTTCAGAAGTTAAAGGGATCCAAGAGGAGAGAACATTAGAACAGTCCAACTCTCTAAAGACAAAGCCTAATGTAGGAAGCAGAAAGAAGAGAGGTCCTAAACCTGTCAGTTTGAAGTTGGAGGCAGCTGGGAACGATGCAAATCAATCCAAAATTTTAAGATCGGGAAAGGGTTTAGCCTTTTCTCGGGCATTATGAAAACCTTATCGTGGAATGTCAGGGGCTGCAATGCCCCTAACAAGATTCGTTTGATCAAGAGATGCTTAGATAAAGCAAAACCTGACTTGGTGCTTTTACAAGAGACTAAAATTAAGGAGGAGGACTTTATGGCTTTCAAAAATAAATTCAAGAGATGGGAGTGCTTATTGTCGGGGTCTAATGGAGCGTCTGGAGGCATGGCCATCCTTTGGAGACTGGAGGTTTTAGAGGTAACTATTTTTTTCTTAGAGTGTAATTGCCAATGGTTTAGATTATACGTTAAACAACTTCACTATTCATTTTCGGTCTTCAATATCTATGGACCAAATAATAATGGTCAGAAGAGATTTTTATGGCAATCTTTATCTACAAGATTGGAAGGGTTAGGGAAAGAGGTAGCCATTTTTGGGGGGGATTTTAATGTTATTCTAAATTCGGGCGATAAAAAAGGGGGTAAAGGGTGGATCTCTGAAAGTCAAAAAGACTTCAGTAACTTTGTCAATGAAAATGGACTAATTGATGTTCAGTTTAAAAAAGGTGAATTTACTTGGACAAATAGAAGAGAAGGTTTTGTTCACATTGCAGAAAAGCTTGATAGATTTCTTGTAGCTAGAAATTGGGCAGAGACAGACTGGTCATGCTCAGCGAAAATTCTACCTTTCCAAGGCTCAGATCATTTTCCCATTTGCTTATGGTTTCAAGACGAAAATTCTCCAGAGAGGTGTCCTTTCAAATTTGAAGCAATGTGGATGAAATCAAAAGGGTTTGAAGACCTAATAGCTGATTGGTGGAATTATGCCCCTCAAAGAAAAGGAAATAAAGCTTTTATCTTTTTCAAAAAATTGCAATATTTAAAGGAGCAACTGAAGATATGGAACGGGACCATTTTGGGAACATCTTCAGCAAGAAGGGTGAGATCGAAGAGAAACTGAAAAACTTGAGTCTTAAAGTAATTGAAAAGGGGATGTTCGAGGATGATTTTAGGGAGGAGAAGATGCTGAAGAAGGATCTTGAGGTTTGCTTGAGCAAGGAGGAAATTTTTTCGAAGCAGAAATCCAGAGAGATGTGGTTACGTGAGGGGGATAGAAATACAAAAATTTTCCATAATTCAGTCAAAATTCGAAGGGCCAACAATAAAAATTTTGATATTCAAAAAGAGGATGGTTCTATTTTGTAGGAAAGGGATGAGATAAATGTAGAAGCAATTAACTTCTTCTCACATAGAGGTTAGTTGAGGGATCTGAATCAAGCTGTAGTGGAGGAGGCTCTTAATGTAATCCCAAGAACAATTATAGATGAACAAAATAAAGTACTGATGGAACCTATTCGGGAATGTGAAGTGGTAGATGCTTTAAATGGTTTGGGAGGGGATAAAGCCCCTGGCTCTGATGGGTTTCGAGCAATGGTGTTCAAAAAGTTAAGTTCCATTTTTCTAAAAGATATTTGGGATGTTGTTGAAGAATCTAGACAAGGTGGTTACATTCTTAGAGATTTCAATAATACTTTCATAACCTTAGTGCCAAAAAAGGAAAATCCAACTACCTTTAAAGACTTCCGACTGATATCCTTATGTAACACAGTGTATAAGATCATTTCAAAGGTTTTGGCCAATAGGCTGAAAAAGGTGATGGGTTCTATTATTTCAGAGGAACAGAGTGGTTTCCTGCTAGGGAGGTCAATTTTTGAAGGTGTTGTTGTTGCACATGAGGCAGTGCATTCGGTCAGGACTTCTAAATCACAAAATATGATGGTGAAACTTGATATCAAAAGGACCTATGATGAGGTGGATAGAAGTTTTCTTCTGAAGGTTCTTGAGAAGTTCGATTTTGCTCAGGATTGGTTACAGTGGGTAGAGAGCTGTTTAAGTACTCCAAGGTTCTCGGTACTGGTCAATGGTAGCCCCCAGGGATTCTTTGAACAAGAAAAAGGAATAAGACAAGGGGATCCTCTATCCCCTTTTTTATTCATTATAATGGTGGAAGTTCTAGGGAGACTCATCCTAAAGCAAAAGGAACTAGGCTTATGGAAAGGCATAAAGATTACGAAAATGGTGGAGGCTTTTACCCATCTACAGTTTGTGGACGATACTTTTTTAGCAGGGGTAGGAAGTATAGCAAAGGCTAGAATCATGAAGGAAACTTTAGAAGTTTATGGCAGGATCTTTGGTCAGTTTATAAATTGGAATAAATCAGAGATATTTTTCTTTAACACCCCCCACATTCTTCGTGTTAGGATTTGTAGAATTTTGCAAATGAGAGTAGGTCAGCTGCCAAATAAATATCTAGGTATACCTCTCTTTGAAGGTAGAAACAAATCGGAGTTTTGGGACAGCTTAATAGAGAAATGTCAAAGGAAAATGGAAGGATGGAAGGGGAGATGGTTATCCTCTGCTGGCAGAATCTTAATGCTTCAAACGGTCATCTCAGCAATGCTAGTGTTCTCTATGATGTGTATGGGTATACCCAAAAAGGTAGTCCATATTGTGGAACAAAAAATGCGAAAGTTTTTTTGGAATGGATCTAATGATGGAGACAAAATCCCTCTATTGGCATGGGAAAAAAATGTAAACCAAAAGAAGATGGCGGGGCGGGCATCAGAAATTGGGAAGTGTTGAATAAAGCACTAGGAGCTAAACTGGTCTGGTCCATGTATGAACATCCATTACAATACTGGGTCAGGATCTTGAAAGGAAAATACCTTGACTCAAATGTAGTGCATAGAATTTTTACCATTAAAAATCCTCCCAAAGGGTCAGCAATCTGGAACTTTATGATGTCTTGCAGAGAGCCTATAGTGAAACATATTTCATGGAGGATTGAAAATGGGTTATCTGCTAAATTTTGGGAGGATTCATGGAATGGGTATAAAGTTTTAGGTTTGGAAGAGGAGCATGCAGATTTAAAGGTTTTTTTCAAAAGAAAATGGGGTAATCGTATTGCAGATTACATGGTTAGGAAAAATGGCCCTTTGGGTATGGAATGGAGTTGGAAAGATGTGCCAGTAGGGGAGTTAACAGAGGCACAAGTTGTAAGAATGCAATCTATTTTTCAACATAGAGGGTTAATGGTAAGACCTTCTCAAGATATTATTATTTGGTGTGGTTCAATTTCAGGTAACTACTCAGTAAAACTTGGTTATTTTATGTTAGCAGAACAAAGTATTGATAAATTCACATCTAAAGATTTGTGTTGGAATAAAGATAACCTACCTAAAGCGGGGGCTTTTACATGGCTTGCATATAAAGGTAGAATTCTAACTACAGAAAGGCTAAAGAGGTTTGGAATAAATGGCCCATCAAGATGTCGACTGTGTGAAAAGCATGAAGAATCCATTGATCATCTCCTTGTTCAATGCTACTATGCTAGAAAGTGTTGGGATTATGTGCAAATCAAATTAGGTTGGCAGGGGCCTAGAGATAATAGTGTTAAAGGCGTGTTAAACAGTTGGCCTAGAGGTCAAAGTAACTCAACTCTATCAAGTATTTGGCTAGTAACACCATCCCTTATTCTATGGGAACTCTAGAAAGAACGTAACAGGAGAATTTTCAGGGGAGAGAAAGAAACATTGAGAAGGTTTTTAAACAGAGTGATAAATGCCATTGAAGAAACAATTAGCACTTCAGCAACACACAAACAAACAATGGCTATTCCCTACACTAAGGAAGATAGGAAACTACAGAAAGCTTGGCTAGGCATCAGATTCAAATCCCCCTCAGGAACTCTTGTTTTAAAAAAGAAAAATTTTGGTGTGCAGAAAGTTGTTTGGAAAGCACCTAAGGAAGGATGGGTGAAGGCAAATTTTGATGGAGCAGCTAGCAGCAACCCAGGCTTGTTAGGAATTGAGGTCATCTTACGAGATGATAGTGGTAATATCATCTTACAGGGAGCAAAAAAATTACCCAGGGGAACAAGTAATATTGCGGAATGTAATGCAACTCTTATAGTGGTCAGAATAGCAAAAAGAGAGGGTGTCAAAAAACTTCATCTGGAAGGTGATTCACTATTGGTAGTGCAAGAAATTACAAAATTGCAGATAAATGCATGGCACCTGGAATTGGTAATAAACCAAATTATTGATGAAATCAACCAATTTGAAGATTTTAATATTTCACATATTAAAAGGGCTAGTAATGTCGAAGCAGATTTTTTGTCAAAATGGGCGACTTCACTAAAAGATGATAACCTCAGAATTAGGCATATAAACAGCTCGAAGAATTTGAATTTAAGATTAGAAGAGGATTTAGTGTTAATGAATTATGTTAAGAATGGGGAAAGGACAGGTTTTATTGCTACATAGATAGATTTTGGGGATAATCTTTGAAAATTCAATGTTAATAAATGTGTTAATCAAATTGTGAAGTAAAAGGACGGCCTCATAATGCATGATGGAATTGGTGTGTAATGCATTTATGTTCAAAGCCCATAAGTTTGGCTTCTTTAATATATATGAGCGAAGATAGCACTTTAATGGTAATGTTTTGAGGGAGCGCAAGAAGAGAGTAGTCATTTTAATATGGAGCCAACGTTCACTTTCAGAACTACAAAACAACAAAAAACGTTGTTTGGAGCAGTGGAAGATCTCAGGATTAAGAAGTTGGTTAAATGCCCAACAGAGGCAGTCATCCAGGCTTTTCAAGCCACTTTGGGGCCATTTTTCCATGAAGCCGATCATAGGTGGAAGCTACAAGCTAACATTGCAGCCATGATAATGGCTTGGGGCCTATAGATTGGTGAACATGAGTTAGTGGTGGGTTGGGTGATGAAGGAGCTGTTTGAGAAGGACTTAACCCCAAATTTGGATTCCCTTTTGGAATGGGCTCATCCAGGATGGGCTTTTGATTTCAGTGAGGGTTATGAGGATGAAGCGAAGGGCATAGAGAAAGGAATTGTGCTATTTTTAAATTGGCCAATAGGTTTCAAAAACCAAGAAGCCTACACAAATGAGAGGCGTCAGGCGTGGAATGCATTAAAGTTTGGCATTATGGATTTCAAGGAGGAAGAGCGAAGGAAGATGGTGCCCAGTAATTTCCCCACTTGCAGAGGCTAGTTTTTGCTATCCTAAGGGAAGAAGATACGTGTTGTGCGATCGAATATGTTGAAATTTTTTGGGTGAATACTGCGAATTCAGGATTGTTGCAGGATAATTCAGTTTTGAATGTGTTTAAAGTGGAGGTTTATGCACACTTCCCCTGCTTAAAAGGATGATGAAAGGCGACACTCAGCGGATGAATCTAAGTTGGAGTAGTAGCAGATGTGCGACACTGTTGTTTGTGGAAAGAATGTTTTTGGTTATGACAGTCACAAACCAACTTTTGGCATTTTAGTTGTCCTCTTCACACGCCTTAATGTAAATGTTGTAATTGGCCTAAAAAGAGGTCTTTAAGGTGTTTATGATGTAGAGCTTCTTTTTAGAAAGAAGGTCCAAACTTATAGGTCCTTGTTTATGATGTAACTTTTTTACGATATTAATAAAACTATTTCTATTACCGACCAAAAAAAAAAACTTATTGTTGCAAGCACAAAAATATGCAATAGCTAGCATTATATTATTTTAAATTATATTATATCTATACTATAAATATATAAGTACAAATGTACATAAAGATCAATAACATTCATAGCAGAGCTTTCTCAAGTGGTGATGGCTCTCCCAATGGCTGGAGTGATTGCCTGTGACAAGTGTGGCTAGGGCCTATGTGCCCTAAGCTTGCTCGTCATCGGTGTTGGTGCTCTCCTTATGGACAAGTTCGTTTCTTCCGGGCCAGCGCTGGGGGTTGTTGATGCTACGGAGTGGGGTCGGGGAGTGTTTTCAAGTTTGGTGTGGGGTTTTTTGGGGGTTTTGGTTGAAGAGTGAGATTGGGGTCAGTTGGGGCTACCTAAAGTGTGTGGCCTCTTCTCTTATATTATGCTTTGTGCATGATAATTTGATGGTGCCTGAAGGTAAGGAGATTTTAGATTGGGGTTAGAGTTTTCTCAAGCATTTGACATGGGGCAATCAAAGACTCTTGCGTCTCAAACTTTGTCTGCTGATATGGAGATGGTTGATTCCTCCATGTTGATGCGGGCGAGGGATAAGGGCCAGATTGACTTCTCCCATCTGGGGTGAATGCTTCATCGTTGAAGGGTTTTGTCCATATTAAGAAGATGAATGGGTGTTTGGAGTGATCTGATGATTGACCAGTATTGGTTATTCAACTAGAGCATGTGCTTATCTATAAGTTTTTGGGTCTCCATTTTTCTCTTCTTGTGTTGGAATTGTGGGCGCATCGGATTTGGAATCCTGAAGGGGATATGGAGATTCTTCTGGCTGCTGACAACTATTTTATGGTTATTTTTTAAATATGACTGACAAGAATAAGATGTTTGAAGGTGGTCCATATTTCTTTAACCAGGCTGGGCTTTTTATCAAATTCGAGCACATTGGGTTTAACTCTATTGAGGAGATTCCCTCTCGAGTCCCAGTGTGGGTTCATCTACCAAGGCTACCTCTAGAATTTTGGAGAGAGGACATTCTTCACTTAATCTTGCTTTTGCTTGGGAAATCGGTAGGGTCGGCTACACAAACTCAAGATTGAAAGGTAATTCCAAATGCACAAATTTGTGTAGAGGTTGATCTTAATAATCCACTATCTGATTCTATAGAAATTTTCTTGGGCCCTATCTCATGGATTCAATAATTTGATTATGAGACTTTACCTTTTAGATGCAGGATATGCCATGGGTACGGGCACTTACAACGTAAGTGTCCCCGAAATAAATTCTCTAAAAAATTGGCTTCTACTAAGCTGGCCCCTAAGGATGATAAGGGTGAGGCGCCTATGTCAGAGGGGTTTGTAAACAAAGAGGGTTTTATCCTAGTTAAGCCACACAATAAAGGAAAAGGGAAGAAGAGAACCTAGATGGACAAACAAAATGATGGCACTTTTAACCGGTTTAATGTTCTGGATAACTTAATACAAGAGGAAGGCATACCAGTTGAGCTACCCTCGGGGGATGGATCTCTTCGGGGGCCCTAGGTGGGGGGAGGTAAGGAGTCTAGCCCAAGTATTAGAAGGGGAACAAGGTCAACCAGTTCTTTTGAATAGATTGGATCAGGAGAAAATTTGTGATGTCCCTAGAGGGTCATAACTTAAGGGCAACCCAAATATCACAACTTCTACTCTCCCTATCCAAAATGGGATGCTAAACATCACAATAGGTACTAAATTTGTACCTTCTTTAAGCTTACAACAAAAGCCCTTTTTAAAAGTGCCCTTAGAGAAGTCTACTAAGAGTGGAAGGAAGACTGATCAGAAGAAGGTTAAGATGATGGGAGAGACTTTAGTTGAGTCAAGGTTTGTGAAGCCCATTGATTCCCACTTCTCGTAACCTTCTAAATTATTCTCTCTTGGAATGTGAGGGGGTTGAGCATCATCCTTAGATAAAAGGTTGTTCGTAGATTGATAGATTCTCATTCTTCAGATATCATTTTCATTCAGGAAACTAAGCTTGCAGTTGATGATTTGGATAGTTGCGGGCCAAATTTGTGGTCCCATGGTAGCTAGTGGGGAGTGGGTGCTCAAGGTAGCTCGGGTGGACTTGCCTATCTCTAGAATCCTAGGAAGGTGACTCCTCTATGGTGGATTTCGAGTAGGTCCTCTATCTCTTTGATTGCTTCTCACTTTGAGACAGGAGAAAGGTGCATGTTCTCCAATATTTACGCTCCTAATGATTTGGAGGGTAAATCTCTTATGTGGTCACATATCACCTTTGTTCGCTCCTTAGATCCTTTCCTCCCTTGGATTGTGGCTGGAGATTTTAATGCTATTACTAGTTTAGAGGAAAAAAGAGGCAAGATTGCTCGACTGGGCCCTTCTTTGAGTATGCTTAGAGATAATATTAGTTCTTTGAACCTTATTGATGTTAAACCTAACACTGGTACCTTCACCTAGAATAACAGAAGGAGCGGGACAGAGACCATTTCAGAAAGGCTAGATAGGTTCCTAGTTTCTTGTTTTTGGATGGATATCAGATGGTCTACCAGATTAGAAATTCTTGATTGGAGAGGCTCTGACCATTGGCCTATTAAGCTTTTTGTCACTCCTTTTGAGGCTTCTAAAAATCCCTCTTTTAAGTTTGAGCTAATGTGGTTGAGGGATCCCTCTCTACAGGATCTTATGATATCCTTCTGGCATGAAGGCAGGGCTCCTCGTGGCATAACCATGTTTTCCTTCAAGAAGAGGCTTCAACATGTGAAATTGAGGCTTAAAAAGTGGAACAAATAGTGCTTTGGGAATCTTCAAGACCAAATGCATGCGACCTAGTCTAGGTTGGATAGTGTCACACGCCAGATCAAGGACCAAGGAAAGACTCTTGATTTAATTTTTGCAGAGTCCTCAGCTCTAAGGGCATTAGAGGAATGGGATCTTCAGGAGGAAATCTTTTGGAAGCAAAAGTCTCTTGTGGATTAGCTATAGGAGGGAGACAAAAACACTCCTTTCTTTCATAACACGGTTAAAGCTCGTAGGTCTGGTAATTCTATCTCTTCTCTCGTTTCTGTTTCTGGAGATCAACTCTCATCTAGAGGGGGGATTTCTCTAGAGGCCATTAGATACTTTTCCCAATTTTTCTCTAAGGAGGGACTAGTTCAATGGTGGAGACAAGGGTTATTTTAGATTGTATTCCCCAACTTGTTTCTAGCAATATGAACAGGAATTTGTTAAGACCTATTTTGCTTGAAGAGCTAGAGAAGGTGTTTTTTGGTATGAAGAAAGGTAAAGCCCAGGGCTCGGATGGTTTTCCTATTGAATTTTTCCAAGAATTTTAGGAGATTATTAAATTTGATCTTCTTGAAGTAGTCCATGAATTACATTAGAACAAACAAATGCTCAAGTCTTTGAATGCTACCTTCTTGGCTCTCATTCCCAAGATTGATGGGGCTAACAGTTTGGATCAGTTCAGACCTATTGCTTTGTGCAATGTTTGTTGAGATAATGAGTGTTGCACACATTGCATTATATTGTTATATTTTATTATTTTATTTTTTATGTAATGTTGCACCTAGATGGACGTGCAACATGTAAAGATTCCCATGAAATATTCTTCATGAGTTGTATTGTAACATTGTGATAATATTTTATGTAATTATTTAATATTGGGGAAAAGAATTAAATGCCCAATATTAAATGTGGGGTCAGTGGGTTAGGTAGCACATGGTTTTAGCACATGGTTTATGTAATACCACTTAGTGGTTTTGTGGGACTTGCTACTATATAAGTAGCCACAAGGGTAGTTGTTGTAGAGAGTAAGAGTGAAAAAAAAGGCAAGAGTCAAGTGGGACAAGGCTTGACAGGTTAGCCAAGGGAGCATTTGTGAAGGTTGGAAGCATGGCATGGGATGTGTGGATTCATGCTTGTTCACATAGTTTTCTCGGTTGTGGCTATG
Organism: Cupressus sempervirens; assembly: GCA_028749045.1. Taxonomy (NCBI): domain Eukaryota; kingdom Viridiplantae; phylum Streptophyta; class Pinopsida; order Cupressales; family Cupressaceae; genus Cupressus; species Cupressus sempervirens. The sequence goes on from CM053783.1 coordinate 624,224,384, forward strand.
GCCATGAAGGCTTCCATGGTTGTATTGCAATGGTATTTTTTGCTGAATAATACATGGTGATGAATGCTTTTGGAGGCTGGGTTTTCCCCTCAATGAGGGTTTCCCAGGGTATATCTTGTGTCACAATTTTTGTGGATATGTTATCTATTCTCTTGTATGTGGATTTCAATTACATATTGATTTTAGATCTATTATGGGTTATGTGGAAACGATTATATTCCTTGTTGCCAAGTTCCTTACAATGTTACTTACAAAAATATCACCAAATTGATTGTTGAAAGGCTCAAGCCTTATTTGGCTACTTTGATATTTGAGGAACAGGGAGGCTTTGTTGGTGGCAAACATATTCTTGATCGAGTGGTTATTGCTTCAGAGGCTATCCACTCTATGACCACGTCTAAGGAAAAGGCTATGTTTATTAAGTTGGATTTAGCAAAAGCATATGAGTGGGTTAGCTAGGAGTTCTTGAGTCATGTGTTTCTAGCTTTTGGATTTGATGTGGAATGAGTTGTTTGGATTCTCAGTTGTGTGACTTCCCCATCCTTTTTGATTCTTATTAATGGAGAATCTACTGAGCTATTTTCTGTGTCTTGGGGACTCTGACAGGGGGATCCTCTCTCTCTATATCTCTTTATCATTATGGTAGAGGGCTTAGGGAGATTTGTAAAATTTCAAGCCGAGCAAGGGCTTGTCTATGGGTGGAAGTGGAGCAATAATATTCTAGCGTACACACACCTCTAGTTTGTGGATGATATTGGATTGATGGGCTTGGCTACAATAAATGAGGCAAGAAATTTTAGAATGATTTTTTAGACACTTATTTGAAAGCTTCTGGGTAGTAAATTAATGAAGGTAACTCATCTATTTTTTTTTTTAACACTCCACAACTGATCTAGCTCAGGATTGCCAAGATTCTCAGGTTTCAAATTGGCTCTTTTCCTCTGATTTACCTTGGAGTCCCCTTAGCTCTAGGGACCTAGTTGAAGGAGTATTGGCATGATCTTTTGGACAAACTTCATAGTAGGGTGAGCCATTGGACTAATAGGTGGCTCTCTTCCATTGGGAGAGTTATCCTCCTCAAGACAATGATTTAGGTTCTTCCCATTTACAGGTGTGTTGTGCAAACTCCTTCTACTAGGGTTATGAAAGAATTTGATGCTCTATCTCGACAATTCCTTTGGTTAGGTAACCTTCTCTCTTCTAAGTGGAGCTTAGTCAATTGGGACACAATTTTCTTGCTGAAGTTTTTTGCGGATCTGGGCCTTAAATGTATGGCTCTTGGTGCCAAGGCTTTAGCTGCTAAGTTATATTGGAGGTGGTGCAATAATCAGGATCATGATTGGGCTAAGATTATGGCCTAAAAGTACTTTCTGAGAGTGGATTATCAATATATTCCTAGATTGGCTCTAGATGGAAAGGGCTTCTTTATTTGGGATACTCTTAAAAAGGGAGCTCCTCTTATGGATATGTAACAAGGGAATCAACAAGATTCTTGGGATGGCCATCCTCACATTCTTTCTAGTTACCTCCACTTCCAACCTCTTTGCCATATTTTTACTACTCTAGGATGGACCAAGGTGGCACACTTCAAGACTGTCAAACAGTGTGGATCAGTGGATGTGGCTTGTTGGAAGGATCCACGAGAGTGGCCTCTGGGGGGTTCCTTGGAGATTCGAGCTAAATTGGCTAGTCTCCTCTCTAATAGGCCGAGTAGCTCCTCTAAAGACAAGGATATCCTTGCTTGGGGTCCATGTCCTAAAGGCAAGTTCAGTGTGGCCCAAGGTTATGCTTGGCTGGATAATCAAAGTCACGGAATAATTGAAGTTCCCTAGTGGAAGAAGGTTTGGAATAAATTTTCTTGGTTGAAGTGTAATTTTTTCTTATGGCTGGTTGCTTAGAGGAAATGTCGTAATTGGGATAACCTTTAAAGAGGAGGGTTCCACGACCCTTCTCTCTGTTCCCTCTGTATGTCGAATGGGGAGAGTGTTTCTCACTTATTCTTCTTATGCCCTCTGTTTAGAGAAATCTAGCATAAGTGGTGGGAGGCATAGTGTCATGGGTGCATCCATGCTGAGTTTCTTATTGAATTTTGGGATAGCCTTGGCAGACCTCTAGTGAAAACAATGTTCCTTTAGGTGGCTTGGGTTGTTGGACCCACTTTTATTCTTTGGAATCTTTGGCTGGAACGTAATCACAAGACTTTTTGTAACTCTAGTTTAGGAGTCACTGAACTATGGTAGATGATTTTGAGCAGACTCTAGGAAACTATCTATGCCAAGTGTGATATGACTAAACCTGTGGACCTTGGTGCCTACATTATAGTTAGGAATTTGGGACTGGTGGACAAAGGATTGGGATGCACAAGCGATAAGAGATCTCAGCCGCTCAAGAGAAAGGTTTGTAGGGTGGGGAGATGGAGACCGCCGCCGATGGATATCCTTAAAATTTATACTGATGGTTCCTCCTATGGGAACCCTGGACCGACAGGTATGGAGGGTATTAGAAGAGGTAAGGACGATAATGTTATTTTTATGTTCTCTATCTATAAAGAAGTTCATTCCAATAACCTGATGGAGGCACTGGCCATTAAGATAGCTATTGAGCGGGGATGCTCTTTAGGTTGGAGGAAGATTTTATGTGTGTCAGATTCTCAGATTGTTGTGGATATGATCAATAACCAGAGTGTGGATGATGTTAACTAGCAGTTAGCCTCTATTATTAGAGAGATTCTTTATCTGAGTAATTTTTTGGATTGGATCTCTTTCTATCATATTCCTAGGGAATGGAATGGAGTGGTTGATGTCTTGGCAAAATGGGTGTCGGAGAAAGGAGATGGTTGGGATATTTCAGGAAGGGATGGACTTCTTGCTGAGTATATTTTGATTTTTGAGTAGTTAGTGGAAAATGATAGGATCTAATTGTTCTTGTGTTTGAGTCTGGTTCTTTTGGGCCTGAGGCCTCTTGTAATTTTTGACTACGATTGAACAAATTTTTACCCCTTTTTCCAATAACATTCATAACATAATCAAATTTAAAAATGAATTATTTATTTAAGCTTACAAATATTTATAATTTTAAGTATAATGCTAATATGATTGAAACCTAAGTTTAACAATAACCATTCACTTAAGAAATATAGAAAAATATTATTTTAATTTAAAAAAAAAACTATATCAAACTTATAATATTAGGTATGTTGATAATGAAAATTGGTTTGATAGACATCTAAAAATAGAGAAGCCTTAGCCGTCATATATTTTTATTAGCACAATACTTTTTCCCCCTTTTTTTTTTTTCTCTTTTTCATATTTGATCTACTATATATTCTAATATTTTTATTATTATAAAATGAAGAATATTTTATAGATTATAGAATAAATTTTTAAGTTAAGATGTCATAGTTCTTTTTGTAACTATCATTTAGACATATTTTATACAAATAAATCTAATTTTATTTATCCTAATTGACGTTATATATCTATTCGACCTTCCCATTACACCTCAAGGTGGCACTCTAGTTAACTATGATCAATACTCTTAAATAATCCAATGATGTAAAAGCGGCTATTTGCCTTTGCCTAGTAATCATTAAACCTAAGTAAAACTCAAAAAAGGAAAATTGTTCTTCCCTAAACCCTAGTGTTACTTTTTGAGGTATACAGTGGAAATTAGTTCTTCCTTTCCCTAAGATCAACTACAGCATTAATTTCGACCAATTCGTGGACAATATAGGGTTTAGCGCTTTGTAGTGCAATTTTTTTCCGATTGATATCGGAAGACAAATTAGTCAAGGTTTGCGGTTGATCGAGTTTCATGGAGGAAATTGAAGTTCAGGATTCGAATCCCGCTGATGAGATAAATGTGGCTTTAACAGAGAAGAAACGGAAAAAATCTTATGAGAAGAAGAAGAAGAAGAAGAAGCACCTCGAAAGTAATGCAGAAGACCTCACACAACAGCTTCAACCCGTAATAAATGGAACGGGTTCAACTGACGAAATGGATGGGATGGATGCAGCAGAGCTAGAACTTGGCGAAGGAGAGAAAAAGAAGAAAAAGAATAAGAAAAGAAAAAGTGACATGAACACTGGACAGGATGAAGTAAAACAAGAGGAAAGCGCACTTGCCGCTGACAAAAACCACGAAATATTAGATGGAGGTGGCGACGTCTCTGATACACTTGAAAAGAAAAAATCGAAGAAGATAAAATTTTCTATCGAGCGGCTTGAAGGGGTGACTGTGAATGTTTCTGGAATCATGAGTAGCGTGTCATTTGAAACACTTAAGCTGTCGGAGCCGACTCTTAATGCCATCAGAGACATGGGATTTGAGAACATGACAGAGGTATGTCTCTTTTGATCGTTGCTATGTTGTTGTGGAAAGAAATACGAGAGTATCAGTGTTTAGTTGCTACGCAATTAAAGGAACTCAATTAATATATCATGATTCAGATTCATAGTAACGGTTAACTTTGTTTTTAAATGTCATGGAGGATATTTTAAACGGTAATATCATTGTTATGCTCGTTAGATTCACGAATAAATTATAAAACAGTTTACTAATCGATATTAGGCAGGCTAAATGGAGTGCACCTTTGTACTAATAAGCATGAAAATGTACATCTGTTCCATTGGTATATGCCAGTCATACCCAAAATTAGCAAAATAGCTGGACTTCAGCAAAAACTACCTAAAACATCCTATTCAGTACGATCTGTATTGCCATCGTGCTATGCCCCTATTAACCAAAATGGAGCTCAATCTATTAAATGAAATGAAATGAAATATTTTAATAATGTCCACGAGGCTAAGGCAGCCTATGGGACCCACACATAGCACCCACCCCCAAAATAGGGGAAAAAATAATCTAGCTGTAATCTTTTTTGATTAACTTGTCTCTCCGTCGATGAATTTTGATAATCAGGGTTGCTGTTCCCTTCAACTGATTCTCCTCAAATAAGTAGTTCAAGTCTCTTTTTTCTAAGATCTCAGCGTATCCAGATCTGAGGTCGCTGTATGCCAGCACTCCGTGACAAAGTGGTGCTCTATCTCCACCACCCCCATATTACAGAATAAACATGTCCTGTCTGCCCACTCTTCTTTTGGAATCTGCCATCTACCGGTTTCACATCTCAGCTGGTGAGAACTAGGTCTGAGTTGAGTTATAAGCATTTTTGCTCTCCATTTAATAGGTGCCCTTATATAGGCCTTTTCATCATGACTAGAAGTAGGGTTAAATTCTTTAATATAGTAAGATTTTTTCTGCCCCTTGTGTCTTGTCCAAATGATATTAAGAATTTTTTCCATAACAAACTTCTTTATTTCTTTATTACTACCCAGGCAAGTATGGATGTTAACATCCCATTTTTGCATCCACTTGTCATTTTGTTTCATCCATGTGCCTGTTAGCCTGTCAAGCTTTTCACCAGTGACGAGCCTAGGCCAATGATGTTTTTCCAAACCTTGAGTTTTCTTCAAATAACTTATCATCTGAACCAATGCGACGGCTTCTAACGGAAAAGAGCCAACCTCAGCCAATAAGATCTCATAGGGCACCATAGTCTTGGTTTTGAGATTGCAGGTAATAAAGCAACACTACACAAGAACATATTAGTCCCTATTTAAACAAAATTGGGCATCCTTTAACAGAAAATGTTCACAGATTTTCAACCTCATCAGAGCTTGCACCTTCTGTCGTAGCAGCCTTTCTGGCCTTCCATGGGCAATCCGACCCATACACGCTATGGTCTGTGCCCACCAATTCATCGTCCTCCTCCATCTGCAGTCCTCCTACCATCACTGGCACCTCTCCTTCGTTCATTTTGACTGGATTTCCCTTGTTTATGAAGGTGTGCAGCCATCCCAACCCCTCCTCCAGGACGGACCTCAAATTCCTAATCAGAAATAGGACTCCCTTCTTGGCAGCTGTTCTTAATATCTTCAGCTCTGCATAGTCTGTCGAGAAGATGGATGAATACTTGTCCATAGCAGGCCTTCTCTTCCAAGTGATATACTAATCTGGTGGCAAACGGATTCCAGATCTGTCCACCATATTGCTCAGCCTGTGCTCCATTCTACTCAGAAACTTATTCCAAATCATTTTTTCACAAAGAACCACTGCCATTTGCTTATTTTAATTCACATGAAGTTTGAGGCCAAGAACATAGCAGAGAGGTTGGAATTGGCTCTATACCTATGGTCTGCTTGTTAATCTAAGGTTGGTACACTTATTAAAATGTGGTTGCTTTAAACATCAACATCTTCTTTTATGTTGTCTTTGCAGCAATTTTTTAATCTACCAAATTCAAACGCTGTGTTCTCCTGCACGGTAGTCAACAAAATCACAATATGGAAGTCAAAGCAATTGCAATGCCTGCTGTTGCCTTTCTTGTATTAATGCTTGTTACAATACGCAGAAATAATAGAGTTGCATTGGAAGATAACCCAAAAAAATGGGTTGCTGAAATAGAAAAACATTTCACATGTCGTTCTCAATTGGTGTAGGTTTTGTCAATAACAAAATAATTTTAAAAATTGCATAGATGAAGTATTTTTAAATTGAGATTGGGAAGATATATGTCAGATTTTTAAAAAAATCAAACACATAGTATTTGGCATGGTTGGAAAATCAAAGTTTTTGGGCACACATGGTATGATATTCGATGAGTATCTGGGCTGTTACAGATCTGTATCCAAATTGGATACAGGGACACTCATGGCGAAGGAGGGTCAGGGGAGTTCTCGGCTACTGGTTTCAAATTATCATCTCTAGATTACATTTGGTTTCTCTTGTTTGTCTTACTTATAGTTTTCTATCACAAAATGCATCGATACACACATAAATTCGTATGTACTCTTTCTTCAGTTATTTTGAAACTTAATATTATACAGGATCATTATATGCAGCTATAAATACATACACAATATTATAGTTTTCTATCACAAAATATATCCATACACACATAAATACGTATGTACTTTTTCTTAAGTTAGTTTGAAACTTAGCATTATACAGGACCATTATATGCAGCTATAAATACATGCAACTAAAAAAGTTATATTGATTCTGAACTTTGATGAATTCTACATCAAGTCTTTATTGATCTTTCTAGTAATGTTGTACACCTTAAGTTATACTTACCATAATTTACTTTTTTGGCTAGTCATCTGAGTTAAGAGAATTATTGATGTTCATAAAATTTGCCTGGGCACTTAATTAATCTTATGAAATGCTTTATTTCAGATTCAATCGAGATCCATTCCAGAGCTAATGAGAGGCTCTGATGTCCTTGGAGCAGCTAGAACGGGTTCAGGAAAGACACTTGCCTTTTTGATCCCAGCTGTAGAATTGCTATATCATATATGTTTTACACCTCGCAATGGTACTGGTGTGATCATCATTTCTCCAACTCGAGAGCTCGCCATGCAGGTAGTGTTTACTATTTGGTCTGTTGATTTTTAACTTAAATGAATACAAATAGTGATTTTGCCATTATCTGATTACCATCATACTGTATGAAAATAATTTGCCTGATGCTATTTAGTTTTGAGATCTAGCGTCAAATTGGACATGCAAATTGAATGTACACTTTACACGAGTAGAATATTCATATTGAAAGCATTCTCTCCATTTAAGTCTTTCTATTAGATTTGTTGATTCAGTGAGTGTATAGAGGAGATGGACATTCGTTGTTGGGCTGTGCTCTTTTGGTGTGGCATTCAATCTCTGATATAACTTGATTGATAGATTGGGATATTGGAACCATAATTGGAAAACTCTCACTTGGCGACAACTCACCAAGCCCCTAAAAGTTTATTTGGGAAAAAATCTGTCAATTTTAATAAAAAACTTGGGAACCTAAAAAAGGGCTAAAATTTAATAAAAAATACATTTAATGAGTTAATTAGTTAATTAAAGAGAACACAAAAGAAACAAGCAGAGTTTAGATAAAGGCAAATTTCAGTGAGAAGATGCATTTAATGAGTTAATTAAAGAGAACACAAAAGAAACAAGTAGAGTTTAGATATATATAAATGCCTCACAACGCAGAAAATTCACTGGCAAACAAAACGATATCGTTTTTCCCTTTATCCTGCTGTCTTCTAACATAGCCGAGTTGTTTTCAAAAACTCGCCGATTACTTGGCAACTAAATGCAAAAAAAGCGGCAACTTTTTACTGTGCGATTAAATCTGCCAAAAACTCGCCTGCGTAAAAAACTCAGTGATTATGCCAACTATGATTGGAATACCTTAGCATTCAAATATAGCTATCTTTGTTACACAAATCAATAAGCAACACATTAAAGGAAACACATGAACTAATAGACAAGTCAAAGATGCACCTGAGACAGAGATTTACATGGGAAATCTTATGGTAAAAAAAGTCATCAGCAAAAGGACATCAACAATTGTATTGCTTAGGAGTGATGCTTCCAATGCAATAGGTCACTTCCACAGGTGCTGATTTATAGACCAACTAGTAGGACTTCACACCTTTAGGATACAACACATCAGATCAGTCTCATTCTGTCCAACCTTGGTGTCTCCATTTCATAGAATACCAACAGTCACATAAACATCTCAAATTTGTATCATGACTTTAGCGTGTTCTACATTTCATGCAACATGATCTCTCCAAATGAATGACCAACACACATAATGAACCACTGCTGCACTTTACTAGTCAAAGTTTGTTGGCCTGCATATTCTAAACTGTGTTCATTTCTTCCTCCACTATAAGCAAACACTGTCTATGGCTTCTGGTAGCAGAGACACATACTTGATTAATGCTAGCTACTTGCTGTACTTTTGGGAATCCTCTAAAACATCACAATGCCTGTAGGCATCTAGCAACACCACAAAGGCCCTTGCACTATCATAAACATTATCAATGACATACCTATAATTATATAGTTGTGAGTTTTCAATCAAATGTCTTGTGGTTGGGAATGCAGCCATGCTGTGCTAAATCATAACACATAATAACTCATCCCAAACTTTGTAATGTCCCCAAACTGGTTTCTATGATTATATTTAGTAATTTTCTGATTGCTGGAAAGAAGAATGGAGCTAAAACAGCAATTTAAATGACACTAAATGATGATTTAAACGACTTTTGGTATTTTTTTTGAAAGTTTGCAAACTGGAATAGATATGAGAGGGAGTATTTAATATAATTACTGAAGAAAACATACAAAATTTGAAAACTCTTATCAACATCTATTTCACAATTCACTGCATACTAAGTTGATGCATGTACAGTAGCTAAAATAACATCATCCTCATATAGATAGCAGCGTTGCTATATATTATATACACTTTAATGGTTATGATCTGGGAACTAAATTTTTTTTGGACAAGAGTACATCAAGTCTTCCATACTTGCATATGGTCATGACAACTCGAAATAATTCACTTTAGAATCTCTATATGGTGGAGTTCTACCTGGCAAAGAAAGTACCTAAGAGCTATTGTACCTCAAAGATAGTGCAAATGCAAGGAGGTGGAATGGCATGGTCAACTTGTTTGAATGATGAAAAATGGTTGATTCCATCCTTTTAAAAAATGTATCTTTAAGGTCAATCTCTCTCTCTCTCTCTCACTATGCTTTTTTTTCTTTCCTATTATGACTTTTATATGCTCTATCATCCTGCCCATGCTGTCATAGACTTCCCCAAAACATGGTGTGTCTATATTAGCAAAGCCTGAGCATACCTGTAATGTCCCCATTTTAGTAGTTGACCAAGTGTGTGTGCGTTAGCCTTGTTCTACATAGTCCCAAGGGCTAACGAAGGGTTTAAAGGGATCCTGGAGTGTTTTGGCCTAGTCATTTCCAGTTTGGGCCAAAACGAAGTTGATTTACTCAGTTTCAGGCATACTTACTATTTTTAGTAAGTCGGCAGGACACAGTGCGGGTCAATTTTGGTGATTGGATTCGATACTCCTCGGTGAGAGCTTTCCGATGAGCTATCACTCGCATTATTCGGAGTCCGATTGCTAATACATTTTAATGCTTGAAGTTTTATTAAAGTAACGTCTAATTTAATTGTAAAATATTAAAGTTTTACTTTAATATTTATTTTATGGTGATGTGTACCCAAGGGAGACATAAGGGGTATTTTAATATATGTTTTATATATTACACATCTTTTATCCCACATTGCCCATATGAGTTGAGCGGACCCTTGAAAATAGAATAAAAGGAAGCATTTGTGGCTTCATTAGGCAGGTTGAATATGAGAAGAAATTGGTGTGTGAGTTGCAGCTCCGTCCTTGGCATTTGAGGACGTTTATCCTCTCTTGTAACATTCTAGACGTCATTCCCTTGGGGTTTGGCCTTTGGAATTCTTTGTTATTGGCTTCATTATCAGGCAGTTTAGTTGCATTTCCGGCTACAGGCAGATTTGGTATTTTGCTCATATCTTCTTCACTACTTGTCCGATGCTTATGCCGCTTTGAGGGAATGGTATTACGAAGGTAGTGGACTGATTGAAGGACAAAGTATTGTAGCAGCAAGTTCAAAAGCATGGGCTGGAGTATTATGTCAATACTGCTGAAGTAATTAGTGAGTTGTTAAATCTGCCATGTATTTGGTTTTATGAATTCTGAAAATAACATTTTATTAGCAGCAGTTCATTTCCACTTTGCATATTATTGTAGTTTCTTTCTTGTTTATGTTGTATGATACTAATTCCATGCACAAAACACAACAAACAAATAAACGTTTGATTTCCGGAGTTATAAGGGGTTTAAAACATTAAACGGAGAAATAAGAGGTTGCATGCAAACTGTTTGACAAAATTCCTTTCAGCAAATTGGTTTAGTTTTTTGGGACATCCAGGGGTGCCCATTACAGTGGTATCAGAGCTATAAGTCCTGCCATCCTGTGGAGGTCTTATAGGGAATTTGGAACAGTCGGATAGAGGGAAAAAGTGTTTGACAAAATGTCAAAACACTAAAATCAGAAATAAATAAAAAACACAGGCTAAGCATTTATGTTTGAGCATGCGACAGGGGTCTTATAATTTCCGCGATACCAGAGCAAGACAAAATAGGATTTCAGACTTGCAAAGCAAACAGTCTAGTACATCCGTGCAGGTGGACATTGAATCCAACCATACAAAGACAGAGGAGATATTCTGTGATCAGGACAATAATATGGGTGATCGAGATGACAGGAATACAGGATTAGGCGGAGGCGGAAATGCTGGTCCAGATCAGGGGGAGGTACTGTTCAGACAGTTATTGGATACATTAGAGCAGGGGCAGCGTATGTAGCAGGAGCAGAATAGGCGAATGGACATGATGTTGCAGCTCATGGCTAGACAGATGGGTGTCAATATTAATCCAGGTGATGCCAACAACAGAAACAATAACAACGAGGGAAACAATAACCATGGAGGCCAAGGCAACAACAATGGTCTTGAGAATAACATTAATGGTAATAATGGACACGGCAACAATGGGAATGAGGCTGATAACTTTAGACACGTTGCACGCCCAGCACGGACTGCGAGCTCGAGACCTCTTCTACCCACTTTCCCACCCAGAGATCCGGTTCAACCAGTAAACGAACCGCAGATTACCGAGTTACAGGATCAGTTCAGGAGGGACTGGGAGGCTAGTGGACTGGAGTTTCAGGCGGATATTTCCCTTAGAGATCATATGGACTTGAGGATGAGACACATGCCTAAAGTAGGAGGGAGGAATCAAAACTTTGAGCTGAGGAAGAAAGTTGGAAAACTTTCTTTACCTTATTATGATGCTTCAGGGAAGATGACTGCACGAGCTTGGGTGCAGAAGGTAGATACATACTTGCAGCTAAATCCTATGCCTGAGGAGGAGGCTATCAAGTATGCGGCTATGCACTTGGATGGCGTTGCACATGAATGGTGGCATCATGGCATGGTGACTTTGGGGCATAATCAGATTACATCCTATGAGGAATTCACCGAAACATTGATTGAGAGATTTGACAGTAAGGATCCCGAGTTACATTTCAAGGAGCTAGCACAGTTAAAACAGTCAGGTTCTATGGATGCTTACATTGCCGAGTTTCAGCGCTTGTCTGTACTTGTTACTGATATCTCTCCTAGGAGATTGGTGGTGTTATTTTGTGATGGTCTTGCTGATCCATTACGAGGTTGGGTGAAGGGACATGATCCACTCACCTTAGCTGAAGCAACTAAAAAGGCACGAGATTTAGCCCCTTCGATATACAAAGGAAAAAACCATTCAACAGATTCTTCCTACCGGTAGGACAAAGACAAAAAACTGTTTCAGAAAGAGTATAGCAAACCCAAAGAAGGATCAAAGGGACTAGACAATGAAACCTTGAATGAACTTCGAAAGAAGAAGCTGTGCTTCCATTGTAGAGAGCCTTGGGACTTATCTCATAAATGTTCTCTTAAGGCTAAGGCAAATCAAATGGAGTATTTTTCAGCAGAAGAGTTAGAGTCAGAAGGGGAGGATCAGCACTCCGATTCAGATGAGGGTAACACTATAGAGGAGAGCAACATTCCTAAGGATGATAGATCGTTGGCACGCTTGACAGGGGCCCAAAAGGCAATCACATTTAAGGTCAGGGGTACTATCCAGGGGCAGAAAGTGATATCTCTTATTGACACTGGGGCTACACATAACTTCATAGATGCACAGTTGGTAGCCAGGAGAGGGTTACAGACAGAGGAGCATGATGGGTTTAGAGTCATGGTGGCTAACGGTGATAAGTTATTATGCACTCGGAAGATATCTAATCTTCGCATCAGGTTTGGAGATGGCTACGAGTTGGAGGATGAGTTCTATGTTGTGGACATGGGAGATTATGATGTCATCCTTGACATGACATGGATGGCTTCACTAGTTGAGTTCACACTCAATCTAGCGAAATTGGAGATGAGATTCCAGCATGAGGGCAGAACTGTGGTACTTAGAGGACTTTTAGATGGAGGTTGCAAAGTAGTGTCCTTGAGGAGAATGCAGAGACTTTTTCGTCATGATGACATAGAGTGGGCAGCAGAATGCTACATTATGCCAACTACACCAGAGCCATAAGAAAAGAGTCATCCACCAGATATCTAGAAGATACTTGATAGACACGCTAAAGTATTTAGCGATATTCCTCATGGGGTTCCTCTTGACAGAGGGATGGAACATGTTATTGAGCTCGAGGAGGGAGCCAAACCAGTTATGATTACTCCTTATCGTCATCCTAAGAAACACAAGGATGAGATAGAGAAGACGATTAAGGATTTGTTGGAGATGGGGCATATCAGGTCCAGTAAGAGCCCCTTTGCTTCAGCAGTAGTATTGGTAAAGAAGAAGGATGGGACGATGCGCATGTGCATCGATTACAGGGCACTGAATAAGAAAACAATTAAAAACAGGTATCCCATTCCTAGGATTGATGAGTTGATTGATGAGTTGCATGGGGCATGCTTCTTCACCAAAATTGATTTGCGATTCGGATACCATCAGATCAGGATGAGAGCAAAGGACATTGAGAAAATAGCCTTCCGATGTCACTATGGCCACTTTGAGTTCATGGTTATGCCATTTGGTCTAACCAATGCACCTGCTACATTTCAAAGTTGTATGAACTAGGTATTCAAGAAGCAGCTAAGGAGATTTGTCTTGATCTTCTTTGATGACATCTTGGTCTTCAGTAAGACCTGGGAGGAGCACTTACATCATCTGGAGGAGGTGTTATCTATTCTGGAGAGAGAGTCATTGTATGCCAAGGAATCTAAATGTGAGTTTTGCATGACTGAGCTCCTTTACCTGGGGCATATCATTAGTGTAGATGGCGTTCGGGTTGATCCCGAAAAGATTAGAGCTATTGTAGAGTGGCCTACTCCCACAAACCTTACACAGCTTAAGGGATTCTTTGGTTTATGTGGTTTTTATAGGAGGTTTGTTAAGGGATTCTCACAGATTGCTACACCCTTGACAGATCTTACCAGGAAAGGAGCCTTCATGTGGACAGGGGCAACACAGAGGTGTTTTGAGCATTTCAAGCAGGTAATGTCTTCATGTCCAGTTCTAGCTCTACCGGATTTCACGAAGCCTTTTGAGCTTCATTATGATGCATCAGGTGATGGGATTGGAGCAGTATTGATGCAGGAGAAGCATCCCATTGCATTCGAGAGTAGGAAGCTCCGGGGAGTTGAGAAAAGTTATTCTGTCTATGACCGGGAGATGTTGGCCATAATGCATGCATTGGCCAAATTTCAATCATATTTGGTAGGTGGACGTTTTGTGATCAAGACTGATCACAACAGTATTAAATACTTCATGAGCTAGCGTGATCTTAATGACCGGCAACAAAAATGGGTGACTAAATTGCAGGCTTATGACTTTGACATAGAGTTTGTCAAAAGTAAGAAAAATGTGGTGGTTGATGCCTTATCTCGGAGACCTCACTTATGTGCTCTGGCAGAGATTTCAGGAGATTGGAGAGATCGGATTATAGCAGAGTATGTCGGAGATGCTTGGGCTTCTGGATTGATTTCAGGTACCATACAGGATGATCGCTATGAGGTGATAGATGGATTGATCAGAGTTCAGGACAGGGTTTATTTGATTCCGTCATCACATTTGAGAGAGGCGATACTGAAGGCATTTCATGATGCACCCACAGCTAGACATCCGGTGGTCTTCAAGACCTACAGGCAGATCCGAGAGCGGTTTTCATGGAAAGGGCTCAAGGATGATGTTCAGAGGTATGTCAGGGAGTGTGTGGTTTGTCAACAGAATAAGGGAGAGCACACATTTCTTGCAGGTTTATTACAGCCCTTGCCTATTCCTGATAGGAAATGGGAAAGTATTTCGATGGACTTCATCACTGGTTTACCACGAGTGCAGGGAAGAGATTGCATCTATGTGGTGGTGGACCGCTTGACGAAGTTTGCTCACTTCTTTGCTATTCTGTCCACTTACACAGTAGCACAGGTGGTAGATCTTTTCTTTAGAGAGATATTCAGGTTACATGGGCTGCCCAGATTCATTGTCAGCGACCGGGATAGTAAGTTTATGAGTGTTTTTTTGGCAAGAGTTGTTTAGGTTGTGTGGTACAGATCTTACACCTAGCACTAGTTATCATCCGCAAATAGATGGGCAAACAAAGATTGTGAATAAATGGGCGGAAGGATATTTGAGGAACTATGTAACTACACAACAAAAGGCTTGGATTAGATGGTTACATATGGGAGAGTATTGTTATAACACCACTTATCATATGTCCATCAAGATGACTCCTTTCATGGCACTCTATGGTTATGAAGCACCTAGCTTCATGGATTTAGTTTTGGGGGACAGTAGAGTGCCCAAAGCCAAAAACTTATTGCAGGATAGTCAAGACATCCTGAAAGTGCTCAAAGAGAATATACAACAGGCCTAGAATCAATAGAAAATGTATGTTGATCAGCACCGAATAGAGCGTAGCTTCGAGGCAGGGGATATGGTTTACTTGAGGCTACAACCATATAGACAGTCATCGCTCAAGAAGAGCAGAGCTGAAAAGTTGAAACCTAGATTTTATGGTCCCTACAGGGTGATTCGCAAAGTGGGCAAAGTCGCCTATGAGCTTGAGCTTCCAGAGGGCAATCGAGTGCACAATGTGTTTCATGTGTCTAGGCTTAAGAAAGCCATTGGTCAGAGTGTAGTGCCTTCTGCAGATTTACCCCCTTTGGATGAGGAGGGGAAGCTTGTGTTAGTACCCGAGGCTATTCTGGACACCAGAGAGAGGAAGCTTAGAAACAGGATAGTGAAGGAGTATTTGGTCAGATGGAAAGACCTGCCGGAGGAAGATTCTACATGGGAGAGTGAGCAGGGTATTCAGCAGGTTGGACTGAGATTGCTTGAGGACAAGCAATTTCAAGGGGGGCGGACTGTAATGTCCCCATTTTAGTAGTTGACCAAGTGTGTGTGCGTTAGCCTTGTTCTACATGGTCCCGAGGGCTAACGAAGGGTTTAAAGGGATCTGGAGTGTTTTGGCCTAGTCATTTCCAGTTTGGGCCAAAACGAAGTTGATTTACTCAGTTTCAGGCATACTTACTATTTTTAGTAAGTCGGCAGGACACAGTGCGGGTCAATTTTGGTGATAGGATTCGATACTCCTCGGTGAGAGCTTTCCGATGAGCTATCACTCGCATTATTCGGAGTCCGATTGCTAATACATTTTAATGCCTGAAGTTTTATTAAAGTAACGTCTACTTTAATTGTAAAATATTAAAGTGTTACTTTAATATTTATTTTATGGTGATGTGTACCCAAGGGAGACATAAGGGGTATTTTAATATATGTTTTATATATTACACATCTTTTATCCCACATTGCCCATATGAGTTGAGCGGACCCTTGGAAATAGAATAAAAGGAAGTATTTGTGGTTTCATTAGGCAAGTTGAATATGAGAAGAAATTGGTGTGTGAGTTGCAGCTCTGTTCTTGGCATTTGAGAACGTTTATCCTCTCTTGTAACATTCTAGACGTCATTCCCTTGGGGTTTGGCCTTTGAAATTCTTTGTTATTGGCTTCATTATCAGGCAGTTTAGTTGCATTTCCGGCTACAGGCAGATTTGGTATTTTGCTCATATTTTCTTCACTACTTTTCCGACGCGTATGCCGCTTTGAGGGAATGGTATTATGAAGGTAGTGGACTGATTGAAGGACAGAGTATTGTAGCAGTAAGTTCAAAAGCATGGGCTGGAGTATTATGTCAATACTACTGAAGTAATTAGTGAGTTGTTAAATCTGCCATGTATTTGGTATTATGAATTCTGAAAATAACATTTTATTAGCAGCAGTTCATTTCCACTTTGCATATTATTGTAGTTTCTTTCTTGTTTATGTTGTATGATACCAATTCCATGCACAAAACACAACAAACAAATAAACATTTGATTTCCGGAGTTATAAGGGGTTTTTAAAACATTAAACAGAGAAATAAGAGGTTGCATGCAAACTGTTTGACAAAATTCCTTTTAGCAAATTGGTTTAGTTTTTTGGGACATCCAGGGGTGCCCATTACAGCATCATAGGCTTGGTGAAATTTAAGATATTCTACACAAGCCCACCAATTGTCGTCCATGATCAGTGACTTGATCTTTTGGGCTCTCTCTGAATTTGATTGCTTCCAAACACCCCATTGGTTGCCAAACGTTTGCAGCCATTGCCGCTTGGCTCTTGCACCTTAGAAAATTGTCTCATAACAATTGTATCTGATGCAAATCGCATCTCAACAATCTAGGATGATGTTAACGACACATTAACAATCTTTAAATAACACATTAAAAAATATTATATACATATTGAACGTGACATAAATATAATTAAATTTACCTTCAACAATTCCAACCTCAAGAAAGTCTTGAAAATGCTTTTTGAGATATGGAGGTTTGACACAAAAATTTGGATCCCCTCATCCTCTTGCTACATTTTTTTACCCACTTTATTCAAGTGCCAATTTTTTGCGTCACCAAATTAAGGAAGTGTAAGATGCATGGTTGTCCAAAAAGCGTGCTCATATCTTTGCTCAACCAAAATACTTGCAGCCTTACAATTTTTTGCATTGTTTGCAATGACTTGGACCACATTCTCATGACCCACCATCTCTATGGATTTAATGAGAATTTTGGAGATGAACTTCACATCGTTGATTTTCCCTTTGAAATCAATGGCCCTCCAAAACATCGTTCCTTTGGGGGGACACTGCAATACCATTTGTTAATGGGTGGTTTTTGCAATCTTTCCATCCATGGGAAATAATAAAAACTTCTGGTTCTAGAATTGCTGACACCATATTCCACTGTTATGATGATCTCACGAAGTTGAGAGGAAGACCACTGGCCTAAATGCAATGCACATTTTTTTGTTCTACAATATCTGTTGCTCCCATTTTGAATGCCTTGTCCAATGGGCTTCTTTTGCAGGAAAGATTGGGATTTTCTACTTCATCTTGCATAGAGGGTAGGCCCTTAATGAATTCGTAGGTAAAGGCATTATTTTATTTTTGCTGAAAAATGAGCTCTTAGTCTTGCTCTTTCAACCATACTATCAACTTCTTGTTCTGTAAGGTATTCTACTATTTGTTTGTCAAACAACCCCGTCTTGTTTGGCTGTTCACAGTTTCTAATCCCTTTGCTTGGAGGGCCAAAGAAAATTAAGTTTTACTTGATAATATGAGCTCCTAAAATTGGTAGTACATGTTAGAGTTCCAAAGATATAGATCACCTCCTAGAAGTTGTTCAAGCATTATAAAGCAGATCCCTTATCAATTTTAACTTTTTGGTTTGTGGTTGCATCCACACTTGCAATCTGATTTTGCTATTATAAGAAATTATCTAATTTTTCATTAGCAACAAACAATTAAACGCAAGCATATAAGATCAAAAAAACAAAGAGTGAAACTTTTTTTTTATTAAAAAAATCTATTAAAAAAATTGAAAAAATTCAGCAAAGACAAAAAATGTAATGTCCCCTTGTTGGCTCTCTTAGGGTTTCAAACCGAGTCCTTGTAGTTCCAATTGCAATAGACTTCTTTCTACCTATAACTTGTACACAACTCTTCTATTTATCGCAAGTGATTGTCTTGATATGGATGAAGACTAATTTGTAAGGGATATGTTGCCCAACAATGATTCTGATTCTTAATTTGCTGATGGAATAATTACACTATATAGTGGAATTCATCATTGATCAAAAAGATTGACTTTATGTCCAAATGCTTTATACAAGTTAAACATTGTTGTAACAAAGGTGGATTTGATTATACATGAGCTGGTATGCCTTATGTCAATCTGAATACGATATAAGATTAACCCAAATTTGCTGATGAAACCAACATTGATCTGATGTATATATTGTATCATGTGTATTGATCTATATACTGTAGTTTAATGTTGTTCTGAAATATAAGGGCTGGTCTTGGATTTGTAAGAATATCCAATCTATTCTGATATTATTATGGTCTTATATCAATCCAGGGAAGTAGAATTATTTTAACAATCTGTAATATGAATATTGCTGTTCTGGTCTACTACCTATTTGTGTATGTGATGGTCAATTCTCTGATTCAAGTGTTGGTCCTATAGAATAGCCAGTCTGAAGTTCTTTATTGGAAACTTTGATTTGAGGCTTATTGCTTATGCTGTGTTCTGTAGCTCAACTTGAGTGGTCTAGGTACGGATCCACACAGAACTAAGGAAACTGTTCCACAAGCTATCTCATGAGCACGGCTGCCTCTCAAACAAGTCACTGCTCATTCAACCTTTGTAATCTTATTGATTTGATCACTGTTTCTAATGAATTTGCTGCTCATCATGTTGACCTTTTTAAACATATCATTTATAAAGATATCTGATGAAGTTTATTGATTGCTGTGTATAGTCCTTTATCAAATCATCATTCTTGACTTCTGTAGAATAGCTTTATAACTACCACGTGTATCATTAGCAATCTATTTATGTGATCCTTTCTCCATCATAAACTTCTGATTAATGTTTGTTAATCTTAGCATTTCTTTAATATCATAAAGCCATCTTTACATATCTTGAAAAACAAATATTATTCAGGATTATTTCTTTCATAATTGCATTTTCTTATTGTTGCTACTGGCACTTAATGATTGCTGCATATTACTCCTTTTATTTGAGATGGTTCTTTACAGTTGTTTCCTTCTTTATTTACTTACTGCTAATCGTCCCCCTCACAATACTTGTGCTAATGAGACAGCCACATGAGCAAAAGTTTAATTGGAGCAACCATGAAAGCCACTATTTCTTCAGGTTCAGAATCCTTTTTTAAGTTTGATTTGGTAATGCTTGGTCTGCGGATAGTAGCCCTTAAGTTATCTATCTGCTCATAATCTGCTCATTGAACCTGAAATAATCTATTCAGTCTTTGCAAATTTCTGCATCATGAATATTCCATAGATCTGTGCTAAGATCTGTTTAGTGTTTCCCTCGGTCCAGCAGAGAGAATAGGCAAGTGAGATCAATTCCCTACAATTCTATGGCCGAGTTGATGCACAACTCCTCCAACTACTATCCCCTCCCCCCCAAGTGTGGGTGGTACATTAAATCTAGGCATCCGAGAGGCTTATAATTTTAGGGGGGGTGAGTGTTCATGGGCAAGCTCCCATCCTGGGGGCCCATATAATTTGGTGGGCTTTGCTGACCCGTCCTCTGCAGCTGTATTGGCTGGTGCAGAGTGAGGACCTAAGAAGGTGAGGGAACTAATTGTGGGTGAGGGAACTAATCTAATATATGTGTCCCATCCTTTGTTGACCTAGGATAAGCAAGCCGTTGGGGGGGCAGTCTGCATTCAGACCCATACTATGGGTGAGATGAAAAGTAGCGAAAGCACACTCGAGCTAGATTAGTTCTATCTGGTCATCCAAAGTTTCTATCCGGCAACTGGAAGGTAGTAGACAGCTCAGTCGGCTCAAGGGAAGGTGGTTGGATTGTTCGGAAGGCAATAGTTGGTTGGGGGGGGAGGGAATAATAATGCTGGGTGGGCCCCATTATAATTGGCCGATGCCATTGTTGGGTGGGAGGGAAATTTAAGCGGGGTTCGGGGGCCTCTGTTCTCTCTAGCTGCCTCTCAAGTCTTTGCTCTAGGCGCTTCAACTTAACCCATGCAGGGCTGGATCTATGAGGAGCATCTGAACCAATGAAGGTGCAGCATCAGACTCTGCCACGATCACGAAGGTATGCTGCAGGTTAGGAAAATGGAACTGAGTGAAGAGAGAAACTGGTTCATCCTTAAACTACTGCTTCAACGTGTGCTTCAACTACTTCTTCAACTGATGGTAGTTCTGCCTTGAGTCGATCTGGTATTCCTTCCCATCCTCCCTGTTTCCATCCACCTTCCCAAATATATCCTTAGAGGTTGAACCATATAAATTCCTTATGGTATTCATGGCAATGGACTGAGATACCCTTATACTCGGCAATGATCAATGTAAGCCCACGACCCATATTTATAATGATTTCAGAGTCTGCTGTTTTTGAACTTCTCCCTTCTTATTGTTTTGCTTCCCTCTTTGTACCTGTGTGTGGACGGAAAGGTGACCCTTCTTCAAGGGCTGTGACTTCCGAATTTCAGGGAGTTGATGTTCATGACTATGCGTTGGTTGAACATAGTATTTTATATTATAATATATATTATTTCATATATTAGTATATATATATATATTTTGATAGGTAATCGGCCTAAGCCTAGGTTATTTATTATTCATTTAATATTATTATTATGTGTTAATGTTGAGTAGATTCGAACCCAAAACCTCCCCAATGAGAGGCTCACAATTTACCATTGCATATTATTGTAATATTTAATATTTAATATATTTTATAATATATATATTTTAATAGTATATATTGTAGTATATTTCAGGGTTGTATTATGATAATTTTTAATTAATATATTATTAGATTATTGAGTTGTTTTAGCAACTCCACACATTTGTACCACTATTATACTTACCTATTTAACAGACACAACAAATAATGTTTTATGCATCCTATAATGTTCTAAAAAATCACACTAACAAAATAAAATATTATAATTACATAATAATATTTTGTGTTTGTCAACAACTTTATAGATAATTTAAACACCTATGAACGCTAACTCCCAACAGGCTATCAATTAAGAACATAAGGTTTCCACCTTTCAGTGAGAAAAACTTATTGCATTCTTTTATCAATCAATACGATAAGGAATAAGTTTGAAAAGTAAGAGTGCTTTGGAGGTCACTTTTTTGGAAATTTATAGGTTGCTTTTTTCAATATTTACCTCAATATATTTTGGTAGCTTGACATATGGTTTGATTACTAGTAGGAAAATTTTCTTATCCCTATATTTGCAACTGTCACTAGAGTAGGAAGATAATAGAAAGAGGTGTTCTAGTCTAAAGTTTCAGTTTGTGTCTCTTGTTTAAAAATTAATTAATTTTTTCCGAGTGTTGATTATTTAGAATAGTATGCTTAAGTTTCTTCTTCTAGTTTAAAATTTCAGTTTGTGTCTCTTGTTTAAGATATTCAATTTTTTTCCAAGTGTAGATTATTCAGAATAGTATGCTAACTGCTAGAAGGCTTTTCATTATTCGTTATTCTTTTTTAATATTTTTAAGTACTGTTATAAATGATTTATTTTTACTTTTTATAAAAATAAAGACTTTTATTTATAGCAAGAACTTTGACGTGAAATATAAATTTAAAGCAGATGTTATCAAAAAGGCATCAAAATTCTAGGTACAAGATGGGTTTTGATTGAATTGTTCAATAAGAGACCAGACCATTATCTAAAGAGATGCTGATGTAGTTTTAGTAAATATTTGATGTCCTACATATATGGACAACTGGTATTTAGTGTAGGCAGTTTGATAGAAAAGATTTATGCAAGCTGGAAATTAGCTGAAGAAATATATATTATTTTCTTATGGAAGTGTCCACCACAATTTAAGGAGTTAATACATTTTTGTGGATTAAGGCAACATCGGTACGGAGTTTATTGTTTTGTTAGCTGCTATTGTTTCAGTTAGTAATATTTTGAGCATCAGCAAGGGAAGATTCTTTTTTATATTTTCAGAGATGTTTTACCAATGTGATTTCGTAGCACCTTTTTACCAAACAGTAATGATGTTGGGTTCAGAGGGTCAGTCAAAGGATCTTGAAAAGAATAAATGTATTTCAAAAACAGAATCAGTTTAAATAACTGTGGTCTTTTCTTTAAAAATGGGCATATAATTTTTTATCAGATTATTAGAATTGTAAACTCTACTTTTTAAGCCTGTAATTTATTTGCTTGCCCTAGAGACTCCTGCAATTGCAGAGACTAAAATCTTTCTACCTTGAACACCACAGATATACGGTGTGGCGAAGGATCTTATGAAATATCACAAACAAACACATGGCTTAGTCATTGGGGGTGCTGCACGTAGAGTTGAGGCAGAGCGGCTTGCAAAGGGGGTAAACTTATTGGTTGGAACTCCTGGTAGACTTTTGGATCACCTTCAGAACACCAAAGGCTTTATATATAAAAACTTAAAGGTATCAATATGTTCTATTTAGCTCATGCTTTTCAGGTTCACTTTTTTGTAACATCTATTACTATAAGTGACTTATTATATTGGAATTTTGTAATGCAAATATGTTAGATCATTTTGGTTTCTATATACAGTAGACATGATCATATGGGTATCATTGATTTAAAAACATTTTATTGATCTTTCCCTTTAATTACAAATGCAAAATGGCATAATAATGAGACAAAATAGTGCATATTCAGAGGGGTTAAATCTATAATAAATATTAAATATTGGTTGTCCAAAGTTGCTATTCTAAGAAATGCCCAAGGTGAAAATACACTGGGCTTGTTCTTATTAATCTATTCTGCCTGAGAAACAGGATGTGCATCTACAATCTGCATTTTGCTGGTGTAATATTGATTTAATTTTTTTGGATAGACTGAAATAATTGGAGCACATGGTAACTTGTGTAACCATTTAGTAAGGCTTTTTTGGTATCGTTAAAATTTGTAGCATCATTATCTTTTCTAACTTGATGCTTAGCTGCAAGGAGGTACATGTTTGATCTTACCATTGTCTTTACCAACTTTATGTACCTGTGCAACTATTCATACTTGTTGGCTCATCAGTTCTGTCAATGCAGGCTCTAAGTCAAACTCAAATGCACCCTTCTGTTCAGTCATAAGAATAGAATCAAGCAACACCATTGTAGGGGTTGCAGATTGATTTGTGTGACGTAAGCTAACTGATTTACACAGTATACCTTATATATATCAGTTCACACATTCTTTTGATGCAAGCATTCAATCAGTAATTTGCTTGTCTGTTTATATTAAGTGTCATGCCTAAAGTTTGCTTGCTTAAATCAATTAGTGGCAGCTTATGTGACTAATTCCCTTCTGTATTATTATGGCGGGTTTCCTGTTTTGCAAAATCCATGGAATATGTACAAATGGTAGAATATACAGTAATAAATGTAAACATACAAACATCATTAATTAGTTGAATCAATCAATAACATGCAAACTTTAAGAAAATAAACTACACAAAAATAATGCCAATATTCTGCTTTAGTGCTATTTGCTGTAGAATACGAAACACTTTCTTAGAAATTGTAGAGAGATGAACTAGGGTAGATTTTTTTCATCAACTAACATGCAATGTAATCTTGTAGAAATAAATCAAAGATTCTACAAGATTAACTGTTAAATGATAGAGCTCTTAATTGCCATTTAGAGCTTGTAAGGCATCTTCACTTTTATACAATAAGTAGTTGTTTCTTTACAAACATAGAATCTCTCAATAGCTCTTCTTTGGAGGGATAAGGGTCCTCTAAATTGTAACTGCTTGGGTAGTTATTTGTTCTATTGAACTTATAACTACCTAGATAATAACTTTCAGAACTAGTTAAGGAACCCTTTAGTAACTCAAGTTATCACTTAAGTCGCTTTGAAAGTACAAAGTGGAATTGGGTGACTTAAGTGATGATTTAGACTATTTACATATAATCTCATGGTGTGGTCCATGACCTCTATGTGAGAACTTAATGTAAATCTGCATTTATATCTTATTGAACTTAACGATGGATTTAATCTTTTTTTAAGGTAATCAATGGCTTCCAATGACTTCAATGAGTTCTATTTGGCTACGAATTTGCCCATAGCAGTGAGGAAAACTGGGCTAAACTCTCACTAGTGAAGAAATTACCAAAGTCAGATTGTTTCTTCTTCATTCCTAGTTCTTCTATGTGTTTCAGCAAGTCAACAATATGATACATAAAGCAAGATGATGTGTCCTGTATGAGTGCTTGCTGATAACTGCATCAAGGAGAGGATAGGGAAATCTCCGTGTTGCAATTGATCTGAAGGAAGTAGCCCTGTTTGATAAAAAAGTATGCCTCATGTCATTTTGCATCGAGTTTGAGCAATTATTTTGACCAAACTTTTATGTGTATGTGCTTTAAATCTGGATCGTGAATCTCCACACATTGATCGTGTGGAATGACCTTTTTCTCAACTTGTATTGCATGATGCTTCTCAAATATTGAGAGCACAATTGAGTAAATTGGCACTATTCAGTTTTGGATTAAAGAAATTTGATGTTTGAGGAATTATAATGAGGGAAAAAAAAGTGTTCATCCGCTAGGCTCGAGACCTTTTTTCGCATTGCTCCAGTCTGATGAGGATTATGCCCCGATTACATATGTATTACCATGTTCTTTTAATTCATTAATGTTCAGCACATACATTTGCTCTGTATTAGTGAATTTCACTAACCGCCACACTTAGTTAACTATTAATGTATTGCTGCCCAACAAACACAGTATTATCAAACTACTAACTACAGTGGCTATAAGCTTCAACTGCTTGTGCTCAAGTCTTAACGACACCCTGGGTGTTGCCTTGTCATTCAGCGGAAAATAGGTCAACATCAAAGATTCAAAACATAAAAAATAAATCATAGTATCAAGTTCAAGTATCTTTGTTTCACTTTCATTATTCAACTAATGGAATAAAATCTATTAATATTCCAAGTTCTTCAGTCTTCATCTTCTTGTTCATATTCATCTTCTTCTTCTTCTTCTTCTTCTGGAGCATTAGTTGATTCGGCAATAGAGCTAAGGCCAATGGGATCAGCAGCAGCAACAATGGTATTGGCATCAAATTCTTCAAAAAATGACAATGCCAATGAGAGGCCACCAAAAGCATTTTGTAACAAACTTTTATGGTTGTGGATGCCAAAAACTTATTAAATTTTGCAAAAATAACACTTTATTGCTGTCTGCGGGGTCCAGAAAGCACGAGGTTCAAACTTGATTCAATTTTTTTGGCCTGGTTTGCCTGGTTCGAACCAGATCGAACCAGCAGGCAAAAATTGGAACCCTTCCTGAACCAGACTGCGAACCGGACCCAAACTTTGAACCAATTTGAACTTCTGCAGGTCCATGGGGTCCAGGGACGAACGATGGTAACTTAGGGTAATTGACATTACAATTTGTTTGACTTATATGTATATAAAAATCCTGTATCCTCATAAATGCAGGATATATTTCAGGTTTCTTTCTGTGTGCTGTCACTTGTAGACCCTTGCTTCTGCAGCTGCTTGGAGCTGGTGTTCTTGAATTCTTTAACTGTTTTTGCTGGTTGAAGCTTCTGGGATACTTTGCTGTTTCCTTGAGATTGAGATTGAGATATGAACTTTTGCTGCTTTTCACATCTAGATCCTTGGCTTTCCCACTAGCATGTTCTCCTTGTAATGTTTTTTGTGTTCTTGCTCTTCAACCTTGTCTGTCATTCATTGCCTCTGAATGAAGGTTGTACTTTTTGTAATGGGAAAGTGGATTTACTTTGATGGTCATCACTTGGGTGAGAATTTCATTTTGTGGTTAGAGCTTCACTCTGATTTGCTATTGCTTGTCTGATTATTTCTGCCTTTCTTTTAAATCTCCAGCTTCCACCATAGCCGTAATGCCACACCAAGGAACCCTTGGACAAAAACCAAATATGTACTAAGATGAAGATAATGATTTTTTTGAAGCATCAAATACATTAAACATGCATCACAGAACTGTAATTTAGCATAACCAAGAGTAAGGTTAACAGATTACCCTCACACACAAGAGAGATGGAATAACAAATCAGATTATCTAAAGGTCCAATGGCAATGACTATATTTAGATTCCAATAGAATGCCAAGTCACGAGGTTATACGATAATTGGCAGTGCAAACACTATTGTTTAGTTTAAGAGGCAACTAGAAAATATTAGAGATGCAAGCTCAAACATTCTGAAATCTGCAAAAAGGCTCACAAAATTAATTTAGTGGAGACGCCAAAGCAGGCACATTTGGTGATTGGCGCAAATGCCAATCCCCATCAGTCTCAGTTTGGGCAAGTGAAGGTGCTGAAAAGCTTAAACACCAATGTGGAGATGCCAATTAGCTAAAATGCTGTTTGACAAGCACATGCGCCAATGCGGGGTTAGAAAATTTCAGGGTCCAGACAACCTTAGTTCTGTCAGATGCAGCGCCAACAGACAAACAAAGTTGTCGATCTAGCATCGTAGCCCCAAACCAAGGTTTCTAAGCATAATAAAAGGCCAAATTCATAACCGCAAATGTTGTTTAATTAAACCTATGATAATTGAAACTATTAATGCCATTATGAACACAAGGTTTATACAAAAGGGCTAACTTATGATTACATTGCTTATCTTTACGACGCAATGCCAAGACCATACAAGGAGATACATAGACGTGTAATATTCTCGACACACCTTACAGTAAATACTTGATGGAAACCACCCGAGGGAAACCACTTGAGAGTGCTGTGCTGGAGGTAGCCGAAGACGTGTTGGAGGGAGCCTGAGGTCACGTTAGAGGGAACCAGAGGCTGTGCAAGAGGAATCCGAAGGCTATGAAAAGGGAGGCAAAGGCCATGGGGAAGGATTAATGTGAGATTCAACTAATCACTTAATGCTATATATTCACTAGATGCCAAAAGTAAGCCACATACAGAGATGTAATAAATTGTAGACAATTCTCAATATTATATTGCAGATAAGGATGGCACTTGGACTTGCTTGATCCAAACAAGTGGTATAGAGCATAGTTGGAAAACTCGCCAAAGGCAAAAACTTGCCAAGCCCCCCAAAAGTTTAATCGGGAAACACTCGACAATTTAAAAAAAAAACTCGGGAACCTGAAAAACCGCTGAAATTTGATTAAAAATACATTTATTTTGCAAAATTTAATGAGAAGATGCATCTAATAAGTTAATTAAAGACAATACAAGAGAAACAAACAGAGTTTAGATATATATAAATGCATAGTGTGTACAAAATTGCATTCTCATGCGGAATGCTCATGGTAGGAAGCAAAATAGTAAACAGTTTCAATATGTCAAACTAGAAGTAAATACTAAAAGTCTAAATACATCAATACAATGTCAATGACTCAATCACATCGTCCTCTTTCCACTTGCACTAGCAGGAAAGCGAGGGGGTCTAGTCCTAGAAGAAGTGCCCTGCACTGGGATAGGGTGTGAGTTGCGTGACTGTGAACTCTGTGGCTGTGCCCCCTCGCTCGACGTTCCTACTGACTGGCTCAACGTCCTAGAAGAGGATGCATCTCCTCCTAATGGTAATGCCTGATCCTCGCCTGAATCATCCTCGTCCTCGTCCTCGTCCTCATCCTCATCCTCAATGTCATCCATAGTGAATTGAAAATCAGCGTCAACCTCCCCCTCCATGGCCTGCCTCTCCAAATCAGTGATCTCATCTGGTGCAAACAATGGACCTGGCTCCTGTGCTATCCAATCAGAATAAGGATCTATCACATCTAGATCAAGTGGACCAGGTAGTTCTAAGAGCTGTGCCTTTTTTATGCGCAACTCAAGATTATAGTGCACATAAACAAGGTCATTAAGCCGTTTTTGAGTCATTCTGTTTCTTTTCTTTGTGTGGATGGACTCAAATAAGCTCCAATTGCGCTCACAATGAGATGAGCTACAAGGTTGGGATAGGACTCTGAGAGCAAATTTTCTTAAATTGGGGGTATTGCCACCCCAACTTGCCCACCAAGCATCTGCAAAACAAAATAAAAAAAGTTATAAAGCAATAAAAAAAATAATCAAAAGCACAACTTATCAATTAGCAAAAGTTTTAAAGTTTGACGCTTTACCTGGTGCTTGAGTAAATCTTGCTCTCTTTGCTAGCATAGAAGAGAACAAAGGACCCCTCGATTCCACATAGATTTGTTGTTCGGTCACAATAAGGTCTCTCTCCTCTTCACGTGATAGCATTCTCTCAATGCATTTAGAGAGACCTTCCATGACCTCTCCATTAGGATCTGAGTGGGAATCATTAGCCCTAAAACAAATAGAAAATGATATCAAGTTTTACTGCACAACCTTAAAAAGTAAAGTAAAATAAAGTCTTAGTGAAATCCCAACTTCAAGGACAATCAATTATCATGATTCATAGTACTTGAATTTGGGATTGAGGAAGTAGCCTGTTGCATGAATAGGTTGGTGGAGCATATTGTTCCACCTCCTATCAATTATTTCCCAAATGGGGTCAAATCTGAGACTGTCCCCATGATAGTAACTTCTAACAGCCTCTTTCGCCCTATCCATGGCCTCATAAAGACCTCCCATTGGGGATTGCTGCCCATCACATATGCGCAAGACTAGAACCAAGGGCAGAGACATCTACATTTGAAATTTGAAAAATACAAATTAGTTAATAACATAGTAAGTTATGAATTGATAATAAAACTTGAATAAACTAAAATTATAATGTTTTGATTTTTGAAGTTACCTCCACAATCTCCTTAGCCTTTGCAAAAAAGCTATCATCAAAGACTATCCGTGCCATAGCGTCTCCTTCGGGCTTCTTTGAGTAAGGTGAAGCAACCCAATCAGCACACACAAACATTTGCTTCAAAGCCAATATGCGTTCAATAATACTTTGCAATGTCAAGAAGACCATTGCAAACCTTGTCATAGCAGGTCTCATCAAATCTTTGCCTTTAGTGGCTTTTCTTATCAAACTGAGAACCCATGGGTGATTATAGATATATTTCGTGACTCGCCTAGCATCTTCCACAACTAGACTCACCCAATCAAGTTTTCCTATGTCCTCCAAAAGAAGGTCAAGGACATGTGCTGCACAAAGTGACCAAAAAAGTGTGGGATGCCTCTCTTGGAGGATTCTACCTAAAAGATTAGCAAAAAATCAATAATCAGTAACAAACTTTCCATATTTAGTATTTACAAATTACATCAAATATAAATTGAATAATACCATAGCATTACATTTATGATTCATATTGATTCGAATATAAAAAATTGAATTTACTTGCTGCCACATATGCTGCTGCATTATCCGCGATTATTTGCACCACATTCTCTATTCCCATCTCCATGACAACATTCTCCAACATTAAAGCCAATGTGACTGCATTTTTCACTTTGTTGGAGGCATCGACAGATTTCCAAAACACCACATCATCTTTGCAAGCAACCAAGAAATTAATAATGGTTCTACTTCTTCCATTTGTCCACCCATCAGATAAAATGGTGCAACCATACTTCTTCCACTCTTTCTTTTGGTCTTCTATAAATAATGTTGCCCTACCAACCGCTTTGTCAAGCAACCTACAAAATTTAGGTGTAATATTAAATAAAGTGTAAGTGTTAGTAAAAAATAGGAAATAAGTTATAACAATTAAGATTTAAAATATAACAATGAACTAAAATGAATCACAATTATTTACAATTACTAAAATTTAAATAGTAAAATACTAACCTTCCACTCATATCCTTGCGATTAGGCGGCTTGTACCCTTTGCCTGATATTGTTATTGCATTGATCATATTGACCCAATAGGGACTATCAGCGGCATTCATTGAGATATTGTTGAAAAACCAAAAATCAAATGCTGCAATATCAGTTTGCTCATGCACCTCCTTAAACCATGCAGTGCCCTCTAATGATGGCTGTGCTCCAGGTGTGTTCCTGGGCACAAAATAACCCCCTATCCTTGATGGGGATCCGGATGGTGATGAAGAAGTAGGAGATGTAGAAGAAGTGGAACCGGTAAAAGAGAAATTTTGTTTGCGGATCCGTGGGCCACGAAGAGATCCTGGTATGTTCTCAAGTGCTTCTTCTTCCTCTTGCATATCAAAAGGAGCTCCTTCAGATTCAGCTATGGTTGCCCTCATAGCTAATTTTGCCCTCCCCATATTCAATTTTTTCTCTTCAGCAGCTGCAAGTAGGGCATTGATGAATCTTTTTTCTTCATCAGTTACCTTGAGACAAGGATTTGAATCATGTTTCTTTATGCCTGCAAGGTGGTATTTGAGGCGGTTTATGCCTCCAGAAATAATTCTCTCACATGGAATGCATATCAGTTTCCCAACATCATTTGGAGCTTCATAGGCAAACCGCCATGTCTTATCTCTTGCATTTTTAGGCCGAGTGCCTATATATCTAGAAGGGCATGGTGTTTGTGGCCACTCTTCTTGCGGATTTGTCATGTTTTTTTAATGCTTGACCGCTGCCCTACACATAAATTTATTGGAAAATGAATAAGCAAAGTTAGAACTTAGAAGCTAGGGTTTCAAATGATTCAAACTTCAAACTTCAACCATATCCTTAGCAAACAACAAACTTCAACCATATCCTTAGAAGCTAGGGTTTCAAATGATTCAAAATGATTCAAACTTCAACCATATCCTTAGAAGCTAGGGTTTCAAATGATTCAAAATGATTTTAAATGATTTGAAAACATTTACAAACAACAACAAAAACAAAAGAACATTTGTTATAAAACTATAAAAAGTTTTCAAACTATGATAAGATGAACATACCTGGAAAGAAATTTGTCTTCTAAAATCGGTTAGAATCCTCTACAATCCACTCAAATCCGCCTTGAATCATTTGCAATCAGTCAAGAATGCCTCCAAACCTTCTTCTCTTCACTCCTCAAGGCTCTAAACAATGCAAATACAAGAAAGAATGAGAAAAAACACACTCACTGCCGCTTTAACCCGTCACAGGCCGCGGGCAAAATATTCACCAGTAAATCGCGAGTTTTTAATAAAAACTCGCCGAGTTTTTGCCGATTACTCGGCGAGTTTTTACCAGACTGTCGAGTTTTTAAATCGGCAAGTTAACTAGTGAAAAACTCGCCGAGCTAGGAAACTCGGCGAGTTTTAAAAACTCGGCGAGTTTTAAAAACTCGGCGAGTTTTCCATCTATAGAGGACCAAAACTGTAGAAGCCAAATAGGGAAGATCCCTCACTTCCGAAATGGCAAATAACACAAAACTCCAACAGGAATTCACATACAATAAAATAATAAATCGCATCCCTAAAACAACCTACAAGACGACCTTATAAAGGGCTTCAGGGAACCTTCCCAAAGGATTACAAAAATGCCGACAGGCCGACAAGTTATGACAAAATAAAATAAAGAGTGGGCCCCTTTATTAATTAAATAAGTCCTTATTATATTATTTGATTTTTAGGACCATTTAATTAATTAACATAATTAAATATTTTATTAAAATATTGGGGACATCCAATAAGAGACATAAATCATAATTTCATCAATATACTAGCATGAAATGATGCTAATCAATATCAAATCAAATCCAAGATACAAGATTATATAGGATACATCAAAGAATCATTGAGTCCTAAAAGATGAATACATAGATTCTATAGCATCATAATATGCGAAGTACACCATCACATAAACATAATCTATGCTATCCAAGTGAGAACTAATTCCAATAAATGAATTTGCAAGGATATAATTTTAGGGTACATCACCTTGGTGTCACTAGTTTAGAAGTGTGCAAATACTGTTTAGGACTGCTTGATACTCGTACTCCAATTGTTAACAACACTTGGTCACACTAGTTGACCATAAGGAACCCACAAGTCCTCTCTCATCGTACTCATAGAGGTAATCATGTGACCCACACAACACAAGCCAAACAATCACACAAGGTTTACATATATGCAAATCCACAACACCACACAATTCACAAGAGGCATGAATATACAGAATACAGGGTGTCACACACTCCCATTCGAGTATACCACAAGCTAGGTCAAGTTATCAACACCAAGCAAGATACAAGAACTCAACATCACATGACCACTGACTCAATAATCCATCCAAGTGGGTACACAATCCAAGATTGGGAGTGTCATTGCATAGTCCCAATGGGGAATGGAGTAACCCATCGCCTCACCATGTTGTGATTATGCGGCTCCAAGCAACCTCTCGCAAATACAAGGGTCTTGACATGCTGGTGACTCCAAGCCATCTATGGATTGTATCTCTAAGCCTTCTCCAATATGTCCTTGGATAATGGGATCCCACAAGCATGTAGGAGGAATCTTAGTGGGGCTATGCCTCCACTTGCCCACACATACGGAAAATTGATAAGGTCATTCACATTCACACATGAATGGTGAGTTGCCGCCATGATCCTTGACAATATTATACCCATCTCAAAGATGCAGGTTGTTTCCAGTGGTTTTCGCATGCATTCACAAGAACTGATTCTCATTTTTCAAGTATTCTCATGCACATACTTGACCTCATAAGGGGTGAGAAACAAATGCAAAACAACCACGGCCTTGCCATCGCCCTCACATAAATAGAGTGATCCAATTTTACAATGGAAAAGTAATTCAATGACCCAAAAATGCATAAACTTGGATTTGGGCATATTATGATCAAAATTCATCTAAATATTGTTAATGTTTAGACCTAGAAAGAGATAAACAGCAATAAAAGAGCATCAACAATACACAAGATACTCAAAACATTTACCGTGGGAAAACCCTTCAACTTGAAGGGTAAAACCCAACCACACCAGCAAAATATCATGTTTATTGATCAAGAATTGTTCATAGTACAAGGCTTTCACTTCATTCATTTACAATATACCAAGCAATCATATAAATAGATTGTGTAAGACTCTTCATCTTTCCATAGGCATGCCTCTTCACATGACATATGACACATGTCTTTTTACATAATATTAACTTAAATATAATCACAAATATATCTTTCATTTACAACAACATATTTCTATCTCATAAAATCAGAGATAAAGAGATCTATCGCAGCTACAAATTTCAACAAATATCAAGAAATAGTGAAAACCCATTTGCCCTCATGCATTGACAGCCCTAAAATGCATTCAAATTATCAACTCAACCATAATAGTTCCAGCCATGGATGAAGTAAAAACCCGTTTTTTCTACGAATACAACGAATTTATGGAACTCTTCAACAATCATAGAATCTATTCTATAGAACTCATAGCATTGCAGAATAGCAACAATCACAAGCTTTAAGGCAAGATTTGAAGAGAATGAATCAAACTTAACTTTCAATGAGCCAAAACCCCTAATAACTTAAGAGAATGAAGAAAACCTCACCGGAAGCAACAGAATTTGGAGGAGGACAACTGGAATCAAGAAATCCAAAGGAAAAGCACCCAAAATAATCCTTTGTCAAAATTATGCTTTCCCAATCAAATTCGAATTTCACCTATGTTTTGTGAAAAAAAAAAACCTCTAAAATTGGAAAACCAAGTTGAGGAAATGAAGTAAAAGTTACTTTTATAAAATTATCAAAATCACTTTATCTCCACATAAAAATATAAAACCACCATGATAGTAAAATTTCATCAATAATCAAATAGATGTCAAAAACCCTCAAAAAGAAATGTTAAAACTACAATATATTAAAATTTGCTCAGAAATTAGTTGGCAATAGCAATTACGCCCAACTTGCTGACCGGCAACATTGAACACAAAGGTACACATACAATGAGAACAACTACGGTACAACACAGAAACACACCATAACATGCATCCAAGTCATTCATATCAAAATAACAGAGCATTGCCATACTGCAACTGGTGGGTGTATAAGCATATCAGGAGAAACTGCCGTTTAAAAACTGGAATGACAATTCTGGCTGGATATAAGTTGGCCACATGATTACCTCCATATTTAACCATTGATGGGGTTATTTGTATATTATGGGCATACTTAGACCTGCCAATTCGAGTGAAGTTGATGCCTAGTACCTGACCACATAAGTACAATAACCGAAGCACATAGGCACATATATATAATATCTAACAGTGAGTGAGTAACTACGAGTTCGTCCCTTTTTATAGAAACACATCATACAAGCTACGACTTTGTCCTTGAGTTTTGTCTTGGAGAAATTTTCTTTGAACAGGATTTGCATGTTTTCAAAACATATGTGGTGTTTGGTAGATGAGGAGCGATCAATTAGGGCAGATTCAAGAACCCAAGCATGCTTAATGCCAGTTCTATTCTCTTTGATTCTGGTGTTGACAGATGTGGAAGACTATTTCTTGCCCTTCTGAGCAAAGAGATTATTCTGAATTGTCTGATAATGGATAAACTGCTTGTTGAACTGAGTGCTTACTTGTTTCTGATATTTATAATTACCTTGACATATGTTTGGTTTGGTTCTTGAATTTACTTCAATATGCTTATGCATTTTAAACTTTGATATGCATAAGACTTGTGAAGCCAACTGATTTGTCACTATTATGACAACAGCAATTCTTCATAACATCTAATTGCAAAAGAAGCCTTCGTTTGGCCATCTTCAAAATTATAACTACTTGTCATGTTGCCTTTTTTTATATGTTCAGTTGTTTTAATTATCTTCTAATTTCATGGTTTAATATTGCAACTTTTCCAGTACCTAGTAATTGATGAAGCTGATCGGATTCTAGAGATAGGTTTTGAGGAGGAAATGAAACAGATCATCAAAATCCTTCCAAAGGTGAGCTCTGGAATTTTAATTTGATATAAATCCACCAAGTATTTTTTTTTATGTAGAACTGCTGAAATTTGCACAGAAAAGCTATTTTTCTACTTTTCAGTTTATTTAAGTTTAGAAGATTTTCTTAAGTGTTTTTCCAAGAACACAGCTTATAATGATAGAAAAACAAAATTTTGCAGGAGCGGCAAACTGCCCTTTTCTCTGCTACACAAACAACAAAGGTCAGCCCTTTTTTTTGCATGCATAGAAACAGTTGGCTGTATAAATATTTTGGAGCGAGGGAGCAGAACTTCATTTATTATTTATTGTTAGATATTTACAAATTTTTATGGTAGTATGACTGGATTTCATGTTTGTTGCAGAATAGGAACTCTTAAAGTCTTGTTGCTATATTCATTGCCATATATAATATAATTTTCAACTATAGGTTGAAGACCTTGCACGTGTTTCATTTCGGCATGCACCCAAGTATATTGGAGTTGATGATGCAAGATCAAAGGTGATTTGTCTTTTTTGTTTTGAAAGATTAGTGTTTTCCTTTAGTAGGCATTGCACTTTAAACAATTCATCATTAAGATTTAAAAAAATGATATAATGATCTGTTTGTGTCAGGCCACAGTGGAAGGCTTGGAGCAAGGCTACTGTGTTGTGCCAAGTGCAAAGAGATTTCTTCTTTTATTTACATTTTTGAAGAAGAATAAGTCAAAAAAGGTAACATTTCAATTTTCTTGCTTGTTCAAATTCGTAGGAGAGTATACCTTTCTATCTATGATAACCATCTTTTAATAATTATCCTCTTGTCTTTTCTCTTCTCATTTTAGAGTCTGGATTGGTGAATGGTTGTTTTAGTTGCTTTTGATTACGTGCATATTTTCAGTGCATTTACCTTCATTTTCTACACAACAGCTTTATTTTATTTTATGCATATTAAATATTAAATAATGGCAGCATCACATGTCTATAATTTGTTGTTTCTGGTCATTGACTGCCGGCATGTTTATGGTTACAGATAATGGTCTTTTTTTCATCTTGTAACTCTGTAAAGTTCCACAGTGAGCTTTTGAATTACATTGACATGCCATGCCATGATATTCATGGCAAGCAAAAGCAGCAGAAACGAACCACCACTTATTTTGAATTCTGTAGTGCTGAGAAAGGTGTACTACTTTGTACTGATGTTGCAGCTAGAGGACTTGACATTCCAGCTGTGGTATGTTCTTCCATCATTTTGTTTTTCATGTTTTCTCTTCCTAACTTCTTTTTTTCATGTTTAAAGTTGATTTCATCTATGATAGTGGCCTGGTAAGCCTTATGTTACACGTGTGCATGATTAGGTCTGATATTATGAAATGTTAATAATGGTGGGAGCACATAGTGATTTACCTTTTAATACTAAATGAATCCTTCACTTTACATATTCAAAACTCATAGTAACTTTTGAATTTATATTATTCAGTGCAGAAAATTGCCAAGCAATCATCTAGCATGGTTTCAGGCCCCAATGAAATGTGTCTTCCAAATGCTCTCTTGTGAAAGCTCCTTTTTTCACCTCGACCATAAAGAACAAATCAGAGGCCATGACATAGTCTTCGGCAATCCCAAGTTATGATAACACAATCGTTTTTGCCACAACTCATCAAACCGTTATTTCCATACAATTTTAATGCCTACGTTTCTGATGATTAACTTTAGGTGGTGATTGCCCCCTCGTAATTTCCCAACATTTTTTACTAGATCATGGGGATAACTTGAAGACTGCTTAATTTTGCTAATTGACTCACTCAATGATTGATAATTCAGGAGGTTTTACATAGTTGCTCAGTCCTCTTCTCAGCTAAATATGACGAGATAAATACTAAATGCCAACCAATAGCTAAATATTAGATATTTAATATATATCTTTATCAATTAGCATTAAGTGGTGATACTCTTAGCCGTCTTAAGTTCTTGATTTTGGTCTTTACTCTTTGTAATCAAATTTCTTATATGATAAGAGATCCCAATAACTAGTGGGGGTTTGAGAGTGGAGACACTAATGGGTTTTAGTGGCAGCAATGGTAAGCTCTAGAATGTGTTATATGTGAGAAAAACTCAATGAGACAGGGTGTGTGGGGCTATTGAAGTATTATTATAATATTTAATATAATGTTCATGTAACTCTCTTTCTTTTTAATTCAGTCATCTCTTAGTAACTTTCTGTTTTTTGAGTTGTTTAGTTAGTTTAGTAACTTTCCACCAAAGTAACGTGACTCGGACCCGGCTCGGACTCGGCAAGGGTAATTTGACTTGTGACCTGGCTCGGACTTGGAAATGACTCAGCGGTGGCTCGGCGGTGACTCGGAAAAGTGAAAAAATGTCATGTCCCCTTTTCAAATAATTAAAAATAATAACTTTTGCTAAGGCAGGTAGGCCGAAAAAGTGAAGTTTTGGCAAAAGGGGCTAATTTTTGGAAACCAGTGGATTAAGAAATGAAAATTATTATTAAAATATGTATTATTGACTCCTCTTGGTCGTGAGTTAGTGTTATGCTCTCTTTTAAAGAGATTTGGAGGCATTTCAGGCTCATTCTAGAACTTGATTTTTGCTCATTGCTTTGTTGTTCTTCAGAGGCTGCCAAACTTGTGGAGAAGGAGACCCAAGTATGGGAGTTTGCAGGTTTCCAGGGAGGCTAAGGACGGGAGTTTGAGGCCATTCCATGTGCAAGCTCATGCAGAGTTTGTCCTTGTGCTGAACAATGCAAATTTGTGAGTTTTTGGGTGTGTTTCTTGTAAGAGTTTGGTGTTTCCGATTGAGTATTTCATATCAGTTTGGTTTTCTGCTGTGTTGTAGACATTTAGATGTTAAAATAGAGTTGAATACATGTATTCGGTCGTGGTTATACTTCTGTGATAGATTATTAGTGTTATGTGGTGTTTCTGGGCTATTTTGTGTTGTTTTCGGGAGCCCGATGAGCATTGTTTTTGTCCTCCGTTTGGGAGCTGTTGTGTAAACTCTATACAGATCTGGAAATGTCATTTTGTGGGTTGTTATGTTGGCAAAATTTCTGTAAAAATGTCTACTTTCAGATTTATTAATAATATGTGAAGCTATGAAGTTTTTGGCATTATTTTGGGCATACCTGATTTGGTTTTTATTGAGAAATTGGTTGGTCTTTTGAAATATTGGTTGTTTGATTTTAAAAACTGATCAGAGGCTTTAAATATCATATAAAATTAGAAAGGGGACATTTCAGTGGTATCAGAGCTATGATCTTGCCAGCCTGAGGGTTTGTAGAAGCTTGTATGCAACTAAGTGAAAGAGAAAAGAGATATTTGCAGCGAGAAAAGAATAAATAAATTTTGATCAAACCTCTAGTTAAAAGTAAAAGTACAAAATCCAAGGAAGGAAAAAGTATGGCTGACCCAGATGAGATGGCAAATAAATTCTTCCAAGACATCCAAAATACTCAGAAGCAAACAATGGATAGTTTGGCAGAAACTAGAGAGGTTTTGTAGATATTGACAGAAAAACTGCAAGGAGTTGTATCTATTAATGAGAAAGGGAGCACTTCAGAGGAGCCAAGAAATCTGAAACCCACACCCTCTAAATCAACAAAAACTATTTTTCTGCGTGCAGATGAGCCACCGGTACCAAATCCGGCCCTTAGTCCCGTGGAAGAGGTTACAGGTAACTTGATTGCATTAAGAGCTACTTACAATGGCTTAGATGATGACTTTCGCAGTTTGGTTCCTTTTAGAGAATATGTGGATATGATGAACACTTTGATGCCCAAGAAAGAGTACAGGAGGGAGCATGACATAAGTGGAAGAGAGCTCAAAAATAAAATAAGCAAGTTTACAGCACCTACTTTGATGGAACAAATAAAATTTCAGTGAGAGCATGGCTAAAAAAATTATAGACCTTCTTCACACTTAACCCCATGAAGGAGAGTGATGCCGTTCAATTCGCAAGTCTACACTTGGAAGATGCAGCCTTTGATTGGTGGTATCATGGAATGACTACTCAAGGTCATGATCAGGTAACTACATTTGATGATTTCAGTCAAAAAGTGATAGATAGATTTGACCTCAAGAATGATGAAGAGTATTTTAAAGAATTGTCAAAGTTGAAGCAAACCAAATCAGTTAATGAGTATATAGAAGAGTTTCAAAAAGTGGCTGTTATGGTACCTGATATGAGTGAAAAGAGGATTGTTTATCTTTTTCTTGATGGTTTGGAAGATTCTTTTAAGGGTCTAGTTAAGGCTTTCTCACCCTTAACTTTACAGGAAGCTATCAAAAGAAGCTCACAACTTAAAACTTGTGTGCCTATGAAACCAGTCACTAATCAAAAACCCCCAAATCTTTGGCAACATAAGGGGAATTTTCAAAAAAAGACTTTTCTAGCACTACCACCAAAGAATGTGATAAATGTAGCAAAAAAGAAGGTAGATGAAGAGACTAGGAGTGAATTACGAAGGAAATTTTTTTGTTTCACTTGTAGAGAACCATGGGTTCCAGGACACAGATGTTTGGGGAAAGGTCAAGTCCACTATATTGAAGTTGCGTTACAATCTAATTCGGATGAGCATGAGGAATTTCATGACACTGAGGAGGAAGAAGAAGAGAAGGAAAAAGAAATCAGCAAGGATGACACTTTAGCAGCATTATCAGAAGTCTCAAAATACCATCCCTTTCGAATTCGAGGGGTACTAGTAGGGCAAAGGTTGACAGTTCTTCTTGATAGTGGGGCAACTCACAATTTTATTGATGAGGGATTTGTCATGAAAAGAGGGCTTAAAGCAGAAGATTTTGAGGGATTCATTATTGTAGCTAATGGATTCACTATGCCTTGCACATGGGTGGTGAAACAACTCAAGATGACCTTAGGAGATTATGAGTTATGTGATGACTTCTCTGTTGTTGGCATTGGGGAGACAAATCTTTTATTGGTTGTTCAATGGTTGCACTCTATTAGAGGCTATTACATGAACCATCAAACTATGGAGTTTAAATTTCATTCCAATGGGAAAGAAGTCTTATTGAGAGACTTATCGAATGGAGCACCTAAGGTGGTCATTGCAAAGAGGATGGAGAGGACTTTTCGAAGAGGACAAGTAGCATGGGTAGTAGGAGTCATAATCCGTCCAACAAGCTCTCCAAAGAATCAAGGTGATTTCCATTTTGAAATTCTAAATTTTCTTGATAAGCATAGTATAGTTTTCAATGATTTGCCTCTAGGATTACCACCAGATAGAGGTTTTGAACATGTTATAGAGTTAGAACAGGGTGCCAAACTAGTTATAACAACTCCATACCGCCATCCAAGAGGTTATAAGGAAGAAATAGAAAAAAACTATTAAGAAACTCCTAGATATGGGATTCATAAGGCCTCGCTCTAGTCCATTTGCATCATCTGTGGTACTTGTCAAGAAAAAGGATGGTACAATGAGAATGTGTATAGACTACAGGGCTCTAAACAAGAAGACCATAAAAAATAGGTATCCCATACCATGCATAGATGAAGTCATTGATGAGTTACATGGTGATGTATACTTCTCAAAAATTGACTTAAGATCAGGGTACCATCAAATCCGAATGAGGAGGGAAGATGTGGAAAAGACCGCTTTCAGATGTCACTATGGGCACTTTGAATTTCTTGTTATGCCATTTGGCCTCACTAATGCACCAACAACATTCCAATCTTGTATGAATAAGGTATTCAGTAAGCATTTTCGAAAATTTGTTTTGGTATTTTTTGATGATATCTTGATTTACAGTAAAACATGGGAAGAGCATCTAAAGCACATAGACGCTATTTTGGGAATCTTGGAGCAGCAATCCTTCTATGCTAAGCTATCTAAATGTGAGTTTGGTTTGACAGAGATCCTATATTTGGGACACATTATAAGTTCTAAAGGAGTACAGGTTGATCAACAAAAAATTCAGGCAATTTTGGATTGGCCTCCACCCACTAATCTTGCACAATTGAGAGGTTTCTTCGGGTTGTGTAGCTACTATAGGAGATTTGCCAAGAGATTTTCTCAGCTTGCTGCCCCCTTGACAGATTTGACAAAGAAAGGAGCTTTTGTTTGGACAGAAGAGGCACAAAAAACATTTGATAAACTTAAGGAGGTAATGAGTTCATGCCCTGTGCTTGCAATTCCAGATTTCTCTTTACCTTTTGTTGTTGAATGTGATGCTTTTGGAGAAGGTATAGGGGTTGTCTTAACTCAAAGGGGACATCCAATAGCATTTGAGAGTAGAAAATTAAATCAATCAGAGAAAGGTTACTCTATCTATGATAAGGAAATCTTGGCAATCATGCATGCACTTCATAAGTTTAGATAATATTTGGTATGTGGGAGATTCATTGTAAAGACAGACGATAATAGCCTCAGGTTCTTCTTGAATCAAAAGGATTTGAATAATCACAACAAAAATGGGTAAGCAAATTGCAAGCTTATGATTTTGATATTGAATACATGAAAGTAAAGAATAATGTGGTTGTTGATACTCTCTTAAGAAAGCCCACTTTGTGTTTCTTAACATCTATCTCTGCTGATTGGAAAGTCTCCATAATTTCAGAGTATGCTAAAGATTCCTTTGCCACCAAGATTTTGGATAAGTTAGTGGATGATAACAGGTACAAGGTTGTTGATGAATTGATTTATTACAAGAATAGGATCTTCTTAGTGCCAGGATCAAAAATTAAGGAGAGGATATGGAGGGCCTTTTATGACACTCCTTTGGCTGGTCATCAAGGATACTTCAAGACATATAGGCAACTTCGAGAGCGGTTTGCATGGAAGGCTATGAAGGAGGATGTCCTTAAACACATTAAGGAATGTATGGTATGCCAACAAAACAAGAGTGAGCAAATTTTTCCTGCAGGGTTGTTGCAGCCACTTCCTATTCCTGAACAAAAATGGGAAAGTATTTCCATGGACTTTTATCACTGGGTTGCTCAAGGTTCAAGGTAAGGATTGCATATATGTGGTGGTAGATAGATTAACTAAGTATGCACATTTCTTTCCCATCACATCTGATTTCAAGGCATCACAAGTGGCCGAATTGTTCTTAAAGGAAATTTTTAGATTACATGACTTGCCTAGAAACATCGTTAGTGACCGGAACAGTAGATTCCTTAGCTCTTTTTAGAAGGAGCTCTTTAATTTGGCAGGAACTGAACTCACTCTCAGTACTAGCTATCACCCTCAAACAGATGGACAAACAAAGATAGTTATTAAATGGATTGAGGGATATTTGAGGAACTATGTTTCAAATCAACAACATGCTTGGCTGAAATGGTTGCACCTAGGGGAGTATTGTTAGAATACATCTCATCACATGTCTATTGGTATGCCTCCTTTTCGTGCTCTTTATGGTTATGATGCCATTTCCTTTGTTGATCTAGTGCTTTCAGATAGCAGAGTACCTGCAACAAGTGATTTTGTCAAGCAAAGCCAAGACATAATAAGGTCCCTCAAGGATAATCTATAACATGCACAGAACCAACAGAAGTTGTATGCTGATAGGAAAAGGACTGAAAGATCTTTTGAGGTGGGAGATTTGGTATTTGTTAGGTTGCAACCATGTAAGCAAAGCACCTTGAAGAGGAGTGGGGCACAAAAGCTCAAGCCAAGGTTTTATGGGCCTTATAAGATCATCAGGAAGGTAGGAGAGGTAGCTTATGAATTGGAGCTCCCACCAAACAACAAAATACATAATGTTTTCCATGTCTTTTGCTTGAAGAAGGTTCTAGACCAGCAAACCATAGTATCTACAAAATTACCACTTCTTGATGATGAAGGGAAATTAGTTTTGATACCAGAAGAGGTTTTGGATACAAGAGAGAAAATATTGAGAAATAGGAGCATCATAGAGCATTTGGTCAAATGGAAAGGATTACCTTTGGAGGATGCAACTTGGAAAGGAGCACATATTCTTGAGCATCCCAACCTTCATTGCTTGAGGACAAGCAATATTTGGGAGGGGAGCACTTGTCATGTTCCCTTTTCAAATAATTAAAAATAATAAATTTTGCTAAGGCAGGCAGGCTCAAAAAGTGAAGTTTCGGCAAAAGGGGCTAATCTTTTGAAACCATGGATTAATAAATGAAAATTATTATTAAAATATGTATTATTAACCCCTCTTGGTTGTGAGTTAGGGTTATGCCCTCTTTTAAAGGGATTTGGATGCATTTTGAGCTCATTTTAGAACTTGAATTTTATTCATTGCTTAGTTGTTCTTCAGAGGCTGCCAAACTTGTGGAGGAGAAGACCCAAGGACGGGAGTTTGCAGGTTTCTAGGGAGGCTAAAGATGAGAGTTTGAGGCCATTCCATGTACAAGCTTATGCAGAGTTTTCCCTTGTGCTGAACAATGCAAATTTGTGAGTTTTCGAGTGTGTTTCTTGTAAGAGTTTAGTGTTTCCGGTTGAGTATTTCATTTCTGCTGTGTTGCAGAGATTTAGATGTTAAAATAGAGCAGAATACATGTATTTGGTCGTGGTTATACTTCTATGATAGATTATTAGTGTTTTGCGATGTTTCTGAGCTATTTTGTGTTGTTTTCGGGAGCCCGATGAGCATTGTTTTTGTCCTCTGTTTGGGAGCTACTGTGTAAACTCTATATAGATCTGGAAATGTCATTTTGTGGGCTGTTATGTTGGCAAATTTTTTGTAGAAATGTCTACTTTCAGATTTATTAATAATATGTGAAGCTGTGAAGTTTTTGGCACTATTTCGAGCATACCCGATTTGGGTTTTATTGAGAAATTGGTTGGTCTTTTGAAATATGGGTTTGATTTTAAAATCTGATTAGAAGTTTTAAATATCATATAAAATCAGAAGGGGGACATTTCAAAAAACTTCGAAATTTTGAGATTTTTTGGGATTTAAAGAACATTCCATGCACCCATTATTAAATAAAGCTTAAACACACAATAACATCATTAAATAGAAGATAATTTGATCATAATGCACATAGTTAAAAATCTAACATACATTGATTACATAAGTACTATTAGAAATGCTTTAGAATAACTGAGAGGGGGGGTGAATCAGTTATTCAAGGTCCAAATGTCCAATGAAAACTTTTTTCATGAAATAAAGTGAGCTTTTAAAACTGTTCATTCATCCAAGCTTACACTTTCCTACTTAGCAAGTTACTGTAAACCAACATGCAAGCATAACACATGAAAGATCAACACATAACACAGTGATTTACGTGGAAACCCAATTTGGGAAAAACCACCAGTAACATGCTACTCAATTCTCACTCTTTTGAAGTGATGCCCTGTGAAAGGCCTGCTCTGTTAAAGGCTACAACACTGTTAAATGTGACCTGGTTAAAGGATTTATCCA
Source organism: Cupressus sempervirens (assembly GCA_028749045.1). Taxonomy (NCBI): domain Eukaryota; kingdom Viridiplantae; phylum Streptophyta; class Pinopsida; order Cupressales; family Cupressaceae; genus Cupressus; species Cupressus sempervirens. The sequence goes on from CM053783.1 coordinate 624,269,116, forward strand.
CCCTATTAGAAGTGGACCTGGTTAGAGGACTTTAGAACATTCAGTTGGAATGCCATCCTGTTAAAAGATTTACAAATGGCTGCTAAACCAACCTAAGTCCATAAGATTTTACCCTAGCTTGCACAATTGTTAGACAGTAACAACAAGGGCTTATGATCTGATACAACTCACAACTTATCTTGTAGATTTCAGATCACAGTTCAACTCTTCACAATTTGCCTGGCTTTCAGTCTCTGCAACTCTGACAGCTTGTCCTCCTTTCAAGCTTGGTCTCCTTGAGTCTCCATGCTCGATGTACCAATGCAATCTCCTATATGACCACTAATTGAAGCAGTCTCCGTGCTTTGTTCTTCCTTCTCCTCTTGATGTCTTTTCTTTGACACCTTTCAACCACTTTGCAATTTTGGCACACCAACAACTCTTACTTCTTGGCCTGTGACTCCTTAAATAGAAGTTTGGAATTGCTTTTCCCGTTCGATTCTTCCCTCTTTTAATTTTAGTTCGAATGGATTAGGTAGGATTCATTGAATCTAACCTATATCTTGTTCTTTCTAGAAACATCATGAAGAATCCTCTTGAATTCTCTAAAAAACTGTTTACATAAAATTTTGTGCCACTAGCTCATCATCCTTATCCTCCATTTGGTTCACAAAATTCAAGGTAACAAATTTGTCGGCTCAGATTTGGCGAATCTTTGACTTTTCAAATAATGCAAAAGCTCGACACTATTGAAATTTTGGTGTTCGGCACATACTGTGTTACTCGGCATCAACTACGTTTTACTGATGCTCGACACCTATTGTGGATTCACTCAGCATCCACTAAGTTTTTACTTTGCTCGGCACCTGTTACTTTGCTCGGCACCTGAACATGCTCGGCTCCTTCTGTATCACTCGACACACACTAGATTTTTCATTTGCTTGGCACTAACTGAAAATCTGCTCAACTCGAACTAGCTTGCTTGGCACTCACTAATGAACTTAGTTAAGCTTTGCAGTCAACCTTGTTTCAACTTATTCTTCTAGTGTTTCTAAGTGTGGCTAGCCTTTGTATCTTCAAGTATATTATCAATACATCATTACCATTGTTTTAACTGATCCTTGCACTTCATTACAAAACCATAAGTCAACCTTTCCCTTAGGTGCTTTTGTTACATTTTGTTGATTAAATCCTCTTCATCAATCAATTAAGTGATAGTACTTGGATCTTATAAGCAATTGCCATTCTAGCAAATAGCAAGTTTGACATCAATGACAAAACAATGATTGAAAACATTCTTTATCAACCATTGTTCTTCTTTGCAACAATTTCTCTTTGCAATCAGTCTTCTTCTTATAATATCTTTTCAATCAGATTTCCAACAATCTCCCTCTTTGGCATTGATGGCAAATCAAACTGATCAACCAAGTTAACAAATGCTAACTAGGTTAAAACAGTAAATCAAATGCCAAAAAAAAAACTTTATTCAAAACTATTCATTTTATCAGCAACATAAACTAGCTTATGACTCCATCTAAATTCTTTGCTGATAAACTGTCTTCCTCTGATTGATTTTTTTTTGTACTGATTTCTCCTTTTGAGCTGCTATTTCCTTTTACATATTTGAACATTCTTTTTCTTTTTGCTACACTAGACTCCTTACATTATTTCTCCCTCTGCATGCATTGATCATGTTCTGGTATCGGCTACTCTCTTTGTCCATTTGATCCTGTCGATCAGTTTCTTACATAATTTCTCCCTCTTTGACAACAATGCCAAAGACATACTGTTTTAGCATCTTAATATGCAAGTGAAGTATTTGCAGGTACTCCAATTTCTCCTCTGTCACCTTGCTTGTGACTGATTTGGAACTTAAGCACTTTGATTACTTCAGGCATGACCCTAAAGTAAACATCCTCTGCATCAATGTATGATATGCCGATCAATCAACTCATTTGATGTAGGGCAGTCTTGTTTTATCTCAAGTAGCCTTGGCTAGGGGTATCACCCCTAACTTACCTCTAAGATACTCAAAAACATCTTTAGGTAGTGCTTTTGTAAAGATGTTAGCAATCTGTTCTTTTGAATTGACATATTCCATCTTTATTTGCTTGTCCTCCACCAATTCTGACATAGTGATACGTGATTGCAATATGCTTTGTTTTGGCATGCATTACAAGATTTTTTGATATGTTGATGGCACTTGTATTATCACAATAGAGTATCACAGGTTCAGTTACTTTTTCCTTCATACCTTGCAACAGATGTTTGATTCATACAATATTAGTGCAGTTGATAGCAGCATCAACATATTCAGCTTATGTTGTGGATTGTGAGGTACAACTTTGCTTTTTGCTAGTCCAAGTAATCAATCTTTTCCCTAAGAAAAGTGCTCCTCCACTGGTGCTCTTTCTGTCATCAATATTACCTCCCTAGTTTGCATTAGTTTAGGCTTTTAACTCAAACTTTTCACTTCTCTTGTAGTATAAACCAAAGTCATCAGTTCTTTTTAGGTACCTCAGTATTCTCTCTATTGCTATTAGATGATTCTCTCTTGGATTAGCAAAAAATTTTGCCACTATTCCAACAGCTAATGCAATGTCTTGTCTACTATGTACAACATACTGCAACTTTCCAATCATTAATTTATACATTGTCTGATTCACTTAAGCTGACTCATTATTTTTCGATAACTTATGTCCTATTACCATTGGTGTACTGACTAGTTTTGATTCTTCTAATCCAAATGTCTTGAGTATCTCCTTGATGTATTTTGATTGGATCACAAATATGCCATGCTTTAGTTGATGTACTTGTAATCCAACAAAGAAATTGATTTCTCCAAACATTGACATCTCAAACTCATGTTTCATTTGATCAACAAAATCTTTGCATAGAACATCTTTTTCTCCAAATATTATATCATCAACAAAGATTTTAGATATCAAAATGTCTTTACCTTTCTCTACCTTGATATACAGGTTGTTGTTGTCATCTGTTCTCTCAAACCCTATCTTCACAAGGTATTTATGCAGTCTCTCATGCCATGCTCTAGGTGCTTGTTTCAAACAATGAAGTGCTTTATGCAATTTGCAGATCATATCCTTGTTGCTGTCATTAACAAATCCCTCTGGCTGTTCTATGTAGACTTCCTCTTCTAGTATACCATTCAGAAAAGCAGACTTTACATCCATTTGGTAGACTTTGAAACTTTTATAGGCAGCATATGCAAGTAGTGTTCTTACTCCTTCCATTCTTGCAATAGGGGCAAATGTTTCTCCACAGTCCAATCCTTCTTCTTGTGCATAGCCTTTGCAGACTAGTTTGGCCTTATTTCTTGTTATCTCTCTATTCTCATCAAGTTTGTTTCTAAAGACCCATTTGGTACCAATTACATTTTTATCAGCTGGTCTTGGAACTAGGGTCCAAGTATTGTTCTTCTCAATTTGATCTATCTCCTCTTCCATAGCTTTATGCCAATTATCATCTTGTATTGCATCTTTCACTGTTTTGGGCTCAACCTTGCTGAGCAGACATGATTCATTCCTTAGTCTGTTTCTTGTCATTGGTCTTGCATCCTTGTCACTAATGATTTGTTCTGCAAGGTGATGTTTTCTCACATACCTGGATAGTCTTAGTTTTATCTTTCTTTCCATGTTTAGTCCTTCAGCGTCAGAGTCACTTTGCACATCACTTTCTGGTATTTCATTATCTCTTCCATGTGTATTGATTTCAGAATCAGAATGTGCATTTTCTTCATTCTGCAACTCGGCTTTTGAATGCAGCTTGGCATTCACTGGCTTTGACTCGGCTAATACTGAGATTTGTTGTTGATTCCCAACTTGATTGGTAACATCATCTTCAGTTGGTATTCCTTCATAGAAGTATACAAAAGATCTATAATTTTCTAGTTTCTTGGATTCAACAACTTGGACTTCTACATGCTCATCAAAATTTACATTTGCACTCTCCACAATCTTGTTAGTGTTAGTATTCAAAAACTTATATGCTTTGCTTCTAGTGGAGTAACCAAGGAATATGCCTTCATCACTCTTTGCATCAAATTTGCCATTTTTAGTATCTTTAAGAATATAACATTTACAACCAAACACTTTGAAATGTTTTACATTAGGTGAGTGTCCATACCATAGTTCAAAAGGTGTTGCATTTATTCTTTTTTTGACTTGTACTTGACTCAGGGTGTAAATAACAGTACTTACAGCTTCTCTCCAACACTTCAGAGCAACATTTTTCTCCATCATTAATGTTTTGACAGTTTATTACTGATTTATTCCTTCTTTCTGCAATGCCATTTTGTGGTGGAGTTCTTGGTGCTGATGTTTGCCTTTTGATACCTTTATCATTGCAAAATGCTTCAAATTCTTTTGATGTAAACTCTCCTCCTCTGTCTGATTTCAGGCACTTTAGACTCTTTTCTGTTTCTTTCTCAACCTTGACCAAATACCATTTAAATATTTGAAATGCATCACATTTTTGCTTTAAAAACATGACAGTCATCATCCTAGAGTAGTCATCCACAAATAGCATTGTGTATCTATCTCCTTGGTAGCTCTGTTGAGCTTAAGAACTTCTCTCTTGGACATTTTGATCTTCCTGCTTCTAGTACCTTTAAACTAAATCAGCAGATGACTCTGATACCAATTGTTAGAAATGCTTTAGAATAATTGAGGTGGGGGTGAATCAGTTATTCAAAGTCCAAATGTCCAATTAAAATTTTATTCATCAAGTAAAGTGAGCCTTTAAAACTGTTCATTCATCCAAGCTTAAACTTTCCTACTTAGCAAGTTACTGTAAACCAATGCAAGCATAACACATGAAAGATCAACACATAACACAGTGATTTATGTAGAAACCCAATTTTGGAAAAACCACCAGTAACATGCTACTCAATTCTCACTCTTTTGAAGTGATGCCCTATGAAAGACTTGCCTTGTTAAAGGCTATAACACACTGTTAAATGTGACCTGGTTAAAGGATTTATCCACCTTGTTAGAAGTGGGCTTGGTTAGAGGACTTTATAACATTCAGTTGGAATTCCACCCTGTTAAAGGATTTACAAATGGCTATTAAACCAACCTAAGTCCATAGGATTTTACCCTAGCTTACACAATTGTTAGAGAGTAACAACAAGGGCTTTTGATCTGATACAACTCACAACTTATCTTGCAGATTTTAGATCATAGTTCAACTCTTCACAATTTGCTTGGCTTTCAGTCTCTACAGCTTTGACAACTTGTCCTTTCAAGCTTGGTCTCCTTTAGTTTCTATGCTCGATGTACTAGTGCAATCTCCTATATGACCACTAATCGAAGCAGTCTCTGTGCTTTGTTCTTCCTTCTCCTCTTGATGTCTTCTCCTTAACACCGTTCAACCACTTCGCAATTTTGGCACACCAGCAACTCTTACTTCTTGGCCTGTGACTCCTTAAATAGAAGTCTGAAATTGCTTTTCCCGCTCGATTCGTCCTTCCTTTAATTTTAGTTCGAATGGATTAGGTAGGATTCATTGAATCTAACCTATATCTTATTCCTTCTAGAAACATCATGAAGAATCCTCTTGAATTCTCTAAAAAACTGTTTACATAAAATTTTGTGCCACTAGCGCATTATCTTTATCCTCCATCTGGTTCACAAAATTCAAGGTAACAAATTTGTTGGCTCAGATCTGGCGAATCTTTGAATTTTCAAATAATGCAACAGCTCGACACTATTGAAATTCTAGTGTTCGGCACATACTGTGTTACTTGGCATCAACTACATTTTACTGATGCTCGACACCTACTGTGGATTCACTCGGCATCCACTAAATTTTTCTGATGCTTGACACCTGTTACTTTGCTCAGCACTTGAACATGCTCGACTCCTTCTGTACCACTCGACACATACCAAATTTTTCATTTGCTCGACACTAATTGAAAATTTGCCCATCTGGAACTAGCTTGCTCGACACTCACTAATGAACTTAGTTAAGCTTTGCAGTCAACCTTGTTTCAACTTATTCTTCTAGTGTTTCTAAGTGTGGCCAGCCTTTTTATTTTCAAGTATATTATCAATACATCATTTTACCATTGTCTTAACTGATCCTTGCACTTCATTACAAAACCATAACTCAACCTTTCCCTTAGGTGCTTTTGTTACATCTTGTTGATTAAATCCTCTTCATCAATCAACTAAGTGATAGTGCTTGGATCTTATAAGCAATTGTCATTTTAGCAAATAGCAGGTTTGACATCAATGACAAAACAATGATTGAAAACATTCTTTATCAACCATCTTTCTTTTTTGCAACAATCTCCTTTTCTGCAATCAATTTTCTTATAATGATCTTTTCAATCAGATTTTCAACAAGTACAATACTACAAAGGTAAATTGCTAAATACTATATTACTAGTAATTAAAGTTTAAACAATAGTTGAAGGAAATATTATAAAAGTAAAACATAGAATCATATATAAAATAATAAATCCATGCAACCCATCAAAATGTATATGTATTATGAAATCCAACACATCAAGATTCAATAGTCATCATCAAATGTCCCTCATCAATGTATATGTTCCAAATTTTGATCATATGTTAAGTTAAACAAAAAGTTAAAACAAGACTATAGCTATGGCTCCTAGTCGGAGTCCTCATCATCATCCTCATCCTCATCCTCATCTTCATCCCCAACCTCAACCTCAATCTCAAGCTTAGTATAATCTATAAAATGCCTCTTAGTAAGGCGTCTAAGGTACGCCTTAGATGATTGATTAGCCATAGCATCAGCCTGTGAGGTGCCTCTAGGATCAACTGTAGTCTCTGGCTTTGCCAATGCCTGTGAGGTGCCACTAGGATCAACTGTAGTCTTTGGCTCTGCCAATGCCTGTGAGGTGCCACTAGGAGCAATTGGAGCTCTCTGGTCCTTTGCTGCCATAGCCACAGCCTCAGCCTGGCTCTCTCTATTTGCCTGGTCAACCCACTGTAGGTCCTCATCATCAAAGACAGGATTAGTAGCCTTAGTGATCTACTCAGACTCTGGATCAACCTCCTCTAGAGTATTCGAAGAGGTGTCACCATCCAAAATCTCCCTGGTCCTAATGCGCAGGTTGTAACGCACAAAGACTAGCCTATTCATTTTCTCCATAGACAACCTGTTATGTCTTTTCGAGTGGATGTGCTTGAACATGCTTCAGTTGCGCTCACATCTAGAAGCGCTACTTGGCTAGCTCATAATGTAGATGGCGATTTGCTGAAGGTTTTTGGTTGAAGGCCCAAACATTTGCCACCATCTATCTGAATTTTGAAAAAAGGAAAAGAAAAAAATATTAGTCTCATTTCAAAAATTTCACTTGAAAAAATGGGCCTTGATGCATTATTATAGGCATCCATCTCAAGCAATATACATGTGGCATTAGTGGCCATTTTCAATATCACAGTGTATAGGCCACTAAGAACCTCCTCATCTTCCTTGAAATCTTCATGGAAACGGTATGCTAGATTGAGGTAATAGGCTGCTGCGTGGATGGGCTTATGAAGCTGATTTTGCCATCTTCTATCAATTATGTCCCAAATAGGGCCATAGTTTTCCTCAACTCATACATATTTGGCCTTAATAGCCTCCTTGGCCCTATCCATGCCCTCTTATATGTAGCCCATAGAGGGCTTCTCCCCATCAACAACTCGTAAGAGGGCTACAAGGGGCTCAGTGATCTACTAAACATTTAAATAAAAAAACAATTTAGTGAATGATGAAACTTTGCAAAGTTGCACAATGAAAATAAAACAAAAATATGTATGAGATAAATTAATTTATAAAATTTTAAGACTCAAGCTTTTAAAATTTAAATTACCTCTACAATCTTCGAACATGGCTCCCAAAAACCTTCATCATCATAAATGCATTTTGTTGCATCTATCCTTACAGGGCTAGTGGCAAAGGAGGAGGAACTCCATTCTGGACCAGCAAATATGCACCTCAAAGCTAACCTTGAACTCAGCAAAGATTTTAGTGTGATAAAATTAGAGGCAAATCTTGTGATACCAGGACGAGCCAACTCCTTTCCCTTCATGTATTGCCTTATAGTGTTGAGTACCAAGGCATGATAATAGATGAACTTACAAAGATTTTTGGCCTTAGCAACACATGATTTCACCCATACAAGCTTTGCTAATATCTTCTAACATGAGGTTGATGCAATGGGCCGCACATGAAGTCCAAAAGATTTTGGGTGTCTCTCCATCAAAAGTTTTCCTGCAGCAATTTTAAATTAGTTAGTAAACAATAAAATTTTTTGATGTATTAAAAAAACTTTTAATATTCAAAATTTAATGAAAAACTAAAACAATTTATTTAGAACTTAGAAAGTTAGAAATTAAAATTTTACTTGCAGCAACATAATTAGCTGCATTATCAAGTAGGATCCAACATAATTAGCTGCATTATCTATAGACCTCAAAAAATGGTGGATCCTGAAAGTGAAAATTAAACAAAATATTATCATTCAAGAATCAATAGTCAATAAAACAAAATTTTCGTTATTCAATAATACATTAAATTTTAGACTTCAAGAAGTAGAGGATGATGAATTACCTCCGCTAGAAACAAAAAAATTGAGGAGGGTCATATTCCTCCTATCTGTCCATCCATCCGTCATAATGATACACCCCTTTTGGCTCCAAATCTTTCTATGGTCCTCCAACTCAAGTTTTATCTCCTCAACCATATTTAGTAAAAGGAGGCCACTCAACTCATCTTCAGTGGGGGCTTTAAACCTGGCACCACAGATGGACACTGCATCAATCATCCCCTGCCAATAAGGAGTCCTGTTACATTTATAAAAATATTTTAATTAGCATATTTCAAATTTTCAACATTAAGTTAAAAGTGTAAAATTGAATTTAAATTTTAAAACTTAAAAGTTTAAAACGTAAAACAATTAAATATAAATGAAGTTGAAGTACTTGGCTGTTATAAATGGAATGTTGCAGAAAAACCAAAACTTGCAAATTGCTCTTATTCCAATTCCATGTATCTCCTTATTCTAGCCCAAGCTCTCAAGTGAGGGTTGTGCACTAGGAGTGGAACACGGTACAAAAGAATTGTCCAACCTAGATTTTTTGACTGTAGGACGAAAGGTAAAGCCAGTAATACTAGAAGGGGCAGCAGTCGCAGCATCACTATCAGTGCAAGGAATAGATGTAGAAGAAGTACGACTAGTAGAAGCACTGAGACGATAGTGGGGAAGGGAAGAACCTTCTCCAACACAACCTATTGACTCAGAAACATTTCCAGATGAGCGTGGAAGGGAATTGGAACCAATCTGAGCTAACTCTGCTAATTATTATTTTTTAATTCCTTTTCTTGTTCATATTTTTCTAAGGCAACGTAACAAAAACGTTGAGCCTCAACAGTTGCACCTCTACAAGGCTTAGTATCATGACCACGTATGCTAGCAATTTGGTATTTCAATCTATTTATCCCCCCACTATTAATGGTTTTACAAAATAGGCATTTTGTTTGGGTTCTAGCTCTACCCGGAAAGTCTATGGTGTACTTCCAACACTCATCTTTTTTGTTGCCTATAGAGAGCCTGGGTTTTTTTACCTCCAGGAACCATTACGAGTAAGGAAAAATGTAAAAGTTGTTGCAATAAGACATTTTAGACCAAATATTACCATTTAAGCATTGTATTTTATGAAGATCTAAAGTAAAAAAACCCATAAACAAACAAAAACAATTCATCCAAAAAACCCATAAGCATAGAGAAAAAAATCGTCAAAATCTAAAAAATCAACTCTTACCTCTTTCAAATGCTTTGGGAAGTGTTGAGAAGAGCTCTTATAAATTCTTTGATGATCTAAATGCAAGCTCCAATATCACAAATGCAAGTTTTTCTCTTCTTCCTTTCAGCTGGTTGCAAAACAAGGACACTCTATTTCTCTTCTACCCCTCTCTCTCTTTCTTCTTCTCACAATAGAGTGTTATGAAAGCCCTTTTAGGGTTATAAGAATAAGAAAGAAAAAAAAAAACATTAAAAAAAATGAGTTTTTTAATTTTTTTCGCCACCCAATTTCTTGCTGCCGTGGCCAGGTCAGCTTGCTCGTGATCCGTGTGTCACGATGTGACCCGCAAGTCAAGCGAGACACGTTACCTGACTCGCCGCTCACTGGTCACGGGTCATTATGATTGGGCTACCAGGTGGTGACTCGCTGACTCGTGTGACTCGCCCGACTCACTGTGAGTCACGTTACTCTGCTTTCTACTGTTTGTAGTTCTCGATTGTTTCAATAGTGGAAATATCTTGTTATCTCTTATTTGAGGATTATTCCTCTTCTTTGTTTAATATTGAATATCGAGATATTGTCATTTCATCGTATTGCAGCTAATATTGTTTTTGGCCATGACAAATTGTTATGTTATTACTTGAAGTATTTTTAGAAGTTTTTAGAATGGTTTTTGAATAAAATTGTGCATTTTTTTGAAAATTTTTCAGAAGTTTTTTCCGTTTTTTACCTAAACAAGAGTCAAGTTGGGTTCCTCAGCACCGTATTTCAGCTCACAAAGGTTATTTTTTGGATGAGATTTTCCACACAAATTGTGGTTTTTTGTTTTTATATGAATTTTTAAGAACAAAAATCGTGGCTTCTGCAGCTTTCTCTTTATATTTCTGCAAGGGTTTTTTGTTTGTGCGATAGGTTTTTGCAGTTCTGCAGTACCACAAAATAATGGTTTTTGTGACCATTGTAGGGCTTTGCATCTTGTTTCCCCCAAAAATGTGATTTTTCTGATCTAAGAGGGTGTCACACAACAGGTTATTGTGATATTTTCCCTAAAAATCATGTCATATTTTCCCAGTAATAATTTTGATTTTAATAAATGGATAAAGCCACATTGCATAAAGCAGAAAGAAAATAACTGCACTAGCTTTGACCTTACATCAATTGAACATCTGCCCTGGAGAACCTAACCCCCAAAACCAGCTACTGTCGTTACAGAGCAGACCAACCCCATGAGTACTTCCTCAACCTTTACAGAAAGATGTTACATTACAAACCAGTACAATGCTAAGAAACTGGGCTTTCAGCCATGCCCTGACCACTCCACCAAACTCAGACCATGAACATTGCTGTGATAACAAATACTTTGTCATTTGCAGTTATATGATAGAAGAAAATTGTGACTTTAAAGCACACAGACCTGTTCCTTGCACCTTCCTTAATCATTGCTGAATGATTTTGGATTTTGCCTCAGTAAGTTTTATCCCAAATTGGGCCTTAAACCTGCCCTAACCAGACCCTTGACCAAACCATTACCTATCAATGCTTGCAAACAAAATTGGCATTTACGTTTATGCCATTAAGGTTGTCTTTAAAAACCAGATCCATTCTTACCACCAACTATAGTACCAACCAGCTAGATTTGCAAAGTTTTTACAAAAAGCTTCTGAACACTTTAATTTAACCGACAACAGCACAAAGAGAGCAAACACCAGGATACCAAAGGGAAGAGAAGGATCAACAAGAATTCATTGAAGGGCTTGTGGGATAAAGCCCTGAATTCTTGCTCCCAGCATTGCATTGATGCAGTCCTCAGACAAATCTTCCTCAGCTTTGTTTGTTTTCGCCCTAGCGCACGAGTTCTTGAAACCTTTCTTCATCTGCAGCAGTCCAACCTACTGGAGCCTTCATTTTAGTAATGCCTTCACCAATTATTTGTTGTGTAACTAGTAATTTTAGGGTGTACCAAGCCTTCCTAGCTTCCCTAAAACTTTTGTTCCTCAACCCTTCCTCAAATCTCTTGACAAATGGTGTGTACTTTGTTCCTGGAATCTTTTCCAGTCCACTCTGCTTGATACCCAAATTGATTCCAATGCCTGGGATGGATGCCTCCAGGATTTTATCCATGCCCAACAATGCCCCTTGTGGAACTAGCTTCGTCATCATAAATCTAACTGTCTTTGCCTTCTCCCAACTGTTATGCCCATGCCATGATCATCGAGTAGATGTCTGTGTTAGTTTGATGGCAGTTTTCCACTTGGTAAGCATCTCACCCCATAACTGATTGACCACCATGGGAAGTCTGTGGTGAACAAAATTGAACATTTTGTCTAGGCAAACCTTCCTGCTATGCCCATAAAGTGTATTTTTTTGGTTCTGACATTGGAGTGTGAATGCAATTTCCATCTTGCTCAAACCAGAACAAATCCTGGACCATTAATTAATTCTCTGCAAGCTGCAGTCTTTTTTGGTTTTGAGGGCACACAGCTCAATCACTTATCACGATTATCTATGGAAAGGTAATTAAAAACCTGTCACATCCACTGCTGTACTTTACACAGACATCACCTTAAAACCATCTGCTGCATACCGCATTTATGGGAGGGAGCATGGTGACATTCGCAATGTGTTTGAGAATCAATGTTCGAATGATTTCATTCCTCCCAAATGATATCAAGAAAATTCTCGATAACAACTTCAAACATCTTAAGACATACATGATATTAGCCTCTTTGTTCCCTTGCCTTTTGATGCACGATAACTTAAAATCTTCAAAGGATGCCAACTCATCATTAATTTTGGTAATGAAGTTCTGTAGGTGCCAGGCCACCATGTCACATTTGACAATAGCTTTGATAATAACCTGGGAGTCACCTTCAACATGTAACTTTCTGGCTCCTAACTTTTTGGATGCTCTGATTGCCAAGAGAGCCACTTCAGCTTCCGCTACATTGTCTGTTCCATCCATTAGATGCATTCCTCCACAAGTAATGAAATCCCCATTTGAATCTCTAATTATGAATCCTGCATAGGAAGGACCAGGGATCCCTTTTGAAGCATCATCAAAATTATGTTTCCACATCCTTCTTTAGGCCTTTCCCATTGGACAATGTCAAGCAGCGGGAGAGGGATTAACCTCTAGACACCCATTCATGGGAAAATCATGTTATTTTTTTGTAAAAAGGTTTTTCTCTAATTTTTATTTCCCAGAAATCGTGGTCTACTTTGTTGTAGTTTTGCTGGATTTTCGGTTTTTACTGTTTTTCCTCAAAATGAAGTTTTTGATGATTATTTTCACAAAATTGTGGCTTTCAGTCATTTGACAAAATGTTTGGAGTCTTGATGATTTTTTATAAAATTGTGTTTTTTTGTAGAGTTTCTTGGGTTAGACCTAGGGTTTTTGGGGCAAACTGTGCTGTTGCAAATGAATTGGAACTTTAGTGTGATTTCTGTACAAAATCACGTGTTTTGCTATTTTTGTATAAATTTCTGACCCTAGAATAGATAGGGAAAACTCCTTTGTTACTGCAAAGCAATTCTAGAAATGAACACCATGATTTTTCTCTTGTATTTCTGAGATACAGAAGAATAAAGTATGCAAATTTAGATACTAAGTACCTTACATATTTTTCTCAAACTGTCCTTCAAAAAGATTCGAGTCCTAGTTGACCTTGTCAAACTCCCAATAAAGCAGAGCTAGGTCTGACAAACTTGTCCATTCTGTTGCCAACCTCAATGATGCTTAGAAATAGCTAAGCACATTGCTGAAGGCTATCAAACTGAACCCATAGCTCTAAATTTCATCTCCAAATCTGTCTCCAAACAATAATTAATTGAGCCAGCACTAAACTTTGTGCTTCAACAATAATATAAATAATTTTCCAAACAAAATTACTTTATTCTGAAAGTAGCAGCAGTACCTTTATTTCTGAATCAAATCATTAAACCCTGTAAATTTTTCTCTAATGAGGACTCCACAAATTTGTCCTAATTGTGAACTTCATCACAAATCCACCCTTAGAAAGAGCTAGTGTTTCGTCCTACCCTTGTTGATGTACTGAAGGTTCTTGTCCTCAGCTTATTAATCCTCACTAATTCGTCACATCAAATCCATAAAGCATGCTTACTACAGCTCAATGAGGCTCCTTATAAAGAACGCCAACCTTTATGATTAGGTCACATTTAATTTTTGTAAGGCCTCATTGAATATTTGTCATGAGCTGACAACTTTGTTTAATAAAGTGATTCAAATTATTATTTTGTCTTTTTCACTTAATTTTATAATTAATTTAATCAATTAAAGTTGTTCCTGTTATAGTAATAATTTTTTTGGAGAATGTATTTAAATAATTTAATTAAGTTACTTTATAAAATTTTGGGACATTAGAAGTTGGTACTCAAGCTGCTTTTGATGAAGTTAATTCATTCATGCAGGATTGGATTATTCAATATGACCCTCCTGACGATCCAAAGGTTTGCCATGTGTTTTCTCTGTTTTTAGTTGACTCACGTCTATTTAAATAATAAAAAGAGAATACATTTTACATGTGAAATATATGGAATTGCAGGAGTACATCCACAGAGTTGGTCGAACGGCTCGTGGTGAGGGTGGAAGAGGCAAAGCTTTGTTGTTTCTCATACCCGAGGAGTTGCAGTTTCTTCGGTATTTAAAGGTTTGCCCTCTCTTACAAGTGTATTCAATTCAGTCCTTTGATAGACAGTAACTGTTGATTTGATATCCCATGGTTGATTTGTAGGGTGCCAAAGTGCCACTGCATGAATATCAGTATGATGAGAAGAAGACTGCAAATGTGCAGTCACAACTGGTATGATTCTGTGCCCTTAAGTGCAATATTTGTGACTTCATTATTGTTGCAGGTGTTTATATGCTGTCATTTTGAAATGGGAAGTTTTGTAGTCTTCTAAAAGCTATAGTTGGTGTGGCTGTAGGAAAAATTGATTGAAAAGAACTATTACCTTCACCAGTCTGCCCGTGATGCGTACAGATCATATATTTTGGCATATAATTCCCACTCTATGAAGGATATATTCAATGTTCATCGTCTTGACCTTCAGGTAAAACTCTATCCTTCTAATATGAATGGTAAACTATGTATGAATCTCTTCATAGGTTTGAAATTTTATGTGCACTGTATTATATAACAGTATAATTTATTGACACCTACTTGATTGTAGGCTGTGGCTACTTCGTTTGGTTTCAGTTGCCCACCGAAGGTCAACCTTAACATTGATAGCAATGCAGCTAAGTTCAGAAAGAAGGTTGGACATTCAGTAAATGGTGGCAAAGGAAAACTTGATAGTAGAAAGAGTGGTCATTATTTCAGTTCAAATAATCCATATGGTAAACGACCAGAGGGAGATAAGAGGCAGTTTGTGCGTTATTAAGAGCAGCAGTCTTCAAACAAAAGCTTCACAAGTTGATAGCCTGGCCATAAAGATATATCAAATTTAGGATGCAATTACTTCCCCGGAGAGGTTTTCAGCCCTCTATTATTATCAGCTTCCCGACAATCGTCCTCTATGTTACTCTATCATTTCACCAGTGGTGAAATGATTTGTCTGTTTTGGAGAAACAGATGTCTCGCGCATCTCTGATTTTGTACCACTAGTCTACTTTCACATTTAATTCTGCATTTCACATTCTGTAATTTTGTTCTACCAGTTTTGAAGGCCATAATGTGGCATTTTTTTACTTAACCCACATTTATAAACGCCAACTGTAGTTGACAGTTTGCCGTGCGGATTTTTTTCTTGAAGGGGTTTGCCAATTTATGTATGCTTGCCAAATTAGATCCAAGCAATATAATTTTGAATCAATTGTTTAAAAAGTTTTTTCTCTGTGTGGGTGGGATTACTTGTACATGTAATGTCCCCTTTTTGACAGGGATCAGCTACTTATTTTATTTTAGCCTTTATTTTGTCTGGAGGCTAAAAAAGAAGAAATAAGGGGGAAAAGATATATTAAATTAATTACTTATAAGGTTACTAAACAATGAAATATTAAAAAGTAACTTTATATTTAATTGATTTAATATTAAAGTGACTAACATAATAAAATATCAAAAAGTCACTTAAAAGAATAAGGTGTTGGATTCCTCTAGAAGCTTCTTAGAGTTGCTTGTGAAATTTTTATAAGGAGCTTTTGGGGTTTCATTTTACACATCTTGAGTTGCATATTCATCTATTGTGCTAAGAGCCTTAGTGCTTGCATACTTGCCTGAGGGTTTGAAGATTCTAAGGTGCCAATTTCAGTTTTGAGATATCAACCTTAGTTGGGAGTGGAGGAATTGGTATTCAGCCGATTCATTTGTGATTAATTGGGAGAAAATATTCAGTGATTTTTGTTCAGCCCGTGTATCTAATTTTTGACATCAGTTGGCAAGGAGAAAGGTTTCAGTTTTCGCAGTGAATCCGAAAAAGCAAAATGAAAAAGCAGAGCTGAAAAAGTAGATCCGAAAAAATAGTCCAAAAAAGCAGATCTGAAAAAGCAGTTCGAAAAAGCAAAGTGAAAAAGCAACGTCGAAAAAATCGATTCAAAAAAGTAGTTCGAAAAAGTAAATTCGAAAAAAGCAAAGCAAAAAAGCATGTCATCTCAGCTACTTATTCTAGGTTCTTTTGGTATTTACATTTGGCAATTGTAGATGGATACATTTGACAAGTGATATATGTCTTTTTGTTATCAAAGTATTCAGTCATTGTAAACATTGAAGTATTGAAGGGAAATCAACTTAATTCAGCTATTCAATTTTTATGCCAAATGTTTGTAAAAACATCTCATTGCATAGTCATTCATAGGATGCATGCCAAGTGTTTGTGAAAATATCTCTTGGCTGTAGGTGTGCATTTTACATCAGAATCTCATGTACTTGCATTTGGAAAATAATAAAAAGAAGTTGCATATCACTTTGATTTCCAATTAGTTATTTTGTAATAATTTGTATTCATCAATATCATTGGCATTCAAAAATCATAGCAAAACAACAAACATCAGCAAACTGAGGCTGCAAGGGAAGTGTTTGACAAAATTCCTAAGGCAAAAAAAAGGGATAAAATTTCAAAAATTGTCAAGGCACTTTACAGTGGTATCAAAGCTAAAGTTCTTGCCATCCTGTACGGGTTATGAGTGAAGAGTTTTCAAATGTTCCATTCATAAATCCTTTGGATAAATTCTATAACAGGGCAAGAAAGGGTTTAAGTCTTTTAGAACTCATGGAAGAAAGCAGTACTCAGCAAATGCTTAATGCTCTTGCAAGAGGGCAACAGGAGTTGAGAGATGAAATGGCAAGAGGAAGAGAAGAACCGTCACTTATCCTTGGACAGCTGGTAGATAACAGAAACAATGGAAATGATAGGAACCATAACAAGACTAATGGGCAGAATGGACACAATGGGGGTCAAGAAAACAATGACACAGCTCAAAGCAATGCTAGAACAACAAGTAGAGCTACTCCTAGGCCTCTTGTGCCTACATTTTTGAGAGAACAGGGTGCTGCAAATCACGACCAACAAGTAAGAGAAGAGGGATATGGTGATTATTTGAGGGAGTACAACTCTCTAGGTGATGATTTCAAGGCTGACATGTCACTAGTAAACTTTTGTGGTCTTAAATTGAGAAATAGACCAAGAACAAATCAATGGGGAGTGCAAAATCAAGACTTGCAGCGTAAGGTGGGAAAACTAACTTTACCATCATTTGATGGAAGTAACAAAAGTACAATTAGAGCGTGGGTTTAGAAGCTCGACACATATTTGCAGCTCAATCCTATGTTGGAAACAGAGGCTATCCAGTACGCCACACTCCATTTGGAAGGTGAAGCACATGAATGGTGGTACCATGGACTTGTCACTTTGGGGCATGCCAACATTACTTCATATTTGAAATTCACCCAGAAGCTCATTGACAGGTTTGATCGTAAGGATCCTGAACTCCACTTTAGGGAGTTAGCACAACTCAGGTAGACTAATTCAGCGGATGCTTACATCACAGAGTTTCAACAGTTGGCAGTTATGGTGACAGATATTTCAGAACAGCGGTTGGTTATGCTTTTCATTGAGGGATTGACAGAGCCTCTTTGTGGTTGGGTTAAGGCTTTCAAACCAGATTCTCTCTAGGATGCTATCACGAAGACTAGAGACATGGAATATTCTACATCTAGCATTTGGGCTCCTAGCAAGCCTTTCACATCCCATAAGGATAAGGGGAAGAAGCCATTCTAGAAAAAAAGTAATAAGGAGAACTTTGATGAAGCCTATAGACAGGAGTGTCGGCTTAAGGGGATTTGCTATCATTGCAAGGAGAAATGGTCTAGTGGACACCGTTGCCTAGGGAAAGACAAAGCTCACTTAATTGAGGTGATATTAGATGATGAGAGTAGTTCTGAGGAAGAGGAACCTCAAAGGGAAGACAATAACGGTTTAGATGGGGAAAATCATGATGAGATCATTGCTTCTATCTCGAGTGCTCCTAAGTTCAACTCTTTCAAAGTTCGTGGGGTCCTACAAGGTCATTAGATAGCAGTATTGATTGACAATGGAGCTACTCATAACTTCATTGATGCAGCATTGGTGAACAAGCGACAAATTCCTCTAGAGGATTTTGAGGGATTCAATGTGATGGTGGCTGATGGGCGTAAGATAGCTTATACTCAATGGATTCCACAGTTGTCTATTATGATGGGCAACCACACAGTTACAGATGATTTCTATGTGGTTGACTTGGGTGATATCCATGCCATACTTGGGGTCCAATGGTTGCAGTCATTAGGGAAGTACTCACAGAACTTCCAAACCATAGAACTCAAGTTTAGAGATGTTGATGGGCGTAGAGTGGTGCTTAGAGGTATGGCATCTAAAGCACCTAAGATTGTTTCAGCTAGACGTATGGAGAGTATTTTCAGGCATGATGACATAGTTTGGGCAGCAGAGTGTGTGATCACTCCTAAGGAATCTATAGATTCAGGACAACCAGTCCACATTGACATCAAGGAGCTATTGGGAAAACATGACAAGGTTTTTGGTGAGATACCCCCAAGGAGGCCACCGGACAGAGGCTTCGAGCATACTATTGGGTTGGAAGAAGGGGCCAAGTCAGTGACTACTACCCCTTATCGCCATCCTAAGAAATTTGAGGATGAGATCGAGAAAGCAATCAAGGATTTGCTTGATATGAGACACATTCGTCCTAGCTCCAGCCCTTTCGCTTCTTTAGTGGTCCTGGTGAAGAAGAAAGATGGGACCATGAGAATGTGTATAGATTACCGAGCCCTCAATAAGAAAACAATCAAGAACAGGTACCCGATACCCAAGATCAATGAGTTATTGGATGAGTTACATGGGGCAGTATATTTTTCAAAGATTGATCCTTGATCGAGTTACCATCAGATTAGAGTGAGGGAACAAGATGTGCACAAGACTGCTTTCCAATGCCACTATGGGCACTATGAGTTCTTGGTGATGCCATTTGGATTAAATAACGCACATGCCACATTCTAGTATTGTATGAATCATATCTTCAACAAATAGTTGCATAAGTTCCTCTTGGTATTCTTTGATGATTTGCTCATATACAGTAAAACTTGGGAATAACACTTGCAGTAGCTTGATGAGATCCTTACCATCATGGAGGAGCAGTCCTTGTACGCTAAGGCTTTGAAATGTGAGTTCGGCCTTAGAGAGATACTTTATTTGGGACACGTGATCAGTGCAAAGGGTGTCCAAGTGCACCAAGAGAAAATACAGGCTATTCTAGATTGGCCCACACCACGGTCACTTACAGAGCTACGGGGCTTCTTTGGACTGTGCAGTTACTACAAGTGTTTTGTTAAGGGGTTCTCACTGTTGGGGGCACCTTTGACAGATTTGACCAAGAAGGGTGCATTTTGTTGGACAGTAGAGGCGCAACGAGCTTTTGATAAGCTCAAGGAGGTGATGAGCAGTTGTCCAGTGTTGGCACTTCCTGATTTCACGCAGCCTTTCATTCTAGAGTGTGATGCTTCAGGTGAAGGTATTGGTGCAATATTGATGCAGAATCGACACCCTATCGCCTTTGAGAGCCATAAGTTGAGGGGAGTTGAGAGACTGTACTCCATCTATGATAAGGAGATGCTTGCCATTATGCATGGCTTAGCGAAGTTCAGATAGTATCTAGTTGGGGGGAAATTTGTGGTGAGGACAGATCATAATAGTCTCAAATACTTCTTAGAGCAGAAGGACTTGAACGAGAGCCAATAGAAGTGGGTTAGCAGGATACAGGCATATGATTTCGACATAGAGTATGTTAAGGGGAAGAAGAACATTGTTGCAGATGCTCTCTCCAAGAGGCCTTTAGCTTGCTCACTCTCTGAGATTTCAACAGATTGGAAATCCATCTTACTGGTGGAGTACTCCAAGAATACATTTGCTTGTGAGTTGATGGATGGATTGATTCGGGATGACAGGTACAAGATAGTTGATGATGTGATTTACTACAAGGATAGGATCTACTTGGTACTAGAATCAAAATTGAAAGAGAAAATACTACAATCTTGCCATGATACACCCCTAGCAGGCCATCAGGGCTACTTCAAAACTTATAGACAGATTAGAGAGAGGTTTTCATGGAAAGGCCTCAAGTATGATGTGTTGAAGCATGTGAAGGAGTGCACGACTTGCCAACAGAATAAGTTCGAGCATACACATCCAGCTGGTTTACTTTAGCCTTTGCCCATTCCTGAGCGGAAGTGGGAGAGCATTTCAATGGACTTTATCACAGGCCTACCCAAGGTACAGGGGAGAGACAACATCTTTGTTGTGGTAGACCAGCTCACAAAATATGCACATTTCTTTGCTATTCCGACAGAGTACAGGGCTTCACAGGTGGCTGAGCTATTTTTCAGGGAGATCTTTAGATTGCATGGGCTACCTAAGAACATTGTTAGCGACAGGGATAGCAGGTTTATGAGTGCTTTTTGGCAGGAGCTGTTTAGACTGACAGGTACTGAGTTGACACCCAGTACCAGTTATCACCCTCAAACTGATGGGCAAACATAAATTGTTAATAAGTGGGTTGAGGGGTACTTGCGTAATTATGTGGCAGGACAATAGCAGGCTTGGATCAGGTGGTTGCATTTAGGAGAGTATTGTTATAATACCACACACCATATGTCCATTGGAATGAGTCCTTTCAGAGCCTTGCATGGGTATGATGCACCTTCATTCGTGGAGATGGCTTTTGGTGAGAGTAGGGCACCTAAAGCAAAAGATTGGATTCAGGAAAGCCAATATATATTGAAGGCACTCAAGGATAATTTGGTAATGGCACAGAATCAACAAAAGACTTATGCAGATAAACACAGGGTAGAGCATAGCTTTGAGATTGGTGATATGGTATATCTACAATTGCAGCCCTATAGATAGTCCTCTCTTAAAAAGAGTGGAGCAAAGAAACTAAGACCAAGGCTCTACGGTCCATACAGGGTTACCAGGAGGATTGGGGAGGTAGCATATGAGTTAGAGCTGCCTGCGAGCAGCAAGATTCATAATGTATTTCATGTTTCATGCCTCAAGAAGGCATTAGGTCAGCAGGTTATCTCTTCCATGGATTTTCCACCACTTGATGAGGAGGGACATTTGGTCTTGGTGCCTAAAGAGATCATTGATGTCAGAGAGAGGAAATTGTGGAACATAGTGATTATGGAGTACTTGGTGAGATGGAAGAATCTGCCTGTAGAGGACACCACATGGGAGAATGAGCAGATTTTACAGCACCCGAGTTTGCAATTGCTTGAGGACAAGCAATTTTGGGAAGGGAGGACTGTAATGTCCCCTTTTTGACAAGCACCAGCTACTTATTTTATTTTAGCCTTTATTTTCCCCGGAGGTTAAATAGGAAGAAATAAGGGGGAAAAGATATATTAAATTAATTACTTATAAGGTTACTAAACAATGAAATATTAAAAAGTAACTTTATATTTAATTGATTTAATATTACAGTGACTAACATAATAAAATATCAAAAAGTCAGTTAAAAGAATGAAGTGTTGGATTCCTCTAGAAGCTTCTTGGAGTTGCTTGTGAAATCTTTATAAGGAGCCTTTGGGAGGTCATTTTACACATCTTGAGTTGCATATTCATCTATTGTGCTGAGAGTCTTAGTGCTTGCATACTTGCCTGAGGGTTTGAAGACTTTAAGGTGCCAATTTCAGTTGTGAGATGTCAACCCTAGTTGGGAGTGGAGGAATTGGTATTCAGTCAATTCATTTGTGATCAATTGGGAGAAAATATTTAGTGATTTTTGTTCAGCTCGTGCATCTAATTTTTGACATCAGTTGGCAAGGAGAAAGGTTTCAGTTTTCGTAGCGGATCTGAAAAAGCAAAGCGAAAAAGTAGAGCTGAAAAAGAAGATCCAAAAAAGTAGTCCGAAAAAGCAAAGCGAAAAAGCTGTTTAAAAAAGCAAAGCAAAAAAGTAGAGCCCAAAAAGCAGTCCGGAAAAGCAGATCCGAGAAAGCAGTTTGAAAAAGAAAATCCGAAAAAAACAAAGCCAAAAAGCATGTCATCTCAGCTACTTATTTTAGGTTCTTTTGGTATTTACATTTGGCAATTGTAGATGGATACATTTGACAAGTAATACATGTCTTTTTGTTACCAAAGTATTCAGTCATTGTAAACATTGAAGTATTGAAGGGAAATCAACTTAATTCAACTGTTCAGTTTGTATGCCAAATGTTTGTAAAAACGTCTCATTGCATAGTCATTCATAGGATGCATGCCAAGTGTTTGTGAAAATATCTCTTGGCTGTAGGTGTGCATTTTACATCAGAATCTCATGTACTTGCATTTGGAAAATAATAAAAAGAAGTTGCATATGACTTTGATTTCCAATTAGTTATTTTGCAATCATTTGTATTCATCAATATCATTGGCATTCAAAAATCATAGCAAAACAACAAACATCAACAAATTGAGGCTGCAAGGGAAGTGTTTGACAAAATTCCTAAGGCAAAAAAAATAGGGATAAAACTTCAAAAATTGTCGAGGCACTTTACAATACATGTGTCTACATTATTGAAGTTGAAACTGTAAAAAGTAAAAAACCCAGCCATGAGAACAATTTTTTTTTCTTTTCATACAAACCAAATGTAATCATCTACATGAAAGATTTAGTGCGTAC
The DNA here is from genome assembly GCA_028749045.1 of Cupressus sempervirens. NCBI lineage: Eukaryota > Viridiplantae > Streptophyta > Pinopsida > Cupressales > Cupressaceae > Cupressus > Cupressus sempervirens. Next base: position 624,292,042 of record CM053783.1, read on the forward strand.
AATTACAAAGCCATGTAATCAAATAATCAGAGTGAAAGATCATGACATCGAACACTTGGAGGTGGATATAAAATTGACTGGTCATGATTGGCACCTTTTTGCCTGAGCCTCCATTTACCCTTTTTGGAGGTGCATTAAACCCAACCAGATATACCACTGCCCTGTTCATCCCAACCAAGTGGACCTACCAATCTATTTTGGGAACAATCTTATGAAGGACCAAGTTGGTAGATTCAAGTGATGATTGATTTTAATCAAGGATCAATCGGGGAGTGAATTCAATGTATCATGTACTACATTAGGAGTACTTTCTCAAGCCATTAGGGTCAAGTACACATCAAACAATTTGGAAGAGGGTTTGATGTATTGCAAACTATATCCGAGGGTCCATCAATTAGAAAATGGTCATATACGTACAATAGAGATTTCCCAAGTAGTGAACCTATCCAACCAAGTAGATTCCAACTTCAATTGCCCCTTGGGCCAGCAACAAGTTTGTCCACCCAAGAAAAAGTTGCTTCTAACTTACCATCTTGCGAATTTAGTGCTATTGTGAGCTATCTTCACAATGGCTAGCAATGGTCATTGATGACCCCCGTGCTAGAGGTGACTGTTTACTAGCCTTCTCGATACATTGTTATTTGAATATTGTTAACTGCATGGCAAGGTAGCTACCTACAGGTCATGAGGTTTTATTGCAGTTTGGACTTTGGAGTGCCATTTTTCCGCAAAACCTACAAAGTTGCGTTGTTCAAAGACGACATGGACACCATGTCATAATTGGCACAACCTTGCCAAAGCCTATGCCGCCACCATTAGTGCCTGTTTTTCTTCTCGTCTGCAAAATAGTCTTCAGTGAGTGTTAATGGGAGATGGAGGAGTTAAATTAACTACACGACTGGTTAGGGACACTACTAACAGGAATGAGGAACTCACTGTGATGGTGTGACATAAGGCGATTCAACCTCCTAATTGCCATACTAGGTTAGGAGGTAGAAGGTTAGTTCTCAAGTTTTTGCAAAACCTATTCCAATGCTCTCACACAACACATACTTGTAATTGCAATCATGTAGAACCACTAAATTCACACACCTCCATTACTTGATGATTAGACCAATGGACAATAAAAGTAAGGTTAAGACATTTGTCTATGCAAACTTTACAACCATAATCAATGCTTGTGTTCCATCTTTGTGTTAGATGATTATCACAAATGGAACTACAGAATTTGTAGGGATATGACATAATCTAGTACTTGAGCGGACCAGTTTTATTATGCGTAGATTAATTAGTGTATTAGAATTGCTTCATTTTAGATATTCCAATGCCTTCCATTTATTTTTAAAAGTTAATTCACACGTTAAGCAAAATATGACTTTTTTAGAATCAGTTCAAGAGTCTGGGTTTGGATTCAATCTTCTTTTTTTGAAGGGTTTGGGTTTGTCTGTATAGAAACATATAATTAACAAATAAAAATAAAATATACACATCAATAAATAAGTACAGAATACATCACCCTACTAGCATTTAAAATAACATGACAAAATACACCACCATACATATTATGTTATGGCTCAAAGAACACAAATGCCAAATACAGCACCATACCAATATCAGTTAAAAAATAATAATGTCAACTTCAACTGTCAACCATCATTGATAAAATATAAGCAAAAGTCGTCAAACATATCATCATCTTCCTACTGTGGCAAATTAGGAACACAAATAGTGCCATTACTTTTGGTACTAGCAATCTTAGCCTCAAGATTAGCCTTACGATAACTAGGTAGCTCACGGTCATCATCAACTCCAAGTGCACCAAGGTGAACAACTGAATCATCCAACTCTGTGCGGTCTAGTTCAACATCTTACTCCTTTGTCTCCATTTTTTGTAGGTATTTTCTTTGTGTATTATAAGCTCAAGTTTGAATGCACACAGACCAAGTTTTCTGCCTTCTAAGTGTAGTTTATTGTGCTTTATTGAGCTTATGGAGGACTATGTGCTCCATTTCGTCAAGGATGATGATTAACTAACAACCTATCAAGATTTACAATTTTGAAACAAGAGAGTTAGAGAGTAATTAATAATATTTTTAGATTTAAATTCAATATTCATCGACAAAAATATAGAATATAGAATTTTATTTGGATCAATAAAAGGCAAGTGCCCATATTTTATTAATATCAAAATATTTACAGAATGACATGAACCCTGTTCAAGTGTAGGCATTGGGGGAAAAAGAAAAGGGTGAAGAAAACTGCTTGTGTAGCCTGGGACCGAAGTCTTGCACAAGTACAAATGCTCAAAATAGGGACTTGAAGAGGGCATGCCCTCTTTTACTGAACTTTACAAATATATTAATGAAGTTTGGCTATTATACTACATAGATCTTCTCTTTAGAGAGTAATATAGTGAAGAAAGAGAATTAAAATCCTTTGATATGCCATCTGGAGGAGAACTTGGAGAAGAAGACTTCAGCTATAGGAGACCCATCGAAGATAAGACCCCAACTATTCTGAACCAAACCTACCAAAACAACTAGTACAAACTTTTTTCTGGACTAGGAAGGAATGTTAAGAGTCTTATAAAGTCATCCACATCAAGTTAGGAGCTCGTAAAATTTTAGAGAGGAAAAAATAAAGCAAACAAGAGATTATTATTAACTTTCTTCAACAAGTAGTCTTGACCTAGTATCCAATTTGGATACTAAAAATAACTGCAGCATGAAAAGAAATCAAAGTACGAGGATCCTTTGAGAAGGGGGACCAGTTTCAGTAGGTAAGGAGGATTATACCCAAACCTCAACAGTACATCTCTGTTAAGGCCACTCTTAGTCATCTACTTGAGAATGCCCCAAATAAAGAAGAGCAGAAATCAAACCATCTTAGAATCAATGCCTATCATCTTGGTTAGAAGCGACCTAGACCTTCCAGCCACCAGTGAAGACCAAAATCAGGGTATAGCCTTACTGGTTGATTAGTGGGCTAACCTTATAAAGGTCTTATACCTAGGTTATAAATATACAATATGGTTCATAAACATTCCTAGTTAAAAGATAAGCATGAGTACTAAAAATTCGAAATTAAACATTGAACATTTGAACAAAGTTAGAAGCATTCCTTGACTGGCTCAATATTTAATAGTAGCCCAATTAATATTTTAATGATTGAATTTTTACGAATGAGAAAAACAAGAAAGCACCTCAATTGTTGCTAAAGATGCTAAAGCAAAATATAACCAGCAATATTTGATGACAAAAGTAAGATTTGATATTCATGCTAATTGGGAAAAACTTTAAGGGTACCTTAACTCTAATAATCTAGTCCCTATGGAGAAAATAACCAAAAAGTATAGTTTGGTTCAACAGTCATAACTTATATCTTTTACAAAAAATCACCGAGTTTGTATTCTTTCGACATTCAAAAACATATATTTTAAAAACAATTGTTCAAAAGGAGAAAATAGCAGTTCCTATAACTAAAAGATGTTGCTAAAGACATTAATCTTCCTTGAAAGCTTCAAGAAGGTCTTCAATGGATGCCCTTAGGGAACACTCATGCATAATCCCCTCCTCTTCAGAGTAATACTCCAACCAGTCTTCATTAGTGGAGTTCAAAATAGAAAAGAAGAAGATAAGATAAGATAAGATAAATTTATTAATGTCCAACAAGAGACCAGAAGGGTCTATGGGATTGAAAAGTGTACAAGAAACTAGACTGCTAGCAACAAGATCACCAAATGGTGCCAAGGAAAGAAGAAAACAAGAAAAACAAGAGAAACAAAAAGAAGCAAGGAGCACAAGAATGAGGCAAGGACTAAGGGTCATTCCTTGGTAAAAAGAAGCCAAGCATCGAAGGGTACAAACTAGTGAACTAGGAATCTTAAGTTCCTATGGTAAACTTCTTTGTCCTCCCAGAAGCCTGTCAAATGTTCAGTGAAGATTATCGGGTAGGTGGGGATTGGAACATCTCTGATGTCAAGCACATTTTAATTGGCCAATAGGGGAGTTGTAAGGTCCCCTCTAATATTAACAAGCATTGTATCAAGATTACCCAATAACTGTTCGTCCACTCACGACAAAGACTAGCAATGAACTTGTTATCATCGTAAAAATTGTAGGCAACTACTATAAACATAGCCACTATATTTGCATTAGAGCAGAACTTATTAGGAAAATTTATGTATTGGGTTCCCAAGCATTTGAAAACAACCCTCCAAATTATTTTGTTTCTAATAGAGACAATTTGCATGATTCTTTCTATCTTGATGGGATGATCAAAGGCCATGGGATGAGCAAGAGAGGTAAGTTTAATAGGAGTATCCATGTTATCGAATGAAAATAACAACCAAATATTCCTTCATAAATAAAAGAAAAGAATGCTCAAGTCATTTGCCTTTCTCAGGAAATTAAATGTAATTAAGGCTTGCATGAAGATTAGGGTGTACTTAGATGCACGGTAGGTGCTTGCCACCTTGTCAAAGTATTAAATTGACATTAATTTGAAAGTACAACCAAGATTAAAATTAAATGGAAGAGGGATACTTGGGAAAAGAAAAATAATTTCCTTCTAAATGAAATCCATAAGGTACCTTTGGAAATTGAGCAAATAAAATGGAAAAGCAGTACAAAAAATGTGAGGATGACTTGCTACCCCACCCATATCGGGCTTGAAATAGAAAGATATCAATAAAAGATGAACATAGGTTAGATTAATTAATAAAATAATATATTATTAAGATGGTTAAGTTAAACTAAGAGAGAGTCCAAGAAGGATAAAGAGGGAACCTCTAGGTTCCACCCTTCCTTATTCATCCATTATAAGCCATATAATCTACTAGGTTTACATATACTTGGAACCACTATTCTATTGATGTCAAAGAGGTTATAAAGAGGGGAGAATTGGGAAGTCCTTATTAATTTCACTTAGGCCAGGTTGGCCGTTTGATCAAATGCTTTGAATTATACTAGTCGTATTAGAACCATCAACTCCTTCATTTGCCAGGTGATCGCTAGGCTATTCCCATCTCTATAGATATGGTTAATTGTAATATGTTTGAATAATTGAAGGAGCTCTAAGGCTTTTGCTAGCAGTGTTTCTAATTTCCAATTAGGCATGGAGCCCTTGCAGAGGGCATTAATGATGATGGATGAATCACCCTCAATTTCAATATATTTGAAATTGAATATTGAACATAGCCACATGCCTTCCACAAAGGGCTTTTAATTTTGCCTCATTATTAGATGCAATACTAATATATTTGCAACATTTGAGCAGTATGTCTCCCTTATGGTTCCTAATACAACAACCAATGCTAGCAATTCTCAGGTTCCTCTTGGAGGCTCCATCAAAATTAAATTTCATCCAGTGCTTTTGTGGAGGGGTCCAAACACGCCTTTCCCTTTCACTCTTATTCTTCCCTATTCCTATGAAGGGAGGAAGTTTAAGTCTCGTCCATCTATTTCTCATAGATCCGTCCCACTAAGTTATAGATAAATGAGATACTCCATTACTGTAGACCTTACTGTTGATTACTTCAATGATCATGGTTTTAATTTTTACTATTAGCTATTGGTAATCCATCTTCATGTTCGTAAAGATCCTCATATTCCTTTCCTTCCATAATTCCCATAGAATTATGGAAGGAGATATTATCCATAGTCCTATGAAAATGTTCTCTTTGTTCAGAATAGGTGAAGATAAGAAGAGAGAGAAAATATAGTTTGGAAGAGATGTCTTCAAGGATATTTTCTTAAAGAACCAATTCCAACACATGATAGCATAGTCACAATTTGCTAATAAGTGGTTGGGATCGCCCTCCTCCTTTTCACGAAGCAGACATGAAGGGGGCCTTCATATCCTATTCTTCTGAATTTGTTAGAAGTCAGATTTTTCCCTTGAAGAACGAGCCAAGAGGAAGCTCTAGCCTTGGGAAGACAAAGGGCATCCCATCACAAGGTCTGGGGCAGTTTCGATTTGGGATGATCTCCTTTCCATCAGGTAGTTATAACCTTCTTTTACTGTAAACTCCCCTGATTTAGAGCCTTTCCAAATCAATTTATCTTCTCTACTAGATAAGTAAAAGGTCTTGCTTTTAAGGATGGACATAATAAGTTCCTTTTCAGATTGGGGAACATTGAAATTATGGATGGATTTTCCTCGCCAACCCCCCATAGATTATTTGTCTATAACTACATAATTACAAAGGTAAGGACCCCAAGCTTCTTCCAAGGTTTCTCTATTTATATAGAATTTTCCTATCTTATTAATAATAGGATGACCTTCCCAAGAGTCTGTCCAAAATCTTGCCTTATCTCCTTTCGCTATTCTCCATGTAACTTTGTCTAAGATGATAAATCTGCAATTGATCATGAAATTCCATATACCAGATCCCATTGGAGGAGATTGAGGGGATCATTTGGATCAAGGTAATTTTTGTATATAATTCTTGCCCATTTCAAGTGTGGGTTCCTAAACATTCTCCAGGCTAGTTTTGTCACACAAAGCAAGGCTTGATCTTTGATGTTTCTTATGCCAAAGCCTCCATTTACTTTGGGCCTGTAGACCTTCCAATCCAATAGTGAAGTCCCTAATTTTTTAATTAAAAATATCTCTTTTCTAAGTAGGCAGACTGGAGACTGAAAGGTGGTAGATAGGTATATTGTTGATAGCCATTTTTAGCAAGGTTAGTCTTGCTACCAAAGAAAGCCATTTTCCTTTGATTGGATTCTTGCTTTAATATTTCCTATTAGACCATCCCAGCTAGCTAACAATTTCATCCCAGTCTCTAGATGGATGCCAAGGTATTTGCAAGGAAAAATACCTTTTCTAATATTAATGACTTTCTTGATACATACTTCTAAAGAAGGATTGGTGTTTAAAAAGACAACTTCTTATTTGGCCAAATTTACCTCTTGACATGATATCTTTACATAATTATTAAGAATGATTTTAATGTTTCTGGCTTCCCCATATAGCATTATGTCATCCAAAAATTGCTTGCATGTAGTAGGTTCATCATCCCTTGCTGGTGGAATTCCTTTAAGCATTGTGTTAGAACAATTAGCTTGGAATGCTCTACCTAGGGCTTCTGATATTAGGATAAATAGGAAAGGATACAAAGGGTTCCCTTGCCTTAGCCCCCTTGAAGGATTAAAGTATCCTTCTAGGGATCCATTAACTAGTACTAAGAATCTTTGAATAGATATACATTTGAAGATTAAGTTGACCCAAGTTTTAGCAAAGCCAAATGCTTGGAGACATTTCAATAGGAAGTTCCACTTTACTCTACCATAAGCTTTGCTTGTCTAGTTTTATGAGCATCCCAAATTTTCCTGGTTAATTGTAGAGAGTGCATAATATCTTGAGCAATAACAACCCCATCATATATTGATTTTCCAGGGACAAAACCAGTTTGTTCTTTATTAATGAGAGATGATAGTAGCCTTTGAAGCCTATTGGCTATGGTTTTTGTTAGTAGTTTATACAACATATTACAAAGAACTATAGGTCTATAATCCTAAAGCTCTCAGGAGATTCCTTCTTAGGGATTAAAGAAATGATGTGTGTTTAACTTCCTTGAGAAGCCCTCTAGAGTTACAAACTCCTTCCAAAGCCTCTGTAACTTCTTCTCCTAAGAAATACTGGCATTTTTGAAAAAAGCTAGTCGGGAAACTATTTGGCCTTTGGGACTTAGCCATATTCATTTGATTTATAATAGTTGCCACTTCTTCTTTAGTGAATCTTTCCATGGGGGCTTTATTTTGACTCAAGGATATTATGTTAGGAATGTTTTTGAGGAATTCTTGTTGATTTAAATTTGAAAATTTTTCATTGAGAATAATATTAAAGAAGGAAAAGGCCTCCTCTACCACCTCTGAGGGATTTTCCAAAAAATATCCATCCTCCGCTTGGATCCTAGTAATCTTATTCTGAGCCCTTTGAAGCTTCGTACTGTTATGATTTTTTTTGTTTTTTGTGTTCTTATCCCTAGATTTCCGCCTCTAGTAAACTTCTTATATCACTAGAATTTCTTCTAGCTTTAATTTTAGGATTTTTTCACAGGTATAAAGTTCTTCCCCCATGCCCACTACCATGACTTCCAAGTTTACTTGTTCTAGTTCAGCCTCCACTTCCCTTTTCTGATCAAAGATATTTCTGATCTTGGATTTATTCCACTAAACGAGCTAATTCTTGATGATTTTTAATTTTTGCACCACCTTATACATTTTGGATCCTGAGACTTCTGCTTCCTTCCACCAAGTTTCCAATTAGGGTAGAAGAGAGGAGTCAAGAAATCACATTTGTTCAAATTTGATAGGGTTTCTAATTGGTGCTTTTCCCATACTCATATTGAGGAGAACTCGGCAATGATAAGAACCTAAAAATGGTAAGGTCTTTGAGCTAAGATAGGAGATTTGGTTTGGAAAGATACCCCAAGAGTAAATCCTATCTAATCTTTTTATTATTTGACTGAAGGCTTGCCTTCTATTATTCCAAGTAAGGGATTTGTTTACTATGGTTACTTCCACCAAGGCATTGGTGCTAATTCAGTGATCAAAATCTATAGAGGTTTGAGGAAGTTTTGACAAACTTCCTCTTTTTTCTCAAGGCGAGGTTATTGCATTGAAATCTCCTCCTACAATACAAAATTGAGTAAGGGCCTGAAGATGTGTACCTAAGTCCTGCCATGCCTTCCTTTTATTAGAGGTAGAGGTGGGGCCATATACATTAAACAATGAAAAAAAAAATTCTTATTAAGATCTTTAACTTGATCCAACATCTAATGTTTATCTGCCAAAATAGGAGGGATGTCAATGTTGTGGGGGTTCCATATGGAGGCCATAATCCCTGAAGCATCTTCAACTGGGTTTTCCCAAATACTTTTGAAACCCAATTTCTTGTTAATCTTAGACAATTCCTCTACTCATTTTAGCTTCTTGAATAATAGCCATATAATGTGTATATTTATTAAGACAAAACTTTAGAAGGTGTTGTTCGTTAGGGGTATTGAGGCCCCTAACATTCTAGGTAGGACTAACATTGCCCCTTGGGAAGGCTCTTCCCCTTCCCTACTTCAAAGAGATCGGTTAATTTATTGTCCTTCAGCTTCAGCAACCTGAGTTCTAGTTCATTCAAGGATTTCCTCGCTCTTTTTTGGATAGCCTTGTCTAGGTTAGGGGAGGCTGGAGGAGCATCTGATTGTTCAATGCCTCTAGTTTTTTCTAATTCCTCCAATTTTAGAAGATTTGCGTGAAGGTTATCCATAGGGTAGCCTTCCCCACCTGGGCAAGCAATTGATCAATGAGAATCTTCTTGTGAAGATCTAAACCATCCTTAACTACATCCTTTGTAAAAGTGTTGATAAGATCCTTTCTCAACTTTTCACAGAGGGCTTCTTTCTCTTCATTACTCAACCTTTTGTGAGAGAAGCCTCTACTATTAGAGGGGGAGGATCTTTCTTTGAAAGAGATTCTAGGAGATCCTTCCATTTGAGCATTGTGATATTGATCCCCCACACTGAAGGGCTGAGGAGGAGTTTGCCTAGGATTATCCATGGAACTATGAGCTATTACTAGGTTCTTATCATGGTTAAGGACCTCTATGTGTTTTCTAGTAGCCATAGAATAAGGAATACATCCTCATTCACTAGAAGGATTCTTCCCTCTAATAATATAAAATCCTCCACCCGAAGGGTTGAGAGAAACAAAAAAAATTCCATATTATTTCCCTCATATGAAGGAGGATGGGAGGAAGATGGCAAGATCCCATTTAGGGCATCCCTTAAGTTATCCTTATTGCCGAGAGTAGGGGTCAGTGGAGAGCTCGCCCTAGGAAATGATAGACTAATCTTTGTCCAACATTCCCTAGAAAGATTGATTTTGTGGGAAATACCTTTAGTAAAATGATTATTAGAGCTGGTTGGTAGCTACAATAGATGACTCTCATAAGTTCCCATGAAAATCTTTGGATTAAGATTATATATATATATATATATATATATATATATATATATATATAATGATTCATGATAATTTTGAGGGGTTTTGGAGAAGATTCATTAAGATTCAGGTCAACTAAAATTTTGACATCAACAAAATTTAAAAATTTTTCTTCTAACTCTCAAAATTCCCCCAAAGAATCACTGATTTGTCACAAAATGTCCTCTTGGAGGAGCTCTACAGGAAGATTTTTGAAAGTAAGCGATTTCATAATTTTATGATTATTTAAATTTTGAACATTAAAATTTGGCACCCATTCAATGAATTTTACATGTTCTCCATCCAAAAAGAATGAGACATCATAAAGCAATTTATCTCTAAGTTCCTTAGTTTTATAGTTGATAAAAAATGTATTATTGAGCAAGTTACAAATACTTACCTATTCTCTGAATACTGATATCATTCAAACAAACAACTTTGTCAGTAGTGGACTCGATCCACTCCATTTGGCAAAAAGGCCATAGGTTTTGCATTGTTCCCACATTTAAAAAAAAAATTCATTGCTGAGGATTAGGGTTTGAATTTCTTCTTGTTTGTTAAGGAGAACATTTGACACCAGGTGGGTCACCCACTTAAAATCTCAATGCAGGCAATTACTAGAAAGTGGGTTAGGGTTTTCATTAACCCTTCAATGGAGATTAATAAATTAACATTCTTTCTTGCCACTCCATGCCCCAACGTAATAGAATTGGCTCTCGTTGCAACAAAAGAGATTCGAGTTGACACCACCCACAAGTTATTGTTTCTAGCTATCCCTAGATTTCGAGGAGGGATTTCGTTTGGAGATAAATTTTGAAAACCGTTGGGAATTTCCTTTGTGCTTCTTCATGAGAAGGACGATGATTCGTAATAGTAGATTCATTGCATTTAGCCATAGCCTTATGACCGACCCTAGACCCTTCGTTGAAGTAGGACAATCCCTCTCCAAAGTAGAAAATGAGTTCTTGTTAGGAATAGAAGCCCTAGTAATGCCATATTTAACCCCAGGAATTTGAGGAGTAGCCAGATCGCCCTAAGGAGTTGAAGGGGCATAGGAGTAATTGCCTTGTGCAAATTTCCCCTATCAAAAAGCGATAGACCTTTTCACTATTTTTCTCACCATACATAGAATTTAGATTATTAAGAGCTAAGTGCTTGTGATAAATTTTTTATTGCAATGGGTTGTAGGCATTGGTATTCTTCTCCACGGAATCACAACCATTTATGAACATCAATGTTTCATTTATCAACAATAGCATCAAGACCACCATCATCTGTGTGGAAAACTCATAAATTCATACCTCCCCATAGGTCGTACATCATTAAGAAAGCTATGAAGGGCTTCCTTGTACCCTTGATAAATTTAAAGATCTCTATATGAGGCAGTTGTAATGCTACCATCATCAAGAACCACCCAAAGATAGTACATACTTGGGGCTCAATGCAAAGGCAATGAGTTGTAAAGTAGTAGTCATTTTGTTTCATCTCTCCATTATGATTTTGTATGGTACCTTGAAGAATGTATCATCAAGGTCTTGTTTTTTCCCTTTTATGTTTATATTTCACATCTCAATAATTGGGTCGATGCCATTTCATACCTCACCCAAGAAATGCCTATCCGTGTCAGTGTATCATGTCATATTCAATATGGGCTCATTAAAGCTTAGGAGGTACCCAACATGACCCCCTCAAAAGTCATATATTATCATTGCAATAATGACAATCGTCCTTTTATATTTAGATTGCCTCCATACACTCCAATTAACACTACTTACCTTTATAGGTAATGGCTTATACATATTCACAAGGTGCTTCAAAATAATCATGTTGGAGAAAAAATTGGTCTCATTGACCTATTTCAAAAATAAAAATAAAAATAAAAAACTAAAAAACTAAAAAAAACTCAAAAAGTTTACTATAGTAAAAGACATTTATAACCTAAATAATTTGACTTGTCTTCAAGAGCTCAATCTTGAGAATTATCAAAACATGCCATGTACCTTATGGTGGTTGATGACGATTATTTGGATGTCATCGACATCAACATACATTTGTTTGATCCAGTCAATTTTGCTCCTAATATTTTGCAACATTAGGTTGAGTGGATAACATAAGGTGTTAAAAAACTATGATCATAACACTCGTCAAGCAATAACCTAATGACCCTATAATTTTTAGCATCGTCTGTTATCATCTAAACAACTTTTCCAACACTAACTTTCTCATTAGTGTGGAAAATAATGTTGGCAATAAATGGACCAGATCACTTGACATTAACAATCCATTGCTTATAAAAACATTGCACATTTTATTAACAATGCATAACATTGATTGAAGGTTGATTTCATGCACACTTCCATTTAGGAAATACTATGGACACTCTTGTTTTGATCCATGAATCTTTAATCAGGTTCAAGGCACCGTCTACATATTTTATTTGTTTGTCCAATAAGGTAGTGCACACCTTCTCATGACATAGGATTTTGAACCCATTTGGAAACTCATTAATTGATCTCACCATTTTTTGCCAATACAATGAGTCAGTACGATTAAATGTCATTTATGCATTTGTCTATCTTCTATGATAATCTTGCTACCCTCATTCTGAAATGTCATTCCGAAGGACCTCCTTTCTTTATTGTTGAATGCCAATTCTTGAGGAACAATCAAGAATGGATGACCCTCTACATGTTCTTGATTGGAAATTGATGTAAAAGTGCCTTCGATCCCTTTTTACTTCTAGACTTTTTCAAACGCTGAGGTATTACTTTGCCTACTTCAATAGATTTCATCACAATAGAGTTTGCAAGAACACTCTTACTTTGAGGCCTTTCAACAAATTTTGACTTGTCTTGTACAAAAAATTGATAGGTTTTTGAGGGATATAGCACAAATGTGCTTTCACTTGACTATAATAATTGTTTTATTCCTCTTTGCAATGGCTACAAATCTAAATGTTACTTCCACCACTTGGTAGGTGTTGTACAATTTTCACATATTTTCATAGTGAAGAGTTTTTGTCTATTTTACACACAGACTCCTAGAGTTAGAAGCCCTTGCCCTTCTATGAATAAATAAACAATATACAAAGCTAGAATCCAAAATAAAAACCAAAAAACAAAATTAGAGAAGTTCATTTCATTTTATAAAAAAAACATAAAATTAAAAATTAAAAAACCAAACACAAACAATAAAAGGCCACCTCTTTTATTGAAATCTTCCTCTTCATTGTCTTTTTGGATTTCTCAACACTTGTTACTATGCAGGGATATCCCACAAACCAACCTAGAACATGCAACAATCATGCCTCAACACTCCTTGAGAAATGACAAATAAACAAGAAAGTTCAACAATTAGTGTAAGACGTTTTGTTTTTATCCGCAAATATACAAATAAGATAAGTTTCACCCTTTTATTATTTTAAGTGCTCAATTTTAGATTAGGAGATTGTGTTGACCCAAAAAGAAGAAAACAAGTTATTAGAAAAAAGTTTGAAAACTTAATTTTTTTTTTCTTGGGGTTCCTTTGGTAAAAGATATTTTTCATTTGAATATTTTGGAAAATCAAACAAGCCTTTACAAGTCAACCAATTTAATCTCTATCAAAGGTTGTGAGGAATATTAGCAGTTTAATCTCCATCAAAGGTAGTGAGGAGTGTTAGTGTTTGTTAAATTTTATTCATACTTTGAATCTTTGTTATTACTAACTCCTCTAAATGTTTTAAGTCTGACTAAACAGACTGAAGATTGCTCCGTAGACATTTTGACTTGCCTGAAGGAACCCACATCCCTAATAAAATCTTAAAAATCCTGGAAATCCTTAACTCACACATCCAGTCTACACGTCGACGTCTCCAGCTACATAAAGACATCTTTGCTCTCTTTTCACCATCCACGCAGATCGATGTCTTAGATCTGAGACTGATATATTCTCTCTGTTAATAAAGTTCATATTTTTTTGGTGTACTTTTGGAAGTTAACATTCAGTTTTATGATTGTCAACTAGTTTTACGAAACTAGATGCTGTCAAAAAAATCAAACTTCTTAAGTCACAATGAGCTAACTTTGTCTGTTTACAGATCGGTGTCTCCATAGTCCAATTGATGTCTCCCCTTTTCAAAGTTCATGGAGGTATTGTGACATGTGTGAGTTAAGCTCTGTATTTTACTACCTTTTTCAGTTGATCGCTGTATGCACAGATCATCGTCTGTGCAGATTGTCGTCTCTCACATGTCATACAGAACTTCAAAATTGTATTGATTTTGTGTTACTAATTTGGTTGTCATTCACAAAATTTAGGATTGAATTTTTAAAATTACTATCAATTTTCATGTAGGTTCCATAGAGTGATTTTTTTGAAATAAAACAAACTTGAATGAAATAACTATTGTCTTGGAAAGAATGTTGTTCATAAATGAAAATTTACCTCATGTCATTCTTGAATGTTTAAGGGAAAAAATACACTATCATGAATTAATTAAAGGAAAATCACATACACATTTTTACAAGTTTTCATATTTGCTGTGTGTGGGAAGCAAATCGGACATGGATGTTTAATCATAATAATGGTTCTTTTTTAAAACTAATCACATTTGGTTTCTCTAATTAGGTTCAATTTAGAAATGAACTCTTCTTGGGGTCCAAAATTATTTTTCAACACTTCTTTTGAGCTATTTGTCATAGATAAATCCCTTTATTCTAAGTGAGACAAATGATTAAACTGTACTTGTATCATCTCCCCTCGCCTTCATGGATTTTGGGTAAAGAGAAATCTTAGATTAATCATTGCTTTTAGTGAGAACTGTCTAGTGGGGGAGCTTACCCCTTTAGTGGATGCCCTCAAACCAATAATTTGTTTGCCCATATAGAAATTAGACTGTAAGTAAACTCTGGTTTTATTTCCTCAAGCTTGGGTGAGGAGCATCGATGATAGTCTAGATTAGGTGGATATCACTAAGAAATCAACATGGTCAACTAGGCTCTTACATGAGTCACACACATATAAACCGATTGGGGTGACACTATGAATCTAACTAAGAGTTGTTAGATTAGTAGCCTACTCAAATCACCTCTAAAAGTGTCATAATCTTTGTGCAAGGATGAGGAAGAATGTCTCCTAACAAAACTCATTATATTTATCCTCTTGAAATATTTAAAGCAAATAATATAACATTAGAGGTCTCTTTGTGTAGCTCCTTTGACTGTATTGCACACATCTCTTGCAAAAGGAAAAACACAACTTCCCTTTAGGGGGTGACATGAATGTGTGAAGGGATTTTTTGTGGCCGACAAAGTTTTTGATCACTCAACCAATTCCTTAGGGTAGAAATTGCTTGTATTGTTTTCAATGTTTTAAATCATGTAAACACACAAAATAACTTGAAAAGGTCATTTCATAACATACACAAACAAAGTATCAAAGTGGTATCATACTTTTCCAAAGTCACAATTACTTGCCTCATACAAAGTTGCTTTCTCCCTTGCAGGATTGTTTTCAAGAACTACTCGTTATGCCTAAAATTTGAGTCAAGGTATAGCTAGCGTAGTCAATGCCTTTTATGTATTCTTTATAACTAATTCTTTCCTAATGGACAAATCCAAATTAGTCAGTGCCTAATCACTCTAAACATTTGGTAGTTGAAAATTATCACAAAATACCCAATTGTTGTCCATGCCTTGGCATAATTGTTTTCACAAATCATCATTTGTGTCTGAAAATATTGTCTCCAAAAAGAAACTACGAGCTTCAAACTTTGCTGAAATCTTGGATTTCTATTTTACTAATGGTCCTCAAAATATTTTGTCCTTATTAATCAAATTGGTCGATTGAAAATACAAATTTCTCTAGGCTATGTTTGATTCAGTGAAATATAAGATGCTCAAGATCCAACAACCTTTAGCCTATGAAGAGAAGAAAGTAGCCAACCAAGATGCCAAGACAAATCAACACCTTATAAAATCAATCTTAGAAGAAATCCAAGAACGTGAGAAATACATCAAAATCATCTTCAAGAACAAGCTTTCACACTTTATCAGAAAATTTCACTTTAACTATGCCTTTGTGAACTTCAAAACATATGACCAGACTTATCCTTTTTCTCACCACGGTCTTGCATCAACATAATTACAAAGGGAGTTTCCATTAGGAATTTCACTACTACATTTGGGCCCAAATTTGTTGGGCATCAAACTTTTGCCGTCACAAATTGCGATGGCAAAAGCTTCCATCTCAATTGTGACACCAAAAGCTGTCGTGAATTGAAGTCAGATAGGGCCATACACCGTCAAAATTGCGGTGGCTATCCATCAGAGTTACCATTTGTAAGTGCGACGTTTAAGAGAAAACAATGTTGTGGATCAGATGGCTATCCGTCGAAGATGACGTCACATGTGAGACATTTATGTGACAACAATGTGGGTCCGATCACTAGTTGTCAAAATTGTGATGACATCACAATAGAAAAAAAAATGGAATGTGTGACATTGGAGAGAGTGCTTTTCTAACAAATCTATTTCTAAAATTTGAATTTGGTTATGAACATTATCAGGAGACTGCAACGCTCTTACCCTTATAACTAGTTTTCCTTTTATTTTTATCTTTTGGGAGAGACCAGATGATTCTTGTGATTGTCAAATTCTGCACATTGCGGGGAGGATCAAAGACTAATGGAAAAAAGGTGTCTGCATATTGAAGCTTGATATAGACAACCTTTTGCCATTAGTCTTTGATCCTCCCCACAATGGGCAGAATTTAATAGTCACAAGAATCATCTGGTCTCTCCCAAAATATAAAAATAACAGGAAAACTAGTTATAGGGTTAAGAGAGTTGTAATCTCCTGATAATGTTCATAACCAAAGTTAAATTTTAGAAATAGATTTGTTAGGAAAGCACTCTCTCCAACATCACACATTCCATTTTTTTCTATTATGATTGCAAAATTTAAAGTTACTGGAGTTTTGTTGGTCTATATATACATACATATACATATACATACATAAGCGACAACAATGTTGTGGGCCCGATGGCTATCTGTCGAAGACGCGGTCGCATGCGAGACATTTATGTGACAATAATGTGGGTCCAATGACTAGCCATCGAAATTGCGATGACATCACAATAGAAAAAAAAAATGGAATGTGTGATGTTGGAAAGAGTGCTTTCCTAACAAATCTATTTCTAAAATTTGACTTTGGTTATGAACATTATCAGGAGACTGCAATGCTCTTACCACTATAATTGGTTTTCCGTTTATTTTTATCTTTTGGGAGAGACCAGATGATTCTTGTGACTATCAAATTCTACCCATCGTAGAGAGGATCAAAGACTAATGGCAAAATGACATTTGTATAATCAAGCTTGATATAGACAACTTTTTGCCATTAGTCTTAGATCTTCCCTGCAATGGGTAGAATTTGATAGTCACAAGAATCATCTAGTCTCTCCCAAAAGATAAAACTAACAATAAAAATAGTTATAGGGGTAAGAGCATTGTAGTCTCTTGATGATGTTCATAACCAAAGTTAAATTTTAGAAATAGATTTGTTAGGAAAGCACTCTCTCCAACATCACACATTCCATATTTTTTTCTATTATGATTCCAAAATTTAAAGTTATTAGAGTTTTCCTGGTCTATACATACACACATACATACATACATACATGTACATACATATATACATAGAAGTAGAACTTGCTTCTTCAACTCCTTACACTCAATTCTTCACTGAAGTTATTCTTCTAGTAGTGAGAATAGCTGCTACAAATTCCTGGGAGCCAAGGGACCCTGAACCTATGCTATGTTTTCTAGAGACATGAGAGGAGTTTTCATAACATTCTAGATCATATAGTGATGCCCAAATTAACAACAACAATAGATACTTGGGATCCTCGCAGAGAGAGCGTGCCAATACATGTATAGTTACATTCTTGGCTTCCACTATTGGGGCAACGTATGGAGCCTTTATATTGAACCATTCATTATAAATTGGGGAATGCAATTCATGCCTAACATTCAAGTGATGCATCTGCATATGCAATTTTATCACCTTAGAAATCTGTAACTTTGTTCATTTTATCATGCCTAATCTAATGATAGTTATATAGGAATTTGTAATCAACCCACCTAATCAGCAACTAGACCAATGAATCACAGTGACAAAGGCATAAAATCTATGACTAAACTTCCTAAGAAAAGAGATTTAGACAATGAATCATTTGAGATGGTACTGGGAAAAAAGGGAAAAAAGGAGAAGATATGATCATGACCATGATAGCGAAAATAAAAACTATCAACATACTGGAATGAATTCTAAGAAAGGTTCTAATCAGAGCAATGAGATTTATGGAGGTACCGAACACGATGATATTATATATGATGTAGCTCGAGAAAATACAAGAACAAAGATATGGAAAAGAATTTTTCTGATCGTAGAACTGGTAAGCATCATACCTTTGTAAAAAGTCAAGATGATACAGAGCCTAGAAGGGTTGAGACAATGGGAGAAAGAAGTAATTGGGGTAGAGATGCTGAGGATGATAGGTAAAAAAGCACAAGGAAGACAGTAATAAATAATTTCTGCTAGCTAGGAATAGCTGATTGTTCATTTTATCGTACCTAATCTGATGATAGTTCTATAGGAATTTGTAATCAATCCAGCTAATCAGCAACTAGACCAATGAATCGTAGTGACAAAGGCATAAAATTTGTGACTGAAGTTAGAGAATGTTTGCACGAGCCTGCAAGCTCCTTGAGATATTATTTTGTACAATTTAGTATGTACATGGTATGGGATTTATTTTATCTTTCTATAGACATGTTACTAAGAAGTAAAAGGTTTTATATTTTAGTTTTCCATTGACTCATAATCTGGTATGGTGGGTTACATATTAGAATTTGGTAACTGCAATATTTGTTTTTTACTATATTTCAAAATAGATTTCTATTTGTAGATTGGCCAAAAAACATTTAAGGGCTTGCCATTTTGAAAATAATTAGAAGGTTGTTTGATTAATATCAACAATGTACTTCACTTGAAACTTCATTTTTACCTTAAATGAATCATGCAACTTGAAATTCAGTTTGAAAAGTGTATGGGCAACTCATTTTTTTGTGGTACTATTTCTTAAGTTATTGAAAGTTAACTTCTTTTTGGTTCATGTTGGATTAGAATGTATCTAAAAGGAAACAATGAATTTCCAAGATTTCATGTCAAACTACTTGTTACTTATAAGCTGTTACAAAAAATGAAAATGCAAGTAGAAGTGGCGACTCTCACTCTTGTAATAATGTTTTTACTAAAGTCTTCATAAAAGCAAACTCATACTGAAAAAGCAAAAATAGTCTTGGTGAAATAAAAACCACTTTAGGAAAACCGACGTTGAATTAAAATTCAAGAGCCATTTACTTAATCTTTTTTGTGATGTATATACATAACTGTTGGTGTAAATAAGTATTTACTATTTACACTTACTTAAGTTTCCTTAGGTTAATGCATTATTTTATTATTTATTTATTAGTCACCTAGGTGTATGTGCACTCTTGTGAGTTGTCATGTTGACAACATAGGAGTACACACCTCTTTTATGCACATGGTGTCTACAACACAAGAGTTAGCACACTAATTAAAGACATTGTGTCTACAACCTTCTCATTCTTATCCACTCATCTAGAATGTTGGATAAGGTGTGTGCTTAGTTGTCAATGCTTATCTTATCTCCTAGTTCTTTCTAGAGACATTCTAGGTGCTGAGAGGCCTTTATATATAGGCACTCCTAGTGTGTTTGAACATCACATACTAAAAAAAGTAATGTATTAGGACATACTCTGAATAATTGATCATATCCATTTTTGGTCTATAGTTGTGCTTGTGTTTGGGTTCTTAGTTCCTGGGTGAATTTTGCCCTTAGGAAAATTCTTACAATAACTTAGTTAGGCATGACCCAGTTGAGGGTATTATATCAAATAGGAGATGTTCCATTTTTTGGAATCTAGGACTACACATAGACAGACAGACAAACAAACACACACATACATCCTTTTCATGGTTTAGAGGTAATGTCATTGTGATAGAGGCTTTTGCAAGGGAATGAGCCTCGAGATTTAACATATAATATCTTAAAATAGTTAAGTGCTACCTAACTATGTCTAAGGCATCTGCACATGGGAGGCATACTCTGCCTACCAGGCTGCCTACATACCCGTATCTACAAGATCAAGACCCTTGAACTGCTCACTCTAATGAATATGTAGTTCTGGTTTCTAATTGATTTGATGTAGCTATATTCCTAGCAATAACCACTGGTGAGCTTTACTCACCTAATACAACTCTTCGCCATCATACACCCACTTGGGCATATCAAACGATTTTTAATAATTACAATATTGTAATACCCTGGTGCAATATTTGTGTTGTAGTTTATAGTTAATGTAAGGTTAACCTATATACGTCCTAACTCACTCCTTATATAGTTATTGACAATAATCAATGTGACAAAAGCTTGTTTAAAAGTACATATTCCTTTTATTAAATGTAAGGTTGGTTACTTGAATATCCATACGTGTATAAGCATGGTAAGTTACCTGGAACTTCATGAGATCAATCTTTAAAGTACCTAGAATATTCTCATCGCCTCCTACTACTCTTAGGGGAAGTCCATCTTCATTGTTCACAAGCAATTCATCACACAGGTACGTCTAGGAATGTCCTCATCACCTCCTACATAAAATGATTGCAATATTACAAAATGCCCCCAAGTAATAATAGTTCAAGTGAAATAAACACATGAAAAATGAGAGAGAAAAAAGGAATCTACTTACCAATAGGTGTTGTCATTGTATTTGTGGCCATGCTACCTATTGAGTGAGTTTTATTTTTTTTCTCTTATGCCAAGATATCTCTATTTATATACATACATACATATGTATATACATGCATGCATGCATGCATACATACATACATACATACATACTATATGAACAAGAGCACGAAGATCACAAGGGTACAACATGACAACAAAATGCAGCGATCATAAGGGAACGACAACAAAATCCTAGATCTCCACTGATCTCCACCAACATTCAGAACTCTCCACCCTCGTTCGAGGCTCTCCACCCTCTTTCACACACAAATCTCCATAATCAATCAAACAAATAGGAGCCATTGGATAGAATCTAGGAAAGTGTTGTGGTAGGTACTATGACATTGGAATCACAACTTGCAAGTGTCTTTGAGAATTTACAGTCCAATATCAAATGATTATAAGAGTGTTTCAAGTATTGGCACAGTCTCCCTGCGATGATCCCAAGTATCAAATGCTTATAAGAGTGTTTCAAGGTTGGGAACTACTTCAACATCCTTTGCATAATTTAGAGGTAATGTCATTGTGGCAAAGGCTTCTGCAAGGGAATGAGCCTTGTGATTATGACATTTACACATAAGCAAAACTTGCTTCTTCAACTCCTTACACTCAACTCTTCACTGAAGTTATTCTTGCGGCAGTGAGAATAGTTATTACAAATTCCTGGAAGCTAAGGACCCTAAACCTATGCTACATTTTATGGAGATATGGGAGAATTTACTACCAGCTTCAATACTTCATAACATTCTGGATCATATAGTGATGCCCAAATTAACAACAACAGTAGATAGTTGGGATCCTCGCAAGAAGAGTATTCCAATACATGCACGGTTACATCCTTGGCTTCCATTGTTGGAAAAATGTATGGAGCCTTTATATCCAACCATTCATTATAAATTGGGGAATATGTTTCATGCCTAACATTCAAGTGATGTATCTGCATACACAATTCTATCACCATGAAAAACTATATTTGATCTTACTAGATGGGAACAGATGATTATTCGTTTTATTGTACCTAATCTAATGATAGTTCTACAAGAATTTATAATCAACCTAGCTGATTAACAACTAGGCCCAATTTACTTGGTTATGGCTAGTTTCTTTCTAAAAATATCTGCTATGATATGTTTTTGTAAATTTTATTGCAAACTTTGCCCATTTTTCCTAGTCTGCATTATTTTTGTGGGGGATCTTGAGGTAAGTCACTTAGCATGGGTTGAGTGAGTTTTATTGTTTTTTTATTTGGATTCTGGAATATGAATGCAATTGGATCAATTTTTCTATTGTGCTAATATGTAATAAGCACCTTAAAAAATATCTCTAAATATACATGTTTCGAAGGAAAGATAAAGAGATACCTATTTAGCAAGGAGGAGATGCAGAAGAAATGATTGGGATAATTAGCTTCCAAGTGTCATCAAATGTATGTTTTGTTCAGTGGTTAATATTTGTCAAGTCAGATGTTGCCCAATTTTGGCAAAAGTGTGGGCTTAGAAATGTACTTGTAATGGTTCCCCAGGGTCGATAGAAAAGTATGATAGCCTACGAGGAAGACTGCAAAGTTTACTATATTGCATATAGGAGATAAATTTTGGAGACTGGTGTCATGGAAAGAATAATATGCCAAGAGAAATAGTGGAAAAAGCAATGTAATTTTGAATTTCTAATACAATATTAATACAAAATATATTACCGATCAAAAAAACCAAAGAGAAGCAGTTGTTGATTGTTGTCTTAAAATATCTAATAACTATCAATGACATCATTTAATAAGTTAGTCTGATAGAAAATACAAAACAAATTACCACTTCTATGCTTGCTCTTTTACAAGTTATTTTATTCTTTTCTATCTTTTTTTTGATTTATTTATTTGAATTTGCTATTAACATTTAAAGCTATTATTTTGTGATAGATTGTGTTATAATAACAAACACAAATTCAAACTAAGTTTTCATACCCAGACTCATAAACATAAAGGTGGCACAATCTTAAAAACATTTTTGAATACAACTTTAAAGTCTAAGTTTTCTATAGCAAGGCATTTTCTAAATACTTCTAGATAGCTTAATTTTATGCTCTTGTATTGAATTGAACCGAAGCTTGAAAAGGAACAACTACTGCATAACCAAAGTTACCTACACCTATTCTTGATAAATTCCTTCAAAGAAGTTGCCCACTAAGTACTTTTTCACACTTTTTCCACCTGATACAGTGTGACGATACATTAAAAATGGTTAAATAGAACAAGCGAACCACAACAATTCATAAACTACAAGGCATTATAATCTTTAAAAAAAAGGGCATCAACAATTCACTCACTCTCGTTCTGGCTAGTAATATAATTAACCCATTCATTGAACTCTATCTACAAGTTGCTATGGCACATGAAATTCTCCACGAAGATCCTCAAGATAGTAGCAACACCTCCCCTTTGGATACTGCTTACCAGAAATTCTTTTGGTATGTCCTCCATCACAAGCCAGGGCACATAAAAAATGAAATGAATAAAAAAATGCTCCAAATATAAGGGTTTCAATGCATAAAAGCCCAAACACCTTGTTTCAGAAAATACAAGAAAGCAATTTAGAGTTCCAAGAATAAAAGAGAAAGAAATGAATATGAATTGAATGCA
The DNA here is from genome assembly GCA_028749045.1 of Cupressus sempervirens. Taxonomy (NCBI): domain Eukaryota; kingdom Viridiplantae; phylum Streptophyta; class Pinopsida; order Cupressales; family Cupressaceae; genus Cupressus; species Cupressus sempervirens. Next base: position 624,315,515 of record CM053783.1, read on the forward strand.
TAGACTTTTCCTTTACCTTTGGTTGTAGTATCGCTGAAAACCAACTAAATTTCCATTGTTTTATTGATTTTTTTCAGCTCAGCTCACTGCTATTGTTTTTCAAAGGCATTTTGATAGTAGTGATGTCCAATGTTCTATGTCGTGGTAGGAATTGGACACTGATTGTGAAGGAGAAATTTACTCCAATTTGAGTAATATCATTAATTTAAGTCGTTTGTCAAAGATTATAAATTGTTAAGGGAAAGTACTCCTTACACAATACTATAATAATATAAAACGATATTCAACTATGAAGGTTAAAATTATAACTAATTGGATGACATTACCCTAAAAAAGAGGAAAACAACTTCATATTAAAATTATAAGTTTTTGTAAAATTTCTTGTGAACTCTGCCCATTTTTTTTGGTTTGCATTATTTTTGTGGAGGATTTTGAGGTAAGTCACTTAGCACGGGTTGAGTGAGTTTTATTGTTTTATTATTTGGATATGCAATTTTATCACCTTAGAAAACTATATTTGATCCTGCTAGCTTGGAAAAACTGATTGTTTATTTTATTGTACCTAATCTAATGATAGTTCTATATAAATTTTTAATCAACCCAACTAATCAACAACTAGATCCAATTAATTGGTTATGGCTAGTTTCTTTCTAAAAATATCTACTATGATATGTTTTTGAAAAAATTCTTGCGAACTATGCCCATTTTTCCTAGTCTGCATTATTTCTGTGGAGGATCTTGAAGTAAGTCACTTAACACAAGTTGAGTGAGTTATTATTATTATTATTATATGGATTCTAAAATATGTATGTAGCTGGATCAATTTTTCTGTTGTGCTAAGATTTAATAAGCACATTAAAAAGATCTCTAAATATACATGTTCAGAAGGAGATATAAAGAGATACTTGTTTAGAAGGAAAAGAAACCAACATTTACATACCCTTGAAGAAAATCATAGAGCTAGGGCATGGCAACAAAATTACAGAGCGAAGACAGAACACAGAAGTGAAATCACAGATCAAGGGCACGACATGGTAACAAAATCACAGAGAAAGGTCATGACACTGAAATCACAAAGCAAGGGCACAACAACTAAACACAGAGATGACAAGGGCATGAAAACCAAATTGCAGAGAAAGGGAACGACAACGAAACACAAAGATCACAAGGGCATGACAACCAAATCACAGAGCAAAGGCACAACAACTGTTGAGATAATGGGTGTTGCACACATTGCATAATATTGTTATATTGTATTATTTTATTTTATTATGTAATGTTGCACCTAGCTGGACTTACAACATGTAAAGATTCCCATGGGATATACTTGATGAATTGTATTGCAACATTGTGATAATATTTGATGTAATTATTTAAATTGGGAAAAAATAATTAAAATTCTAATATTAAATGTGGGGTTAATGGGTTAGGTACCACATGGTTTATGTAATACCACTTGATGGTTGTGTGAGACTTGATACTATATAAGTAGCCACAAGGGTAGTTGTTGGTATGAGAAGAAAAAAAGGAAGAAGGGAAAGAGTCGAGCAGGACAAGGCTTGACAAGTTAGCCAAGGGAGCATTTGTGAAGGTTAGAAGCATGGCATGAGATGTGTGGATTTATGCTTATTCACATGGATTTCTTGGTAGTGGCTATGGCTTTGAAGGCTCCCATGGTTGTATTGAAATGCTATTTTTTTGTTAAATAATACACAGTGATGGATGCTTTTGGAGGTTGGGTTTTTCCCTCAATGAGGGTTTCCCAAGGTATATCTTGTGTCATAATTTTTTTGGGTATGTTGTCTATTCTCTTGCATATGAATTTTAATTGCATATTTATTTCAAATCTATTATGGGTTATGTGGAAACGGTTATATCATTTCTTGCAAGTTTCGTTACAAGTGGTATCAGAGCTATGATTGTGTTGTTGTAACCATAGATTGAATCCATGAGAATGCATGAGAGGATAAAAGGAAGGGCAAGATATATGAGTTGTTTATTGAAGATTTGAGAGTTTAGGGCTTGCTATTATGATGGGATGTTGGTATAATTTTGGGCATGTGAAATTGTTGGACAAAATGATTTTTCAGATATTTCATTTAAATGAGGGTTTTAGGGGGAGCTTGTAGAAATGATCTCCTAGGCAGAAACAAACCTCACCATTAGATTCGGGCCAATGTTTTCATAAATTTTAATATATAACATGCCCTAGTTTGGCCATGTTGAGACAAAATGAAAGTGTTGTTTAGTTTCAACCCGTGATGGCCATCAAATTTAATCTTGTCGGAATTTTTGTCACACAAAAAAAAAATCACAGTGAAAATGGTAAAAAGATTGTCTTAATAAAATGACCATAACTTTCTCTCAAGATATCAGATTTTAGACTTCTTATAGGCGTTGGAAAGCTAATTTAGAGCACTACAATATGTTGTAGGTTTGGTTTTGTTATTTTGACATTTTGTTAGGTTTTAGAGCCCAAAAGTTAGATGTTATTTATTTTAAGCATAGATTAGGGCATAACTTGGGCATATAGAATCGGATTTTGGATTTTGAGTAGTCAATGGAAAGCTCTTGAAGAGCTCTACACATTGATTTAGATTTGGTGTAGGTTTGGTATGGTTCATTTGGTGATATATTAATTTGAATAATTTATGATATATATTGGCTATGGTAGTATTATGAGTTTATGACATTGTATGTTTAAAGATTTAAGATTTGATGTCATTGTATACTTAGTTCATATTTCAGATTGGTCTCATGATGATATAGTTATCAATGTTTGATTTGGATATGTATCATGACTTGTTGCGTCTATAAGTTGTGCAGTGTTATAAGTGATCTATACTTACAAATTGCATTTATGGCTTAGATATGGGTTGTCTTTTCTCATTGATCTTTCATTATTGATGCAAATTCAGATTGGTGGCTTAGATTTGGGTTTTTTATGCTCCAAGTCACATGATTTGTTGATTTTTTTTCATGTAGAAGGGATGAGATGTTGTTACCAGGTATAATCATGGTAGAGGATTATGGTTCACTATTTTATGCTAACATGTTGGACATATTGAGAGTCAGATGCTCAGTTCATGGATGTGATCATGGTGTCATAGATTTTGGCATGACATGATTGAATATATAGGTACATCCTTGATATTCATTGGTTTGAATTCTTGATTTGGTTATGGTGGTATATCTTCTTGGTTGAGGATCATGGTTATTTGGTTTCTTTTGAGGAGCTCATGATGTGCACTTTGAGTTTTTTGATGGTTTCATGCCTTGGTTGATTTTCATGGTTAGAGGATGATTTTTCATCATGATGTCATGGATAGCTTGGATACACAGTTTAGTGAGAGCTTGTGACAGTGATCAAATGACAGTGTAGGATTAGTTCATGGTTTGGAGATCTTGGTTTCACTTGGTGCTAAAACTTTTGTTGTGTGAGTGTAGACCTGCTGGATCTTCATGTAGGAGATGGATTTTATGATGCCTTGGTACCATGGTTGAGTGAGATTTTTTTTTTTTTTTGGCATTGATATATTTATTGAGTGTTTGTAGATGTCAGAGGTTTGTCTTAGATCATGTTGTTGCAAAAGCGTCTTTGATATTTGCATGGTGCACTTGTTATCTTCATGGTGTTTGAAGATGGTTAAATATTGAGGAATCATGGAGTTCTTGGTTATCTTAATGGTGTGTGGAGGTGGTTCTTCATGGTATGTGGAGATGGTTTTTTTCATGGTGTATGGAGATGGTTGCATCTTTAGGACTCACAAAATTCTTGGTAAAAGTGTGGTTTATGCTTTCATTTGACATGTTATCCTTGGTATGAGGATGGTTTCATTATTATGTCATTATATACTCTTGATACACATTTAGAGTTGTGACATATTATAGTGTGTTCATATGAAGCATGTTATCTCTTTTAGTTGAGATGGTTAAGATCATGTTGCCATGTTTATGTTCTTGAGGCCATGGTTGGAACTTTGAGATTGATCTTGGTTTAGTTTCTTGGTCTTGAGTACATTGATCATAAGTTGGATACTTTATGATATTGCTATGTTACATTTGGAGTTGGCATGGATTGATTGGTTATATGTGCTCATGAATATTTAGAGATGGTGGTGATGTCGATTTCTCTTGGATTAGAGATGTGTTTGTTGGGATAGTTGATGGTTTCAGCAGGAGAGTTTGAGGGGCATTCACATGTTATGGACTTGAGAGGAAATTATTCTTAGACGAGTCTTGGATATTTTGATAAGCATTCTCATTCCCCACTCTTGTTCTAATCGACAGTTTTTCTACTTGAGAGGTATAGCCCATTATTTCTCTCATGTGCATTATGTTTATACTTGTCTTTCATGGATATGTAACTTGAACTATGGTACATGAGTTAGTTCTAGAGGGTTCATTTGAAAGATGGTTTAGAATTGTTTATCTCCATTTGCATATGTTGTTATGCTAGTTGAGTTTGGGAGATGGTTTTATATTGGGCATATTCCTTGGATTAGGAATGACTTATGAGTTTGATCTTCTTGTGAGAGGCTTACATCTGTGATTATTCATATGGTATGGTTTGGGTGTTGTTGAGGCTTCTTGGTTGGGGTTTTATGGAGGAGATCATACTTGCATAGTTTATGTCTACAGGTGTGTATAGAAGGACATGATACATGTTATGATTTGCATGGTTTCTCTTTGGTCTTGGTTATCTTCTTGAATGTTTGATTTCACTTACATTAAGTTTGAGATTGGTTGGAGATTGTGATCACTGGTTTTTGCTCATGTATGTCATGTGAGAGATGACATGGTTATTTCTTTATCTCTTTCCTTTGTTGTTTGTGGAGAGCTTGAGAGAGTGTTGGAGACTTGTTATGAGAATTATTTTTGTAGGCTATTGCTTTATGTAATGTTGATGTCATTGAGATTACATGGATTCACTTCTTTGAAATGGTGTGAGTGGATTAGTTATAGATTTGACATTATCTTTTTGCAATGGGAGCTTCTTAGTATATATGTGGCAGTTACAGGTATTACTCTTGAGGTTCGTGATTGTAGGTTACAGATTAGATATGTTGATGATGTGAGATTCACTTGGTATGCCTTTGGAGGTATGGATAGTTGGATGGGTTTGGCACTTGCTATGGGTTCTATTTCAACTATGGGTATTTTGACAATTACAGATACATGTGATTATCTCTGGATCATGTTTTTTGTGCTTGGCATTTTAGTCGGTACATGATTTTATGATCTTCTAATGAGACAGGTTGGGTAGCTTTCTCTTTAGGTGGCTTCTATGTATGTTTGGTGGCAGTGACATAATAGGAGGTGAGTTCATTCATGTTTGAGATGCTGGATACTTTGATTTTGTTGCGGGTACCAGGATGAAACACATGACGTACTTTGATCTATGATGATGGATGTTTTAGGAGGGATTATTCCCTTGTTCATTTATGTGTCTACAGGTTGACCTTATGAAATGTATACAACAAGTGGGATATTGTTGAGATAATGGGTATTGCACAAATTGCATAATATTGTTATATTGTATTATTTTATATTTTATTATGTAATGTTGCACCTAGATGGACATGCAACATGTAAAGATTCCCATGGAATATACTTGATGAGTTGTATTGTAACATTGTGATAATATTTGATGTAATTATTTAATATTGGAGAAAAATAATTAAAATTCTAATATTAAATGTGGGGTCAATGGGTTAGCTAGCACATAGTTTATGTAATACCACTTGATGGTTTTGTGGGACTTTCTACTATATAAGAAACCACAAGGGTGGCTGTTGGTATGAGAAGAAAAAAGGGCAAAAGGGAAAGGGTCGAGCAGGATAAGGCTTGACAAGTTAGCCACGAGAGCATTTATGAAGGTTAGAAGCATGGCATGGGATGTGTGGATTTATTCTTGTTCACATGGATTGCTTTGTAGTGGCTATGGCTTTGAAGTCTTCCATAGTTGTATTTCAATGGTGTTTTTTTGCTGAATAATATATGGTGATGGATGCTTTTGGAGGCTAGGTTTTCCCCTCAATGATGGTTTCCTAGGGTATATCTTGTGTCACAATTTTTGTGGGTATGTTGTCTATTCTCTTGCATGTGGATTTTAATTGCATATTTATTTCAGATCTATGATGGGTTATGTGGAAACGATTATATTATTTCTTGCAAGTTTCCTTACACCAACGAAATGCAGAGATCACAACAACAAAATTGTAGAGCAAGGGCACGAAAATGAAATGCAGAGATATATCACAAGAACAAAATACACCAAACACAAGGGCATAACAACATTTAGAGCTCTCCACCCTCATTTAGAGCTCTCCACCTTCTTTGACGTACAACTCTCCACAATCAAAACAAATGGGGAATGTTTTATGTTGTGTTTTCTTTTTTTTGGTTTATACTTATGCGGGCATCACAATTATGACCCTTACATCGGTATTGCGATGATGTTGGGAAAGATTGCAAAAAATAAATGAAAATCACCACAAATTATACCATTGTCGCAAATTGTCATCGCAATTTGACTCCAAATGTTGTAGTGTTTAATCATCATTTTAGGTAGCATCACATATTCAAACCCACCATACCAATTGAATACCCATTTAAATCAAAAATTCCCACTTGGCATCACATCCTTTTGAGTTGTTCCATACCTACATCTTAATCAAACTATCTTTTATATCTACTATTTGAATAATCATTTTTTAGTGTATCTTATCTTTTTCTTATAGACCTCACTACCTTGATGTAAAGTTGATTTCACATTGAAAATCTCATCCTCTAAAGACCATCAATTTGTCCTAGGTTGAAAATTATATCCATCTCAATCTGCACTAGGTACCATCTCACTCCCTTTTTGACACCAAGTTACCCTTTAGATCCTTAAGATATTCCATCTGTAACTCTTGCATCATCATCATCATCATCATCCTTATTTAATCTTTTCAACATCATACTTAGTCTCATTTTTTATCCAAAAAATCCTCCATACATATCATAACATCATGTGTAAGTGAGTCTTCAAATTGGTTGTGTGATTGACACAAATTTGGTAGGTTTGTGCCTACTGTGTGGATAATTATTCGTTCAATGGACCCTTGAGACAAGAGTTGAGTGCTTTTTCTATTTGGTTTCCATATTGCCAGCACATTTAATTTGTATGTTTCATTCTTACCATCTCTTGGATACTGATATGTGTAATTTTTCCTTTCATTTTAGATTATTTTGTATGTAGGTTTTAATTTAAGTATGGTGTTCGCTACTTAAGCACTGATTGGAAACTCAATTTCCTTTCACATTTACATGTACTAGAAAGCCTAAATTTCCTATCAAGTGTTGAAAGGAAACCCAATTTCCTTTAAAAACCCTAATTTCCCTACTAACTACTGAATGAAACCCCAAATTCCTTCACATTTTCATGTAGTAAAAATCTAGATTTCCTTACTAAGTACCAACTGGAAACCCAATTATAACATGTTAAAGAGAAATCATCTTACCCAATAGACCCAATTTCTTTTAATAGAAGGGAAGAAAATGGATATTTACAAGGGTTGCACCTTGATGGTCCATCCTAAGGGACTGATAAGTGGCAACAAGTTTTTGGAAATGTAAGAGGAATAACTGAGAGGCGATGGTAAAATTAGTTACCACAAAAACAAATCTTAGTCCCTTAAGATGTTAGTACAAAACATAACCAAACTTTGCTGCTGCAACTTAATTTACATTGAATCACTTGGTTAGCATAGTAATACTCGATTTACACTAAGAATAACTATCACTTGATAAACACTTGATTAATACTGAATATAAGTATTGTTACTTTGTTAACATTGAATATAAAGATCTTATGATATTAAGTGTGATTAACCTTAATTAACTTAGTTGCAGAAACATAAAGCAAATAGCATGAACACATGAGACACCAAGATTTAACGTGAAAATCCAATTTGGGAAAAACCACCAATTGCAACTAATTACTATTTTTCACTCTTCTAAAGTGAGCCCTATTATGACTAAACCCTATTAAAAGTTTCAAAACACACTGTTAGGTGTGACCCTATTAAAGGATTTATATCATCTTGTTAGGAGTGGCCTTGTTAGAGGTCTTCAAACACTTCAATCTAGAAATGCCACCTTGTTAGAGGATTTGACAAATAGCTATTAAGCTAACTTTGTTAAGATATTTTGAATCATTGCTACAATTATTAGAGAGTAACAATGACTTAACCTAATTATTGATGCAACTAACTTGCTGATTTCAGATCTCAGTTCTGGCTTGATTACTTGATCCTCTTTGATCAGATTATTCTTTGCAGCTCGATCAACAAGGATACTCTACTTATCCTTCCAATTCACTTCTTCTATTCATCTTCTTCTATTTCACATATTCTCTCTTCAATCCTCAACTTTACCTTATACTTAAATGAGTTACATTGTCAAGTTAGCTTGAATACACTTACAAATATTCAATAATGAACCCTCGAGTCGACTAGAACAAACAAATTAATCCAACAAACTCAATATACTGAAACAGAAAAATCCTTCATTAGCTGACCCAACTCGATCAAAACTAACTTAGAAAAGACTTTTCTTTGTTAATCAAGTAAGCTCAGTTAACACTGCATCCTGAATTGAATTTCCTTTGGTGATCGAGTGAGCATAGTTAACACTGGTTCCATGCCAACTTTCCTTTGTTAACATTGAACTTCTAAAAAATTCTCTTTGGTGCTTGAGTGAACTCGATAGACATTGTCTTATGAACTTGGTAAATACTAGAACACTCGACAAACATAGGAAACTACCTTCACCGTTTGAGTGAGCTCGACAGACACTGACTGGTAAAAACTTGAGATTTTGTGTAACATCAAAGACAATATACAATTTATCAATTATTTTCAACAATCTAACTCTTTGGCATTGATGGCAACAAAAAAATGTCATAATACAATGAAATTTTAGAGAAAAATAAAAATAAGGATAATATCCTTAGTTTGATTCAGATTCTCATCCATGAGAACTCCCTAGATCAGAATGAGATCCCTTTGACATCAATCTCTCCCTCTGGAACGATTCTTTGATTTCAGTGTCTCCCTTTGTTAGAAAACTCTCCATGTTTACTCTTCAACTGATTTGACAACAAACTCTTCCTCTTTGACATCTCATGCCAAAAGCATAAATGATCACAAAATTTCTCTGATATGTGACATCAAACTCTCCCTCTTTGAGATTATATGCCAAAGAGAACATTCAGTGGACTTTCCATGTACCTGATGTATTGATTCATATGCAATGTGCTCTTCAATACTACTGCATCAACCTTGACTGATCTTCAAATGCTTGGTTGATGCATCACTAAAATTTATTTAGTGAGCTTCAAATAAGGGAATAACCCCTTGCTTACCTCTTAGATACAAAATTGCATCCTTAGTCAATGGATTGGTGAATATTTCTGCAAATTATTCTTTTGTATTCACATATTCCGATCTCACCTCTTGGTCTTGCACTAATTCATCTCAAAAAATGATACTTTATTGCAATGTGTTTGGTCTTAGTATGCATTACAAGATTCTAGGAAATTTTAATTTAACTATTGTTATCATAGAAAACAATTTCTGGATCCTTGATTTCTTTCCTCATAACTAACAATAGTTGTTTGACCCAAAAAATGTTTGAGCAATTGACTACTGCTGCAACATATTCTGCTTTTGCTATGGACTGAGAGATGTAATTCTACTTCTTTCTTATCCAAGATACTATCCTCTTTCCAAGAAAGAATGCTCCACCACTAGTGCTCTTCCTATCGTCAATACTTCCTTCCCAATCAACATCAGTGAAGGCTTTCAATTCAAAGTTGCCTCTTTTCTTGTACCATAGTCTGTAATCTTCAGTACCCTTTAGATACCTCATGATTCTTTTTATTGCCATCATATGATTTTCTTTTGGATTAGTAAAAAATCTTGCCACCATACCAATTGCTAGTGCAATATCAGGTCTTGTATGCAGTACATATTGAAGTTTTCCAATCATAGATCTATATGTAGTTTGATCTACCTCTTTGGAATCATCATTTTTGGAAAGCTAATGTTTAGTAGACATAGTTGTTCCAACTGGTCTAGAATCCTCCATTCCAAATTTCTTTAGTATCTTCTTGATGTATTTTGATTGAGTAATGTAGATACCATCCTTCTTCTATTGAATCTGCATGCCAACAAAGAATTTGATCCCTCCAAACATTGACATTTCAGATTCCTTATTCATTTCATCAAAAAAATATTTGCACAAGTCATCATGTCTAGTAAGTTACAATATGTCATCTACAAAAAATTATACCAGTAATATCTTCTTTTTTGGTCCTTCCTTAATGTAGACTGATGTTATCATTTTTTCTTTGGAAACCAATATTTAACAAATAACTATACAATCTTTCATACAGGCTCTGGGGGCTTGTTTGAGACCATATAAAACTTTGTGTAGTTTGCAAACCATATTCTTCTTGTTAGGATCAATGAAACTTTCAAGTTGTTCTATGTAGACTTCCTCTTCTAGAATTCCATTCAAGAATGTTGACTTCACATCCATCTTATACACTTTGAATCCTTTATATGAAACATAAGCAAGTAGTCTTCTAACACATTCTAGTCTAGCATCAGGAGCAAAAGTTTCTGCATAGTCAATTACAATACCTTCCTCTTGAGCATAACCCTTGCATACTAGCCTTGCATTTTTTCTTGATACTTCTCCATTTTCATTCAACTTATTTATGAATACCCATTTTGTGCTAATTACATTCTTATCCTTGGGTCTAGGAACAAGAGACCACGTCTTATTCCTCTCAATTTGTTCTATATCTTCATTCATATCTTCAATCCAACTTTCATTATTCAATGCATCTTTAACATTTCTAGGTTCAAATTGAGTAAGCAAACATGTAACTTTCAGATTTTTTCTTGTCATTGTACCTTCCAACTTATCTCCAATGATTTTCTTAGGTGCATGATGCCTTCTAACATATTAATCAAGAACTGGTATATTCTCCTTGGATTTAGGAATTGAATGCCTTGGTTCACCTTGCACAAAATGATCTTCTAAATCATGCTCAGGTCTCACTGTCTATGACTTGGGTCCTTCAGACTTAGACTCAGTTTCCACTAGCTAAACTCGGGTTGCATTGTCTGCAACTTAGGTTGAATTGGAGATTTTGGGGATGCATGTGGTAAAGATTGCTAATTCCCAATTGTATTAGCTTGAGCTTTAGGTAAAGTATCAGATTCATAGTAAACAAATCTTGTATAGTCTTTAAGTTCTTTGCTACTTTTTTCTCCACTCTTTTATGCAAATTCATCAATGTTCATATGTGCACTTTCTATAACTTTATGAGTAGATAGATTCAAACATTTATATGCTTTTCTTTTGTTAGAGTATCCTAGAAATACACCTTCATCACTTTTCACATCAAATTTCCATTTTCTTGATTGGTTTAGGATATACCATTTGCTTCCAAATACTTTGAAGTAATAGACAGTAATTTTATAGCCATACCATAATTCATAAGGTGTATTCTCTGAATCTTTCTTCAACTAAACATTGTTCAAGGTATGAACTGTAGTACCGATTTCTTCTTTCCAGTATTTGATTGCAACATTTTTCTCTATCATCAGGGTCCTTGCACAATCCATGATGGATCTATTCATTATTTGTACTATGCCATTCTACTGATGATACTTGTCTTTTGATTCCTTTCTCTTTACATAATTCATTGAATTCATTAGAGATGAATTCTCCTCCTCTATCTGACCTTAAACACATCAGTTTCTTTCCTGTTTCTTTCTCTACTCTAGCCATATACCACTTGAATTTTTGAAATTCTTCTGATTTATCCTTCAAGTACATTGTTCTCATCATCCTAGAATAATCATCAACAAATAAAATAAAGTACTTATTTCCAAAGTAGCTTTCTAGGCCAATAGGTCTACAAAGGTATGTATGAATCAATGCTAGCACTTTTCCAAAATGATAGTTCTTCTCTTGAAACTTGTATTTCCCATTTTACCTATTTGACAATTCTTGCACATGCCCATGTTAGGTTTTTTGAGGCTAGGAATGCCTCTCACTCTGCCTTTTATGCCATAACCAACTTTCTTCTACTTGAGTTGGGAAACATGAACTTTCAGTTAGATCAAGATAGAATAGATTACCTTTTGTTTGATCGCCAATCCCAACTAGATTTCCTTTCTTATTTAGTAGTTTGGCCTTACCATTCATGGATTCTACCTTAAATCCAATGTTGTTCAATTGTGCCACACTAAGTAGATTATGTTTTAGTCCTTCAACCCAATAAGCATTATCACACCTGAGTTCATTAGTTAATGCAATGCATCATTTTCCTTTTACATAACATGGTTCATCATTGCCAAATCTAACACTTCCACCATCATAGTGTTCCTATAGAACCAGAATCAGTATGCAAAGAACATTAACAAATAAAGTAAACATTCACAAACCAAAAACTAAATTCACATATATGCTTAGACAAAGGAAGAAAACAAGAAGTGCAAACCTCACAAGAAAAAGCACTCCATGCTTTCTTGATTCTGTAGATGTGTCCTTTTGCTGTGGATGTATGCTCAAGATGCTCAAAAGCTGCTTCAATGGAGATGGGTAATGGAAAATTGGTAGCTTTGTGAGCTCTCAATTTGGCATTATAAGGGTATGGTTGATGGCTTTGGTTCTCAAAATAGCATGGTAACTTTAGCTCAAAGATTGTTGATAAAATGGCTTGGGATGAGATTCAATTTATAGGCTAAGGGGTAGAGGGATGGAGGGCTTAGATGCAAGGATGGATGAAGGCTTAAGGAGGGCTAGGATGCACTCAAAGGAGAGCACATGGATTGTGCTTGTTTAGCACCAATGGGAAGGTGACACTTGTCACAAGGAGGATGAGTGTGAGAGGGTAGGGTAAAGGGTTGGTTAAAGGCATGATGAGTGGGGTTGAGTATGTAAGAGGGATGTAAGAGGAATGAGTGTGGAAGAGGGAAGAGTGTGGAAGATGGGTGTAAGAGTCATGAGTGGGCTTGTGAGAGTCTTTATGTTTTGTAAGAGCACTCATGACTTATTGGTTGGGTTTTTTGAGGGGAGACTTTGGTTTGGATTAGGAAAGTCTTAAACTTGTTTAAGGAATGTGACAACATTAGGGGGTGGATTAGGCTTGGGTTTAGGATTAGCTTAGGGATGTTAGAGATGTGCAAGTGGATGGCATTAATGAGGGTGGGTGAGTTAGTGGCTAAGATTGGTTAGTATGGGTGGATGGGGTGGATTAGGCTAAATGGAGGATTAGAGATAGGTTAGGGGTTTTTGAATTTGAGGATTTCATTTATCAAATAGATTTATTTAATAAATGGGGATTTTTGGAATTAGATAGAAGAATAGGATTTAATTGATAAATAATAGATTATTTGATTTATCAATTAGGACTATAGATGATTAATAAAATTAATCAACTAGGGGATGACAAAGGATTAATTAAATAGAAATTTAATTAATAATGCTTTTTTAGATAACTAAATAGGATTACTAAAATAGTGTAATCAAATTTAGGTGTCTACATTTTGTCCCTCTTTGACATAGTGTTGAGACAACACTATTTCAAAGAAGTTTAAATGAAGACGACACGAGGAAGATGTTTTAGCAACAAGGTTGCCCCAGTCTCGGATAAGAAGAGGAGAGACTAGACTTAGATGATACCCCCTCAAGAAGGCAACGGGGAGATAAATGAGGCTTGACGACTTCTTGAAAAGTACAAGAAATTGAGATGAGCTAAGACACAGGTTGGCAAAGAGAAGGGGCTGAATTAGCTCAAACTCTCACTACGGGAGAATGATAAAGGGAAATCAGAGGCACAAAAGTAAAGCAAGCTTAAGACTTTCCAAGATTGGTGGGGGGAGATGGAGGAGCAGAGCGCTATAAAAGGAATCCATGGTAGGGAGATGGATGATAGAATGATAAAAGTTGATGCAACAGGATTTCAAAGAGTCAGACTAGTGGAAGATGGGCTTCGGAGATCCCTAGGACTAGGATTGTGGATCTCGAAAGATGAGGCTTGGTGGATTGATTTGATTGGTGGATCCCTAAGACTAGGATTGTGGATTCCTAAAGCTAAGCATGAGGAGTGATTCAAAGAGATACTGATGCATAATCTGGGGTAGGAGCGACAGATGTAGGATATGGATGGGGGATAATGGAGATGAAGGGAATCCATTGAAGCTTTTTGAGCGGGGGGATACTTCAAAGAGAAGTACCACCATGTAGTTGAGCACTAGATTTTCTATAGGACTGTTGGTTAATTTCCAAGGTTACCAAGAACATCAAGGCCTTTTCACCAACCGTCCAGAGGACTGACAAAATGACTCAAAACAAACACGCAAGGATTGCCCCAGTATCACACATGAATCCCAGAGGAAGCAGCATGGAAACGACACTAGGTAACCCACAAGCAGAAAAAGAAAACAAGCAAAAGACCTGATCAAGACCTTACGCTCTAATTGCCCCATTCGCAGCATACCATGATATGAAAGATCGTGGCAACCTTGAGGAGAGAACAAGGAGATTGCTTGGAAAAGATATTTCAAGACCCAAAAGGGAAGATCCCAAACCAAAAGAAAGCGAAAATCCAAAAGAGAACTGTTTGCCAATGAGATGGGTAGGACGAGGTACTAACGGACCAAGATTAGACATGAGGAAAGCTATATCCTGCAAGGACCTATCGGAGAGCACCTAAGCTGATGGATCGGGATGAATAATGCATCTGGCAAGCTGAACTAAGAAGGATAACACTTTGGTGACATGAGATCTAGCTAAACGATGCATTGGAATAGCTAACCAAGGTGTGCGATGTGTGCAAGATGTTGATCAAGGACAAACTGACACGAACGCTGGATAGATACAATGATACTAAGCTAAAGAGGATATACAAGCTAATAGACCAAGATATGTTACAAATGTACAAGTTTGTTCATGTTTTGTTTTTTTGTGAGATGGAAATGTTTGTGAAGGATGGGATGTCTATAATAGTTGATAGGTGGATAGGTAAATGGTTTGTGAAAAGCTTAAGGAAAATAGGATTTTGTGTGTGCATGTGATAGGATACAGGCTAGGATACAAGATTATTTACAAGCTGGAATATGGTACAAGCTTTGGACAAGATTCGAATATATACAAGGTATGGTACAAGATTTACAAGGTATAATACAAGCTTTGGTACAAGATTTACAAGCTGTACAGGAGGTATTGACAAGCTCCATCAGATTTTGGATATTTGATTGGAACACCAAGGGAACAAGCAGGTGTTTTATGGGATGGTGGGTGGATGGATGAGGGATAGGATAGTGATAGATAATGGATTAGTCTTTAACACACAAGGCACCTGAATTACCAGGTTTTCATCGAGGTACCTATCCAAGGCGCTTGAATTGCCAAGTTTTCACCATTGGACGCTTATTTCTCTTTACTATTTTTTTTTTTGTATTTTTCAAAAGCTAGGTATACCAAGGATCTTCAAGCATAGAACTTCTTGAGATGAATGATGTTAGTGGGATCATTCAAGAGTTCTCCTTCTGGTGTAGATAATTGATAGGCTCCGGAGCCAAAGGAGGCAGTAACCACATAGGGACCAAGCCATGTAGGTTCAAACTTGCCTTTCTTTTCTCGATCTGCTTGGACTTTCATATTTTCTTTGAGGACCATGTCACCTGGCTGAAAGTGTCGTGGGAGCATCTTCTTGTTGAAATTCCTTTTGAGACGAGTTTGATAGACTGTGAGATGGTCATAGGATTGTTGTCTCTTCTCGTCTAAGAGATCTAGCTGGGTGAGTCGAGCTACTCTGTATTCTTCATCTGAGATTTGCCCTCGCAAAGATATGCGTAGTGAGGGAAGTTCAACTTCTATAGGTAATACCGCTTTGGCACCATAGACTAGGGAGTATGGAGTTGTGCCTGTGGATGTACGGAAGGAAGTTCGATAGGCCCATAGAGCTGGATTTATTTGAAGGTGCCAATCACGGCCGGAATCATTGACAACTTTCTTTAGGATTTTGAGGAGGGTTTTATTAGTTGCCTTTGCCTGGCCGTTACCTTGTGGGAAATATGGGCTAGAAAAGCGATGATGGATGCGGAGGGAAGTGCATAATTCTTCCATGTTGAGATTTTCAAAGTTACCTCCGTGGTCAGTGAAGATGGTGGATGGGATGCCGAAGCGGCAAACAATGTGGTACAAGATGAACTTGGAGACTTGAACTCCTGTAGCTGAGACTAGGGGGACTGCTTCCACCCACTTAGTGAAATAGTCTGTAGCTGTTATTATCCATTTATGTCCATCAGATGAGAGAGGTGTGATAGTTCCAACTAGATCAAGGCCCCAACAAGCAAAAGGCCAAGGTGGTGCAATAGGCTGTAGATCCTGTGCTGGAGCGTGCACAAGATTTGCATGTTGCTGACATGGGAGACACTTTCTGACAAATTCACAAGAGTCTTCTTCAATGGTAGGCCAATAGTAGCCTGCTTTAAGGATTTGTCGTGCTAGGACAATACCACTCGTGTGGGCACCGCAAAGTCCAGAATGTACTTCTTTTAATGCCATCGCGGCCTCATTTTCATCTAAACATCGAGAGAGAGTATCGTGATAACCCCGACGATATAGGGTATTGGCTATGATAACATAGCGGGATGATTTTCGGATGAGGTTCTGGCGTTGGGTGCGTGTGAGGTGAGGGGATATGATACCATCGTTAAGGTAAGCGTGAATTTCATGGTACCAAGGGGATTAGGGACCAACCAAGATACAAACACGGTTTGAATACTCATTCGCATAAGCAAGTGTGAGGAGCTACTCAACTAAAAATTCATACTGCGTAGCATCTTGGGGAATTTCCAAGAGTGAGCCGATAGTGGCCATGGCATCTGCTGCCTTATTCTGCATTCGAGGTACTTGTGTAAACTGAAGCTTTGTAAAATGCTGGGTCAGCTGATCAACTAGCTCTTTGTAGGGTAATAGCTTTTCATCTTTGGTTTGATATTCATTTAAGACTTGTTTGATGATGAGCTGGGAATCGCCAAAGATTTCTAACTCAGTGATATTCCATTCTACAACTATCTTTAATCCTGCTACAAGAGCTTCATATTCTGCTATATTGTTGGTGCTAGGGAATTGTAGCTTGAAGGCTTTTGAAATGTAATCTCCTTGAGGTGTAACTAATAATATTCCTGCCCCTGATCCATGAGAGGTGTATGAGCCATCAAAATAAAGCTTCCATGGGGGCTATTCTTCAATTAGGCAAATATGCTCATTTGGAAATTTTGTGAGCAAAGGATATGCATTTACTAGAGGTGCATCAGCTAGGTGATCTGCTATAGCTTGCCCTTTGATTGCCTTTCTGTCCACATACTGGATGTCAAACTCACTTAGTAGCATAACCCATTTGGCCAAATGGCCTGTAAGTGCTGTTCTGGAGAGCATATACTTGAGAGGGTCAATCTTGGAGACTAGTTGGATGGTATGACTTAGCATGTAGTGGCGAAGCTTTTGAGTTGAGAAAACAACTGCCAAACAAGCTTTTTCCATAGGAGTGTAATTGAGTTCATAACCAACTAGGGTTCTACTGATATAGTAGATGGCTCTCTCTCTGCTATAATCATCATGTTGTGCTAGAAGTGCCCCTAGAGCAGTAGGTGTTGCTGATATATACAAGATCAAGGGACGACCAGGAACTGGTGGAACCAAGATAGGGGGATTGGTGAGATACTGCTTGAGCTGATCGAAGCTGCGCTGACATAAAAGATCCCACTTGAAGTTCTCATTCTTCTTTAGCAAGTGTGAAAACGGTGTACACTTATTTGCAAGTTGGGAGATGAAGCGCCGGACAGATTGAAGTTTTCCCTGAAGAGAGCGAAGCTGTCGCAGTGTCTGGGGAGGAGGCATGTTTAAGATAGCCTTGACCTTTTTGGGGTCGATCTCTATACCTCGTTTAGAAACTATGAAGCCTAGAAGCTTGCCAGATGTGACCCCAAAGACACACTTCTTGGGATTTAGCATGAGATGATATTGGGCCAACCTATCAAAGACTTTCTCCAGGTCAGCAAGATGATCCATGAAGGTGTGAGATTTGACTAGGATATCGTCCACATAATCCTCCAAAATGCTATGGATAAGATCATGGAAAATGGTTGTCATAGCTCTTTGATAGGTAGCCCCAACATTCTTTAGGCCAAAAGGCATCATGGTGTAGCAAAAGGTTCCCCAAGGGGTAGTGAATGCTGTCTTATGCTGGTCCTCTTCTGCAATCCTGATCTGATTATACCTAGAAAATCCATCCATAAGGGACAAAATTTCATGTCTAGCTGTAAGATCTACAATCATATCTATGTTGGGCAAGGGAAAATCATCCTTTGGACAAGCTTTGTTAAGATCTCTAAAATCAGTGCAGATTTTGATGTCACCGTAAGGCTTAGTGACAGGGACCATGTTGGAGATCCATTCTGAGTAGTCGATAGGTTGGATAACCTTAGCAGCTAACATTCTTTCTAGTTCAGCTTTGACTAGTAATGCCACCTTGGGGTGCATTTTTCTAAGCTTTTGTTTGACAGGCTTGATCTTTGGATCGATTGCAAGATGATGAACTACAAGCTTTGGATCAAGTCCTGGCATGTCCTGATATGACCATGCAAATTGGCTAATGTTCTCTCATAAAACCTCAAAGAGGAGGTCAGCTTGGTCTTGTGATCGGGATGCAGCAATGTGAACAATTGTAGGGATCTCTGAAGAACCAATGTTGACTTCTCTAGTATCCTTTATTAGAATAGAAGACACCTCTGGTCGATTATCTTGAGGAAGCAATACTAAATCCTCATGTTCTGATTGTGGCTCTGGATTTTCTTGTTGAGGGGTTCTCTTCGCTGCCTTAGCTAGTCCCAGATTTACCTTAGTTGCAGTTTTGGGTGTATCGAAACTAGGTTGGGGATTTTCTCCAAAATACCCCTTGGGATCTAGCTTGTAGATGTAGGCAGAATCTGGCTTTGTCTTCTTATGAGGAGTTTCAGCTCCCATGAATCTTAGAAGCGCTTCCTCTGATGCGAACTCATCAATATGTATGACTTTTGGTTGGTCAATGAGATGGATGGATAGTTCTCAGAGAACAGAGTCTCCTAGGAAGATTTGGTCTGGGATATCGTCGTAGGCTCTCTTTTCAACTTCCTCAGGAATGTCTTCGATTTCGACAAGGTCGCGGTAGATGTTCGAAAAAGCGTGACCGTTCTCGTTGGTGCCCCCAGTTGTGGGTATGCCAAAGCCAAGACCTGACTTTATTTCCCAATTATGTGCTTCGATGGGACATTGCATGCCCCTTTCTTCTGGTCCTAGTCCACCTCCTTGATAGTTCCATTTTTCAATGATGAGCTTATGTTGTTGGGGATACCTCTGGCTGAAGTGATCAAGGCGTGCTTGATTTCTTGGAAGTGCATCCTTATGTAGCCAATTGTTGATATTTGGAGTGAGCTCCTCATGAAGAGGGGTTTTTGAGGACATAAAGGTGGTTGGGCCAAACTGTTTGTATCGAGGAGGTGGAATCTCCTTAGCTTTGTGATATGTTGGTCGTCCATGGGTATGTGGATCAAGTGGGATTGTTCCGACAGCAAATGCATCTGATAGACTATATTCTCCACAACCTTTGTTGTTGATCTTTACAGTAGAGAGGGTGGAGGCAAGGATGGTTTCTACGTCATTACAAGTGTGGGATGAGCTGGCGATGGCTATGCTGATGTCTATTCCAAGGCAATGGTTTGTATATGAAGCTTCAACCATATTGCAGTAAGCAAAGGGTTTTGGATCGGCATGGATGGTTACCTCAGTGCCCTGATGTGGAAATTTGATGCACTGATGGTAGGTGGATGGAACGGTCTTCATAGCATGAATCCATGGGCGACCGAGGAGGATGTTAAATGGTAGGTTTAGATCAACAACATGGAAAACTGTCTCTTGGATGACCGGCCCAACCTTGATTGGTAGCAAAATAGTCCCTTCTGTGGTCCTTTCCAAGTTGTCATAAGCTTTGATGGTGATAACCTCACTGATCATATCTGCCTCAGTATACCCAGCTTGTTTTATAAATTTTAGGGTGCAAATGTTCAAGGCTGATCTATTTCTATCATTACTCTTTTCACGGCAAAATTGGATACCATGATGGCTATGCGAAGCGGAAGGGTGTGATCTGGCTCAACCGCGGGTATGTCGGTGGGTTTGAAAGATAGGGCACATGAGGATGAAAGGTTTCCAACAAGATTACGAAAATCAGTAGCATTGATATCAAAAGGGACACGAGATTCTATGAGAGCACTGTCAAGGATGTCTTTGTACACAGGACTAGTGCAGAGAAGGTCTAAAATGGATATTTGGGCTGGCATGTTCCCAACGTGTTCCAAGATATTGTACCAGCTTTTTGATGGAGCTGATGGTGTTGATGAAACTGGTGGGCCTGCGATGTTAAATCGCGCTCTTCGAGTGGTGACCGCACACTCATTGTCTGGTCCTCGGATATTGATAACATTGACAGAAGGCTCTTTCTCAGATATACAACCTATAAGGCTACCATAGTCTATATAGGATGAAGTGTGGTCATTGTTCTTCCCATGCTGTTGGTTTGGCTAGCGGTTGTTGGTGTTGTTTTGGATAGGTGCTTTTCCAGGATTTTGGTTGTTGTGTGGAGGAAAAACATTTTGATAAATCTATAAGCCTGGATTGGGAGAGGTTTGGGCACCAACAGTGATTTCCTTCCGATCAATGAGGTCTTGCACATAGTCTTTCAGTTTCATGCATCTGAGGGTGGTGTGACCGCTTACCCAATGGAACTTGCAATACTCATTGTCCTTGTACCATGTAGCTTTGGATTGGCTTGGATCAATTTGCTGGGTAGGAGGAAATTTGATGAGGTTTTCTTTAGCCAATTTCTCAAAAATAACATCCAATGGCTCACCAAGGGGTGTATAGTTTCTAGGTGCAGGTTGGAATCTGGGCTTTTGCCCTGCAGCTACATTGATGGCATTAGCTTGATTGTTAGACCCTTGAAAGTTGGGTCTTGTATTGTGGTTTTGATAGCTTTGGTTATTTCGTTGTTGGTAATTGATAGCTTGTTGGTTGTTTGTTTGATATGGTGGGTTAGACTAGTTTTGAGAAGGACCAACGATATTCACATGTCTGGTGTCAGTAACCCCATCTGTTGCAACATGCTTGTTTTTGTTCCAATACCTAGACTTGTCATTGGAATGTGATTGATTTTGGTTGGCCTCTTTGTAAATCTTTACCACACCATCTTTGATGAGTCCTTGCTCAAGGATCATTCCTTTCTCTTTGATATCCTTATAGGTCTGTAAACAGTTCATGGTCATGTGGTGAGCCAAGCTGGGATGTGCATTATCAATAAGCATTTTCACCACATGGCGTTCTGGCAAGGTGCAGGATATGCGGGTGGTAAGGGTTTGCCATCTTTGCAGGTATTCGGCAAGGCTTTCTCCACCTTTTTGCTTGGTGTGGACAAGATCAACTATTGATAGCTCTGTTTCAACAAGATGGGCATATTGGGCTACAAATGCCTCAGATAATTCAGCAAAGTTTTTAATTGTGCCATAGGGGATTCTATAAAACCATTCAAGAGCTGGTCCAGCCAAGCTTTTGGGAAAAAGGCGCAAGAGGAAGACATCATTGTATGCCACATCCTGGCAATGCATGTAAAATTCTTTGATATGTGTGACAGGGTATCATTTTCCTCTGAATTTGTCAAATTTAGGTACCTCAAAGTGTTTGGGAAATGGTGTCGTGGTAATGGCTCTATCAAATGGGTAAGGACACACATTCTCAAACTTGAATGTCTTTGGATCATTCCCTTCTTGGATGGCTTTCAGAGCTGTCTTCATTTGCTCCCACTTTGAATTGATAGGTGATGGTTGGGGTGCCTCCAATGTAGGAGTGCCTTGAGGTAGGTATGTGCTGGATGGGGCCACTGAATATGGATGGCTATGAGGGATTTGCTGATAGGGATTGTACATTGTTTGGGCAGTTGCATGGTGGATGACAGGTTGTTGAGGGGGAGGTGGCGCATATTGCTGCATGTGCTGTGAGGCTTGCTGTTGATATGGGATTTGAGGAACATAAGCTAGCTGTGGGATAAATGGATTGCTTTGTGGAGGTAAGGTATAAGATGGTTGTGAGGCTTGGGGAAAGGATCAGAGGGCTTGTGGGGTTTGACCAATATATGTGGGTTGTGCCCCCATTTGGGATGGTATCTGCAAATAATTGGTGGTTGGCTGGGGTGGCGAATTACCTCGTAGAAGTGGCATTGAAAAGTAGTTGGTAATTGGAGGTAATGGATTAGTTGGTGGTGGAGGTGGTGGGAATTGAAAGCTTGGGAATGGAACTGATGGGCTTTGATAGCTTTGTGGCTGGATTTGGAAGCTTGGTAGAGTGGTGGTGGGAGCTGGGATCACTTGGGAGCTTGGTAGAAGATTGGCAGTAGCTTGTGGGTTTTGATAGCTTTGTGGAGTGAAGGTAGTAGCTTGTGGATTTGTGGCTGGTGGTATTGAGCTCCTAAGACTTAATGGAAATGATGGGATTGTACTTTGGGCTATGGTGAACAAGCTGGGGGCGATGAAAGGTTGATTACTTGGCCCCATGGGTGGCATCCCTGTTGTATATTGCTGAGGTTGGCCAAAGATGCTAGCACTAATTTGGGAGATGGGTGGATTTGGAAGGCTAGGTGTGGGAGCAGCAGCAATAGTGGAGGGGGTGAACGGTGAGGTGTTTTGAGTAAAGGGGATTTGGAGCGGAGAAGTATGAACCAAGGATGGAGTGGTGGTGGCTGGGTTGGCTTGCGGTGTGGAGATTTCAACTTGGGTGGATGATGGTATGTTTGGGTCTGTTGGGTCATATGGATTGGCTGGAGGCTCTTCTTTTGGAATATATTGAGGATAATTTGGATCATAAGAGCCTATGGGTGGTGGCAGCTGCCCAAACAATGGGTGAGATGGATCTGATAATGGAGGGGGTCTTCCAAATTCAAAGGTTCCTACATTGTCCCTTCGAAAATTAGCCATGATTGTCTCTTTATTTTTGTCTATAATGGCATTTACCAATACTGCATTTCCTGGTTGGTTCATGAAAGCTTCAATGTCAGTAGGTGATGGCATAGCTTGCTCTGGGCTGAAGGATGGCTGAGTGCTCAAGGGGGGTGAGGCTGTTCGATCCAAATGATAGGGCTCCATTGTTTCTTTCTTCTTGGCTAAGCGAGTGACGGGTGGCATGAAAAATGCTCCTAGGGATGAGATGCAATAATGCTGATGGATGCAAAAGGGGGAAGGCTTTTCTATGCAAATGATTTCCTAGGTTGAGGCAAAGCTATATGAAAAAACCTAAGGAGGATCGGGTTGGGGATTCTAACTTCAAAGATATGTTGTCAAAGCACAAAGGTCTGCTTTCCTATGTGCAAGCTTGGTGGTGATTGTGTCAACTTAAGGATAGACTGATGATCCTTTAGGAAGAACACGAGATTGACCACTTGCGAATCCCAACCTTTAGCTCAAGGTGATGAGGGATAACAAGTGACAAAGCTAGATTACCCTAGACAAAGCTCTGTCAAAGAGATAACCTTGGTGAGATTGGTGGATTTGGAAGATTTTAGGAATGGCAAACTTTTAGCAAGGTGACAACAATTTTGAAAGCTTAGATGTGCAAATTTTCGATTACTAGCTAGATGGTATGATTCTAAATGAGATGGATGAGCTAATAATGCTTAAGGGGATAACCTAAGATGGCTGGCTTTTCTACAAAGATGACTCTAGAGTGAAGCTTATCCAAGAAGATGTGGAGAAACAAGGGTGTCTAATCATAGAAATCATGCCTAGTTGGTAAGGCATAAGAAGGATTAACTCCTGGATGTTGGCTAAATTTGATGGTGCGCTCTAACCAGGCCTCTTGAAGTGCTTCGTCGGTAGCTTTGTCCTCTGCTTTGTGGAGTTTGGAAATTCGTGGGCTTGGTGTTATTTCTTTTCTCTTGGCTGAAAGTTCTTGGTATGCTAGAGATGGCTTGAGTTTGACCTTGTGAAACTTTTGTTTGGTTTTGGGTTGTTCCGACATAAATTCCTGAATTTTCTTGGCTTTGGGAAAAATCTCAGTTGTTTTGCTTCAACTTGTTCAACTTCCAAAATAGGCAGTGACTACGCTAAGTGTGCCCTAAGCTAGGATTGACCAAGTTTGGCAAACATTCATTCAACAAGTAAAATAAGCAATAGATAGGAACACCCAGATAGAAGTTTGTGGTTCTCAGAATGTGATACTTGCGCCAAGGAGTGTGTATGTTCTACAAATGTTTCGATCAGTCACTCCAAACACATTAACATCCTAGATGGTTTTCTGCAAGGCTGACAATTGGTTTAGCTAGGGAGTCCTCGATATACGCAAGGTACGTGAGGCCCAAATCCGTAGATGAGACCAAAAGGATGTCACACAGCTGAGAGGAGCAGTAACCCACTTCTCCTCTTTCACTTCTCAAGGGTATAAAGTTCCTTGAGGCTTAGCCCGAATGACAAAATCTTGATCCCAAGAGAGGTGTCTTTCGATTCACCTCCCGATTCTTATACTCCACCGGAGCGCTGGAGTTGAGGTCATCCAAAGGGTGATGAAATCCCCAAGCAGGCCTCCTAAAAAGAAACAAGGTTTTGGATCCTAATCTTATGCACTCAAGATGGCCTCGAAAGACGACAAGGGGAGAGAAGACTCGGATGACCTTGGGCTAAAAAACACGCTTGTTCTTTTACCAACTGACTCTTATGTGTGCTAATCTAGACTTTGCAAGCACTCATGTTTAAGAGACAATGTTCAATTCCAACTTGAAGTGCCAACAAAAGTAAATCGATCGAAGAATGCAAACAATAAGAAGAGTTAGGGTCAACAAAAGCAAACTCGCGCGCCCAGAGGCCCTCCATGTCAAGTATCGATTAATTTTCTTTAAGGCATTCAAGATTGAGTGTGAGTTTGTTTTAAGCCCAAAACAAAAGTGTGTGAGATTCGATTTCAAGCGGGCGCCCGGAGGCTCTCCACGTCAGTTGTTGTTCAATTCTAGTGCCCAAACTTGAAGTGTGATCGATTTAATCTAGAGTTTTGGCCATTTAAGAATTTTGATAAAGTTAAAGCAAACGTTCAAAGACCAAGTGAGTGAGTTAGATTGTGGAACATTTAACACCTTTTTCAAGTAGACCCATCCCCATAAATGGCGCTGAGATTGCAACCAATGGTTAATATTTGATGGGTGATTAGAAAAGAGGTGAGTCCAAGGAACTACTCAAATTGATTTTTGTAAATTTGTATTTTAACTTAACAAAGTTTCTTAAATGTCCAAAAATCAAACTTTACCTAGATTGCATGTGAAAAAGAGATTTGTTTTGTTCAATTTTAGAAGCTCCAAATGAAGTGTTTGATATTGTAATGGTTAATTGATCCTTGGCATTCAAGATTGGATTTTTTGTTTTAAGCATGCATTCCAAAGAAAGTTGATTTTAATCCATGACATTCAAGAGTGTGTTTTGAGCAACATTCATTCAATGGAAAATGTGTTTAACCATTCAAGTTCATTTTTTTTTTAGCAACATGCATTCAAAGACAAATGGTTAAACATTCAAGTTCATTTTTTATCAACATGAAAACCTGCAAGAAACATGGTTAGTGGTTCCATATGTGCTCCAACCTGCAATGAGACAAAAAAAAAGCAATTTAGTTAGTTAGCCAAAATCTTAAAAAATGAGAGCTTAACTATGAGAGCTTAGCAAGCAGAGAAGACAGTCTGTCAAATTACGAAGACGCTGAAATACAGAGACGCCAAAATATGAAGAGGACAAAATAGATTTGCAGCACAAAACACAGGTGACAAGCAGAAACGCCGATTTGCGCAGATGCGAATTTTCGCAGACGACGATTTTCGCAGACACAGATTTTCGCAGATGTTGATTTTTGCAGACGCGGATTTTCGCAGACGTCGATTTTCGCATACGCGGATTTTCGCAGATGTCAATTTTCGCAGACAGAACAGGTTGCAGATGCCAAAACTGTGCCAAAAAAGATGAAAAATGCAAATTTTTTTTTTAGATGGTATTTCTTCTTCCTAAGTGCGTTCTTTAACCTGCAAAAACAAGCAAAACACCCTCACAACAAACTCAAACAACAACAAACATTAGATGGTTAGAAAAATGACATATAGATGATTAAATGACCCATAGTGGGGTCCCACCAGGCATGCCAAAATGTAGAACCAAAATCAGTATGCAAAGAACATTAACAAATAAAGTAAACATTCACAAACCAAAAACTAAATTCACATATATGCTTAGACAAAGGAAGAAAACAAGAAGTGCAAACCTCACAAGAAAAAGCACTCCATGCTTTCTTGATTCTGTAGATGTGTCCTTTTGCTGTGGATGTATGCTCAAGATGCTCAAAAGCTGCTTCAATGGAGATGGGTAATGGCAAATTGGTAGCTTTGTGAGCTCTCAATTTGGCATTATAAGGGTATGGTTGATGGCTTTGGTTCTCAAAATAGCATGGTAACTTTAGCTCAAAGATTGTTGATGAAATGGCTTGGGATGGGATTCAATTTATAGGCTAAGGGGTAGAGGGATGGAGGGCTTAGATGCAAGGATGGATGAAGGCTTAAGGAGGGCTAGGATGCACTCAAAGGAGAGCACATGTATTGTGCTTGTTTAGCACCAATGGGAAGGTGACACTTGTCACAAGGAGGATGAGTGTGAGAGGGTAGGGTAAAGGGTTGGTTAAAGGCATGATGAGTGGGGTTGAGTATGTAAGAGGGATGTACGAGGAATGAGTGTGGAAGAGGGAAGAGTGTGGAAGATGGGTGTAAGAGTCATGAGTGGGCTTGTAAGAGTCTTTATGTTTTGTAAGAGCACTCATGACTTAGTGGTTGGGTTTTTTGAGGGGAGACTTTGGTTTGGATTAGAAAAGTCTTAAACTTGTTTAAGGAATGTGACAACATTAGAGGGTGGATTAGGCTTGGGTTTAGGATTAGCTTAGGGATGTTAGAGATGTGCAAGTGGATGGCATTAATGAGGGTGGGTGAGTTAGTGGCTAAGCTTGGTTAGTATGGGTGGATGGGGTGGATTAGGCTAAATGGAGGATTAGAGATAGGTTAGGGGTTTTTGAATTTGAGGATTTCATTTATCAAATAGATTTATTTAATAAATGGGGATTTTTGGAATTAGATAGAAGAATAGGATTTAATTGATAAATAATAGATTATTTGTTTTATCAATTAGGACTATAGATGATTAATTAAATTAATCAACTAGGGGATGACAAAGGATTAATTAAATAGAAATTTAATTAATAATGCCTTTTTAGATAACTAAATAGGATTACTAAAATAGTGTAATCAAATTTAGGTGTCTACAGTTCCAAGTTCTCAAACTTTGATTTATCATTAATCATATGGTGAGAACAACCACTATCTATGATCAATGTGTCATTCTTGCTAACATGAGAAATGAGAGCCATCTTATCACTTTCATCATCTAATTCATCTTTAATAGCAATATAAACCATTTCATCCTCATCACTACTATCAGAGTCTTTAGCCATATAACAAGATTTCTTACCTTTATCTTTGTTCTTTTTGTTGCTTTTGAAATCTTTCTTGTCTTTATAATTTTTGACTTCTTTTCTTCTTTGTGTTCTTTTTTGGACACCTTGTAGAAATGTGACCAACTTCTTCACACGAGAAACAAATTAGAGGTATTTTGCCTTTGTACTTTCCTTTGCCTTTAGGAAATCTCCTTGCAAGTGATGCTTCAATAGTTTCAAGATCATCATTAGAATCTTCTTCATCTTCACTGTCAAACTACTTTCTAGATTTTCCAACTTTCTTGTTCAGTGATAGGTTAGCTTGAAATGCAGACTCACTGTTACTAGTGTTAGGAACATAGTTATCATAGTTATCCAATTCAAAGGATGTCAAAATTTCTAGTCTACCTCACAATAGGTATGTGATAATCATGCCCAAGGCCTTACTTAGGAATAGTTTGTGCAATCCAAGGATTACTTCTTCCACCATGAGGTGCATTTAATTTGTCAACCTAGGGATGTATACTTGAAATGGTTAGCATAGTATGTGCACTAGGTTTCTTAAGGAGTCATTATGCTTATGCTGTAGGAAAGTAACACACTTAACTCTTTATTGAAATGAATGCTGGAAATAAAACTCTATGTTAACCTATATTTCAACTCAAACCATCTACTATAACTACTCTTGCAGATGCTACAGGAACATTCATAGAGTATGATGCTATAGGAAGAAACTTATAACTTCTACCTAAAATACTAGAAGTGATGGAAGTAAATCTACACTACTCTAATTTGATCCACTCCAAAGTAGGCCCCCTTGGTTGGCTTCTATTAATCTACTAACATAGAATGTAAACCAAGAATTGCTTCATTATATTTCAAAACTCCTTACATAAGAACAATACATAAAACTGTAAAACAACTCATTACAAGAGTCAACAATGTTTTTCCATAAACTTTTCTCAACCTCCAAAACTATCGATCCAGTCCCTATAAATAGATGATCGACATTTATTTTAAAATCTGAAAGAAAACAAACTGACTAAAAATTTGCCAGAGAAGAAGGAAATAAAATAGCTCATGGTATAAGAAATAAAGTTTGGGTAACCAATTCAACACAATATTAAACATAGAGGGAATATAGCAACATTTCATCCCTGCATTCCTAGAATAATAGCTCCTCCTTTGTAGCAGTCATGTCTCCTGGTGCCATTATGATTCTTCCACCATAGCTGGGCCTTGACGCTCCTCCTTGAATGTCGATGACCATTCTCTAGATTCTCTCTTTCCTAACAAGTTAGTTGTGATGCATAAATATTTATGTAAATAAGAATAATCAAATTAAATCCAAATATTAGAACACACATTCTGATGGTTATATGAAATACTGCATTATATGTATAATATTGGCAAAATATGACATAACTATCTACCCATGGGTTAATGGTTCTATCTGGACTTTATCATAAGTTTAGTTAGTTATAAGTTCACAAATGTCCTGGTAGTATTAAAAATAGAGTATTAAAATTAACATAAAATGGAGGCAATAATTGGCCTCATCATCTGCCCACTGGTAAGTTTAATGCTTTTCCTCAAGCATTGCATCTTCTGGCCATTTATTGAAAGTCTCCAACCTTAGTTCTCCCTCACCTATTACTCCTGAAAGTGTAGTAGAATCATCTTGTTCTTTCCCAGACTTCCCTTCTATGGTCCTCTTACAATCTATCAAGTTTTTCAAAGTTGATGTCATATAGGGGCCAAAGGAGCTTAGGTAGCTGCATCGTTAATGGACACCAATGTTCTAGTCTAGTTTGCCTTCCCAGTTGTATGTATTTTGGTGCTCGGTGAAGGGTTGCCTCTAGGTTCATAGGGCTATGTGGTTCTATCCTTCTGACTCCCTCGAGCAGTCTACCCCATCTTCTTTTGACATCGGCCATGGATTTGAAAGAAAAAGTAGGGCATATTGTCATACTCTGCATACACTTTTGTTTTGGCCTCGAAGATTTGTTTTCTTATTTCGTTGTGAACATCTCCATAGGTTAGCCTGAACCAATCCCTAAGGATTTCTTTTGGTTTATTGCTCTCTACTCTTAATGGTAGGGGTTTTGTTCTCTCCTCATCTTTGTAATTACTCAATTGTCTATCATAATTGGCCTCATTGTGCATCCAAGACATTAGGGCCCTAAGGTGTATATCTCCTATATAAATTAGAGATTTACATTGAGTTTCCGTAGGGACAATGAAATTATGCACATACAATTCACAGAGTAAATTTTGTTGCCATGATGGAAGAGTTTGGTACAAACCATAGAATTCTTGAGCTAACCTGAATTATGTATCTATATCTTTGAGGGTCATCACCAACTAGAATAAAAGGAATTGTTCTTTTAAATAGATGGCATAGATCCTAGGTGGTGGCTTATAGGTAATTATTTGGTCAGCTAGTTTAAGGGCATGATCCATCTTTTGCTTATGTCTTGCCAATTGCTCTTTTAATTCTGCAATTTCTTCACCTTGGTCTATTATTACCTTCTCCATTTCCTTTTTCTCTTATTTCCATAACACATGTTTATTATATAACTAAAAAAGAAACATTTGTAAGGTAATCATGCAACTTTTCTCTTCCCAGTTATTTTTCTTCCTCTGTTCCCTCCATGACCATTCCAAGAAGCTTGTAAACCATGTTTGCTTATAGGAAACTAGGGCAGTTTTTGAATAGGCTAACTAGTGTGTTATTGGGTCTTTTTCTTCTTTATGACATGAGGTATCCTGTTGGCTTACTTGGGAATTATTTTAGCATTCATTCATCTCAACTTTACATTTCTCATCAAGATTCTAAGGAATGTCTAGAATTTTAGGCTAATTGGGGGAATCATCTGAGATAACTTGTATTGGACATTCTTCATCATATTTTTAGGTGAAGTGGACTGGGTTTCTGAGGGCACTTTAGGAATTTTTCGTCTCATTCTAGGGCTTCTTTGCATAGGGTTTTCTTCAAGCACCACAAAATTTTTCCTGCTAACCCTTCTCGATGTCTTTATTGTAGGAGTGACTACTACAGGAACTAATTTTATTTTCTTTTGTTTTGAGATTTTAGGGTTTCATTTTTCTGCTGCCAGAACCAAAGTTTCTTATTGTAACTTTTGTTTTCTCTTTGCTCAGAAAGAAGTAGGTACATTTCTCATTTTATTGGGTAAAGGCACATTTTCTTGCACATTTTTGGTTTTCGCACCTTGGGTGCCTTGCTTAGTAGTTGTATCAATAGGGACTACATTATCTTGGCTGGGCTACACATTAGAGTCAATATGAGGCTGCAGGGTTTAAAGTTGGACAAATTCTGCCCATGACATAGGAGAGACATCCCTAAGAGATCTTTCTATGAGAAATTTAATTAGGGCATGGTGAGTAACATAACTATCCTTTCCTTTCTGGGTTTCCTTAGCACTAATGCATAACATATTGTACAAGAAATTGGGTACAGTTACTGGAAAATTATGCCTTACATAACTAAGTAACTTAAAATGATGTGCATGTAAATTAGAAAATCTTTCTTCACAAGTAAAATACCTAATAATATTCATGGCCAACTCATTGTACGGTAGTGGAAGATACATTCTTTTGCATCCCTACTTAGTAATATCCAATGGAGGGTCACCTGGTAGGAAAAATTGGGCCCTAGCTGATCTAGCATCCTGCACATTCGAGTAGTGTTCTCCTACTACTGGAAACCTGGTTACTTTCACTATTCATTCGTCTGTGGCAATGAATGTCAATCCCCATACTGTTGCTTCACCTTCCTCAAATGTATGTATAAATTCAGTAGCTTCTTCTTCATCAAACTCCATTAGTTTCAAGAAATATCCTAGCCAACCACATGCATTAAACCTTCTTATTGCTTTTACATTAGAAAGTAAAACACTATGTTCTATTGGTTCATGTCGCTGCAACTGTCCTGTCATTTGTGCTTATTAATCTCAACTTCCACTCCATTTGCAACAATTACTTCTTCCCTTCTATGAATTTCAGACTCTTATTTTTTTGAAAATCACAGACCCTTTTCACATTCTTTTTTGTGAATTTCCATCATGAACAATACATAATAAACAATAATAATGTGGTTTTAATGGGAATAAATCATAGATATGCGAGAATTGCTTCATAATTTAATTCAGGTCACATCTTAGTCTGACAATGAGGGATTATTTGGTAATAAAGGTACGCCACTTGACACTTGTGTACTATGGCAACTAGATTTTAATCAAACAAAGAGAGAGTATAGATTTCAGGATCTTTAATGGATAAATAGAAATGTCATTAGGAATTAGAAACCTTCCTTGCCTCCTACCAAACATGGACAAGTGCGCTCACTTGTTATACTTGGGATGAGGTAAATAATTGGCATAACACTACAATGATATGTTTAATGCAATTATAGATATAACCAACTAAATCTATGCACTAAAAATGAACAAAATTTGAAAAGCTTATACTTGCAAATTTGATCATTGGACATGCCAGATGAAGTGGTGAGATTCAAAGAACAACAATGACAACATACGCTAGCAAACTTGCTATATTATTGAAAGCATAATAAAATGATGATGTGGAAGGTGGGTGGGTGGTAGAGAAAGAAATGAGATGAGTTGAAAAAGAAGAATTGAGAAAGTGAATGGAGAATTAAACTTTATGTAAACATAAATTTTTTATTAGGGGCATGCTCGAAGGAATTCTTATTGAAGAGTTATGGGTAGAAGGTGTCAACCTTTTGCTGTAGGAATTTTTCTTTCTTTGGGGGCTATTTATACAACTTTAGCTAATGCCCATTAACTAATAACTTGAAGTGTACTAGATCAATTATGGTTAACTAGATGGTCCATTTGCAAATACATGGCTTATTTCATAGGGATGCAACCATCGTGTCTGTAGCTTGCTTGGTATGTCTTTAAATCTGGAATCATAAAGTAATGCCCAATCTCCAATTTGAAATTGCTTACTCTTAATGTGGGAGTCATGCCATTTTTTCCTTTGCTTTTGAATGATTTCTATGTGTTCCATGGGAAACTTGCACATTCCATCCAAAGAATTAAGATGTAGTAAGTGCTCTCTATGTGCTGTAGGAAGATCAATGTTTAACTCTAGTATTGTTCTTAAAGTTTTGTGTTCAAATTCAAATTCAATGGGTAGCATTGTTGCTTTTCCATACAATAATTTGAATAGTGTGAATCCTGTGGTGGTCTTCCATGTTGTTCGATATGCCTAGACAACTTTTGGTAGTCTGTTGCTCCAACCTCTGCAGTGCAAATGAACTTCTTTGTCAAGATGGCTTCTATCTCTTGAATTGTAACTTCTACTTGACCATTAGTTTGAGGGTGATAGGGGCTTGATTTCTTATGTCTGATATTATATTCCTTCATGAGTTCTTTGATTAGATTGGAAGTGAATTGAGCACCCTGGTCAGTAATAAGTTCTCTAGGTATGCCATATCAAGTAAAGATTTCTTCATACAGAAATTCAACAACTTTATGGTCGCATACATGTTTCATGGCTTTAACTTTGACCCATTTCGTCAAGTAGTTAGTGCATACAAGGATATATGATTTTCGATTGGATAGAGGATCTATTGGACCAATGAAGTCCATGCCCCATTTGTCAAATGGTGTTAACACCATTTGTGGATTGAGAGGCATTTCATCTATTTTTGTTGGTAGGCCCATCCTCTAACATTTATTACACTTTCATGTATAATTGGATGCATTTTTATGAAGTGTAGGCCAATAGTAATCAGTTGTTAAAATCTTCAATGTTGTTCTTTTTGCTACAAAGTGCCTCCCACATGGTTCATTATGGCATGCATGTAGAATGTCATATGTCTCATCTTCTCATATGCATCTCCTCATAACTTGATCAAATCCAGTGTAAAATAGTGTGCTATCAATCCAAGAGAAATGGAAGCTTTTCTCTACAAGCAACCTCTTATCCTTGTAAGAGAAATGTGTTGGCATTTTATTAGCTACAATGTAATTAGCTATATCTACGTAACATGGGGTTCGGATAGCAATATGAAATAAATGATCATTTGGAAATGTATCATTTATCAAAATAGTATCTTCTTCATCATGGTGGATTTTGGATAGATAATTAGCTACCGCATTCACTTTCCTAGGTTTGTCAATGATTATGCTATCAAATTCTTACAAAAGTAGTCATCTTGCTAACCTGCCTGTAATCATAGGTTTTTTCATTAGATACTTAATTGCTACATGGTCAATATGAACAAATATGGGATAACTAGTTATATAATGCCAAAATTTGTTTTAAGCATAAACTACTGCTAACAGTTCTTTTTCAATCATTGTATAGTTCAACTTTGGTTCATGAAGGCTCTTACTTATTAGTAGATTGCATTTTCAAGATGTTGAGATTTTTGTCCTAGGACTGCACCTATGGCATAGTCAGAAGCATCTATATGTATTTGAAAGGGGGAAGTCCAATCAGGATCCCTAAGTATTGGTACAAATGTCAACAGTGACTTGAGCTACCAGAAGGAGTCATCACATTCCTTTGTCCAAGAAAATTTAGCCTCTTTGGTAAGAAAAGTATATAGAGGACTAGCTATCTGACTAATTTTTTTTGATAAACCTCCTATAATAGCTAGCATGTCCTAGGAAAGATCTGACTTCTTTTTACTTGTGGGAGTAGGGAGTGTGAGAATGACCTCTACTTTCACAGGGTCTACCTGGATTCTAGCTTAAGAGATAAAATGTCTCAATACTACACCTTCCTGCATCATCAGAAAGAATTTGTCACAGTTAAGAGATAAGTTGTTTTCTTCACATCGGATTAGTACTTTCTCCAAGTTCTCCAAGGCTTCCTCAAATATGACACCAAATGTAGTGAAGTCGTCCATGTATATCTCCATGCAACCATGTGACATGGTAGCAAATATGTTGATTACAACTCTCTGGAAAGTAGCAGGTGCATTGCATAAGCCAAATGGTAATATAGAATAGGCATAGGTACCCCAAGGACATGTAAATGTGGTCTTCTCTTGATCTTCTGGAGCAATACTTATCTAATTGTATCCACTATATCCATCCATAAATGAGAAGCATTTTTTTCCAGCCAAAGTATCCAAAACTTGATCAATAAAGGGTAAAGGAAAGTGATCCTTCTTTGTGGCATTATTTAATTCTCTATAATCTACACATATCCACCACTTTCCTCCTTTCTTAGTTACATTAACTAATGGTGATACCCATTTGTTATTAGAGGTTGGATAGATGAATCCAACATCCAACAACTTCTGTAATTCAGTCTTAACTATTTCGTGCAATGTTGGATTTATTCTCCTCTGAGGCTGATGGAGTGACAAGCTTCCATCATTGATGTAGATCCTATGGATGCAAAGTTTAGGGCTCAGTCTTACCATATCCTTATAATCCCAAGCAAAGGCTTTTTCATGCTAATTGAGGAGCTTGGTTAAGAATTCCAATTGTGATGGGGACAATTTGTTGTTTACATGGGGATTATGACCAAGAGAAAGTTCCACAATAGTTGTTAATTCTACCATTGACCCTTCCAATACTAGACTTGTAGCTACTTCACTTGGCAGTAATTAGTCAATTATCTTAGGGCTTTTTGGGTAGACATAGTCTTCATAGGTACATAGCTTTAAGATAGAAATTTCAGCAATATCTTTGGTCACTATACACTCATTGGTAAGAATGCTCTGTACTACATCATCTTCCTCATGCATTTTCAGAAAAGAGTGCCTACGCAACATCATGAGTTGAGCTACAAAATTTAGTTCTTCCTCTTCATCCCCTAAATTTGGCCAAACGGGGTCTCCCAAGTTTGGTTGGGGTTGGGCAAGTGGATATAGTGCTAATTTCCTTATGATTTGACCATTTAAAATTGTCATACTGCCTAATCTGCAACTAATTTTAGCATCGGTGGTTGCTAACCAGGGTCTCGTAATATGACAGGATAGCCAACAAGTTTTACTTTGGGTGACAGGATAAGAAAATCAGTGGGGTATTCCCATGAATCTAAAGTCACTATCACATCTTCTATGAGACCATTTAGAGTGACAATTGAACTATTAGCAAGTTGTAACATTGTGGGAGTTATTCTTAAACCTTCCATATGTAATCCATGCATTGCATCTTTACTCCTCACATTTATTTCTGCTCCCAAATCAATTAAAGTATTTTTCATAGCCTATCCATTTATGATAAGATTAACTACTGAACTACAAGGATCTGAATACTTTGGTATCACTACCTTCCCTAACATGATATCTGCTAATTGCTCGACAACATGGACTATTTGAGGATCTTTCTTCTTCCGCCTTGGCTTCTTAGGGCATGCTTCCTTAATAACCTTTCCATAAAGAGGGACATCCTTGATAGCTTGGAACAAAGGAATTTGGATATGCATGTTTTATAGCTACTCAACAATATCAAATGTCTCTTCCTCTTAGAATATAGATTTCTCTTTATTTATCCTATGTGGAAAGGGAGGATTCACAAAGGTATGTTCAATAGTCCTATTGGGTACATCAGTTGGTGGGTTGGTATTTGGCAATGTAGCTTCTGGAAGTGGTGTTGCAGGAGTGTCTACAACTACCATGATAATAGGGTATTCTGGTGTAGGAAAAGTTGTACCCAATCTCAAATGGATATCATATATCTCTAGTTAATATTTAGGGCATTACTAAGTATTAGTAGTGTACATATGCTAGTTGTATTGCTTGTTGTTTAGATTTGGCTAAGATTGAGTAGGCAATTGGGTTGGCTTAGGATTAGTATTATTTACTGTAGGAAGTGGCATTATTGCAAGTTGTTGCATTGGAGGAGGTAGTTGTGGGTTACCAAGATTTTGGTTAGG
The DNA here is from genome assembly GCA_028749045.1 of Cupressus sempervirens. Taxonomy (NCBI): domain Eukaryota; kingdom Viridiplantae; phylum Streptophyta; class Pinopsida; order Cupressales; family Cupressaceae; genus Cupressus; species Cupressus sempervirens. The sequence continues at coordinate 624,352,070 of CM053783.1, forward strand.
CCATTGAGGAGGCCCCCTCCATTGGTTATTTTGTTGCCAATTTCCTTGCGGTGGTTGCCATTGATTCTATTGATTTTGCCACTAGTTATTTTGCTTATTAGGCCATGGGTTATTTTGTTGGTTTTGCCAGGGAGGTTGGGAGTACTGAAAAGGATTTGGATAACTTTGGTTTTGCCACTGATTACTGTAAGGATTTGAAAATTGTAAAGGATCTTGAGGCATACCTTTTCTTGAAGCCCATGGTCGACATTGAACAATGAAGAGCACTTGATTGTTGTCCTCATCTATCTTCATGTACTTTAGTTGGAAAATGTTGATTCTCCAAGTTGGCTACCAGCTTACATGCGTAGTCTTGCTTCTGTTTGCAACAATGAGGATAGTACTCCACCAATCGTGATTTAGCTTCTGCATGCTTCTTTTTAGTCATGGTGTGGAGATGTGTAGCAACATCATTTATGATGTCCTACTTGAAATCTGAGAGTAAATTAGATATCTCGAGCTTTGAAATGCCCTGACTAATCCTTTAGTGGTTGTGGACTAGTATTCTCTACCTTTCTTCACAGTTGACCTTAAGTAGTTAGGAAATTTTTTATTAAGGTTTTCCCAAGAAGATTGGTATACGTCACCACCAGCCATCAAGTCTAATGCTTCCAAACAATTATTGTTTACCCCTCTCAAGAACACTAGTTTTTGTGAATCCTCCACTAGTACATGTTGGAAGTTCTTCTGCATTGTGTACAAAAAAATGTGAAACATAGTCTTCCAATGTTTCGTCCTCCTTTTGTGATAGTCTAAAAATGTCATCTCCTCTTGAATCACTCCCCTTGCAATAATCTTTGTATTTCTCCAAAAATAGAGTCTGCATTTCATCCCAAGCACCTGCTGCATTGGCTCCTAAGCTCATGAACCATCGTAAGGCTGATTCTTTTAGTGTTGTTGGGAACAACTTGAGCTTGTGGGCATCGGGGCATTGATGCTATAGTCAAAGCTATGACAAAGCATGTCGAACTCAAAAAAGAAAGTATCAGGATCCTCAGTTACAAGTCCATAAAACTTTAGAAGAGCAGTTGTGGGTATATTTTTGAGATTAGCATTGGTTATGAGGCTCAGGAGAGGAAATGGAAAAGTAGGGTGTGCCATTACTGGAGGTATTTTATTATGGGGTTGCTACTGAAAAGGAGCATTGGCTACGAGATTGTTATCAACGAGTGGATTTGGACCAGAACTATCAAGAAAGTTGGCCAAGATTTCATCAAAAGGTTGAAGACCGCTTATATCCAAAGATTCTATTCTAGAGGAAGATGTTGTAGGAAAATCAGGGCTTGCGTCCTCAAGAGGCAACTCAACTTCTTCAATTCGTCATTCAAATTAATAGATCCTCGTGGAAGAAATCTACCATATTCATCTCTTTGTCTTCCTTTTCGATGCATGCAATTGAATTCTTCACACTTATGAAGCAACTTTTAAGATTGCAAATCTCTAAGAAAACTAGCTAAAAAAACTATGACCCAAAAAGATGTTCCTAGCTTGACACCATCTTGACAATGCCTCCAAAAATGGTCCACCTCACAATAAGTATGTGATAATCATGCCCAAGTCCTTACTTAAGAATAGTTTATTCAATCTAAGGATTACTTCTCCCACCATGAGGTGCATTTAATTTGTCAACCTAGGGATGTATACTTAAAATGGTCAGCACGATATGTGCACTAGGTTTCTTAAGGAGTCATTATGCTTATGCTGTAGGAAAGTAACACATTTAGCTCTTTACTGAAATGAATGCTAAAAATAAAACTCTATGCTAACCTATATTTCAATTTAGACCATCCACTATAATTGCTCTTGCAGATGCTGCAGGAACATTCACAGAGTATGATGCTACAGGAAGAAACTTATAACTTCTACCTGAAATACTAAAAATGCTGGAAGTAAATCTACACTACTCTAATTTAATCCACCTCCCAATTGGGTCCCATTGGTTGGCTTCTACTAATCTTCTAACACAAAATGTAAACCGAGAATTACATCATTATATTTCAAAACTCCTTACATAAGAACAATACATAAAATTGCAAAACAACTCACTACAAGAGTCAACATTGTTTTTCCATAAACTTTTCTCAACCTCCAAAACTATCGATCCAATCCCTATGAATAGAGGATGGACACTTATTCTAAAATAAGAAAGAAAACAAACTGACTAAAAATCTGCGAGAGAAGAAGAAGGAAACATAACAGCTCACGGTATAAGCAATAAAGTTTGGGTAACCAATTTAGCACAAAAGTAAATGCAAAGGGAATATAACAACACTTCATCCCTACATTCCTAGAATAATAGCTCCTCCTTTGTAGCAACCATGTCTCAAGGTGCCATTATGATTCTTCCACCGCAACTAAGCCTTGACACTCCTCCTTGAATGTTGTTGACCATTCTCCAACTTCTCCCTTTCCTAACAAGTTAGTTGTGATGCAGAAATATTTACGCAAATAAGCATAATCAAATTAAATCCAAATATTAGAACACACAATCTAATGGTTATATGAAATACTGCATTATATGTATAATATTGGCAAAATATGACATAACTATCTACCCATGGGTTAAGGGTTCTATCTAGACTTTATCATAAGTTCAGCTAATTATAAGTTCACAAATGTCCTGGCAGTATTAAAAACAAAGTATTAAAATTAACATAAAATAGAGACAATAATTGGCCTCACCACTTCCCACTAGTGCATTCACAGTTATATCATTTTTGGGATCACATCTTTTTTCTTGAATTGTTGAAACTCTAATTGCATATATAGGAAGAAGAGTTTTGAGTACCTTGCTTACTATTGTCACATCATTTATTATTCCTCTTGAGGCTCTGATTGAACTTACACTGGCTTTGATTTTTTCACTATATTTTCAATGATTTTATCTTCTCTCATATTCATTTGATCAAATTGACCTTTGAGACTTTCTACCTTGGCTCTCCTTACATTGTCATCTCCTCCATAGATGGCCTTCAGCTTGATCCACATCTCATGAGCAGTTCCACAATCTTTGATTGCATCAAATTCAACATAATTGAGAGCAGAGGCAATCTCAATCATCATAATGTTATGATTTTTCTTTTCTATGATTTCTTCAACAATCATAGTTCCAGTAGGTGTCACATGCTTGGCGTTAAAGTATTTCAGGCCTGAGTCTCCAATGGTTTCCAAATGTAGCTTCACAAGTTCCTACCATTCTTGGAAGTTATCTTTGTTGAACTTAGGAATTTCTGTTCTGTAAGGCATCTTTGATCTTTAGCTTAGGTCCTTGAAATCTTATATGCAAGCACCAAATGCTCTGATACCAATTATTGGAAATGTAAGAGGAGTAACTAAGAGGGGAGGTGTGAATCAGTTACCAAAAAAATAGATCCGGTCCCTTAAGATGCTAGTACAAAATAGAACCAAACTGTACTGATGTAACTTGGTTTACATTGAATCATTCGGTCAACATAGTAACACTCGATTTACACTAAGAATAACTATCACTCAGTAAACATTTGATTAATATTGAATATAAGCATTGTTACTTTGCAAACACTGTACATGTAGATCTTATGATATTAAGTGTGCTTAACCTTAATTAACTTAGTTGTAGAAACATAAAGAAAATAACATGAACACATGAGGCACCAAGATTTAATATGGACACCCAATTTGGGAAAAACCACCAATTGCAACTACTTACTATTTTTCACTCTTCTAAAGTGAGCCCTATTAGGAGCCAACCCTATTAAAGGTTACAAAACACACTGTTAGGTGTGACTTTGTTAGAGGTCTTCAGACACTTCAATCTAGAAAAGGATTTAGATCACCGTGTTAGGAGTGGCCTTGTTAGAGGTCTTCAGACACTTCAATCTAGAAATGCCACCTTGTTAGAGGATTTGGAAAATAGTTGTTAAGCTAACTCTGTTAAGAGATTTTGAATCATTGCTACAATTATTAAAATATAACAATGACTTGACCTGATTGTTGATGCAACTGACTTGCTGATTTCATATCTTAGTTCTAGCTTGATTACTTGATCCTCATTGATCAGATTATTCTTTGCAGCTTGGTCAACAAGGATACTCTGATTATCATTCCAATTTGCTTCCTCTATTCATCTTCTTCTATTTCACATATTCTTTTTTCAATCCTCAACTTGACCTTATACTTATATGAGGTACACTGTCAAGTCAACTTGAATACACTTACAAATATTTAATAATCAACCCTTGAGTTAGCTAGAACAAACAAATTAATCCAACAAACTCAATATACTAAAATAGAAAAATCCTTCATTAGCCGACCCAACTCGGTTAGCACTAACTCAGAAAATACTTTTATTTGTTAACAAAGTAAGCTCGGTTAACACTGCATCTTGAATTGCATTTCCTTTGGTGACTAAGTGAGTTTGGTTAACATTGGTTCCATGCCAACTTTCCTTTGTTAACTGAGTGAGCTTGGTTAACACTGAACTTCTCTTTGGCGCCTGAGTGAACTCGGTAGACACTATCTTATGAACTTGGTAGACATTAGAATGCTCACTAGACATAAGAAACTATCTTCATCGCCCTAGTGAGCTCGATAGACACTGACTAGTAAAGACTTGACATTTTGTGTAACATCAAAGATAATATACAATTGATCAATTATTTTCAACACAAGCTATATGACCTGAGGAGGTAGATTATAACACTCATCCCACTCAATGACTTCTCTTTCATTGACATCCAAACCCCTCTCTATAGTACTTGACATAAAATCCCCAAATGCCATCGGTATTCTGTCTGGCACTGGATTTGGAAACCCCAACACCAAAACTTTCACTGCATCAAAAAATAAATGCAAAAAGAAAAGCTTAACTTGCTGAGATTTCAGAAATGGTAGCAACGAAGGAGAAAGAAATGGCAATGGTAACCATACAAAAGCCTTTCTAAATAGAATAGAGACTAAAAAACCAAAGCTTATGTTAAGTCCAACATAACTTAAAATTGAATTTGAAATCATGTTAGCTGTGATAAAACATCTATGAAAATGCATAGTACCAACATACATATGGATGCCAAAAATAGCAGCAACCAAGGAGAAAGAAGTGACAATGGTGTCAAGACCAACATCAAGCAATGGTTCTTCCACTATGTAGGATTCCACATCCTTCCTATCTTTCATGTCCCCCATTCAATCCCTCAAGATACATGATAGCCTTATTGAGTACTGAAGGGGATCACACAAATTATTCTTAACATAGATCTTAACATGTAACTTAGAATAAGGGGTTGATTGCATCCTATATTGTGCGATGGAGCTACAATCATATTCCCCCTAAGATTTGCAAATAAACCATAAAATCTCTACTAACCTTAACTCATGCAAAAACTTGTGCATGTGGATACACAAGGAATGTGCCTCCTTCTATTCAGAGAAGGGATCAAAACCAAAATTTCATTCTTTGAGATACAATCCAACATTTTCCATGAACTGGGGTCCACCATTGAGCTATATTAGAGAGGTGGTTTGTTGGTTCTAAGAACACTCATGCTTGTGGTTCTGCTCTTGATGAAACTATATCCAATCCAAAATATGGGAAAAAGGTTCCACCACCTTACTACCCTGATGCTACATAAAATAGCAAGTACAACTACAACATTGGTTATGAATGTGATACCAAAAAAGTCACAAACAAAAATGGACAATAAATAAACCCAAATTATAATCCTTCTAAACACACCAAGGTGTCCCATATATAGAGAACTAAGGGACATCTGCAAGAGAAAATTGTAGATTTCGTGGGCACACAATTGCAATAGTTGCTCCACAATGACATAGTCGATGGTGAAAAAAGAAACATAAATGAGATAGTGTTCATTTTCAAAACATTCCCCATGTCTCGATAAGAAGCATGCATAGATTTGTTGAGATAATGTATGTTGCACACATTGCATAATATTGTTATATTGTATTATTTTATTTTATTATGTAATGTTGCACCTAGATGGACGTGCAACATTGAGAGATTCCCATGAGATATACTTGATGAGTTGTATTGTAACATTGTGATAATATTTGATGTAATTATTTAATATTGGGGAAAAGAATTAAATGTCCAATATTAAATGTGGGGTCAATAGGTTAGGTAGCACATGGTTTATGTAATACCACTTAGTGGTTTTGTGGGACTTGCTACTATATAAGCAACCACAATGGTAGTTGTAGTGACAAAAATATGAAAATGCAAGAGTTAAGTGGGATAAGACTTGACAGGTTAGCCAAGGGAGCATTTGTGAAGGTTGGAAGCACGACATGGGATGTCTGGATTCATGCTTGTTCACATGGATTGCTTGGTTGTGGCTATGGCTTTGAAGACTTCCATGGTTGTATTGCAATGGTAATTTTGATGAATAATACATTGTGATAGATGCTTTTGGAAGCTGAATTTTTCTCCTTAATGAGGGTTTCCCGGGGTATATCTTGTGTCACATTTTTGTGGTTATGTTGTATATTCTCTAGCATGTGGATTTTAATTGCATATCTATTTCATATCTATTATGGGTTATGTAGAAACAATTATATTTTTGTTGCAAGTGTCCTTACAAGATTATCAAAGGACTCTAAGGGCCATCACAATGAAGAAATAAATCATTTAATAGAATATATGCCAAGAGTACCACACTACATTGAAAAGTAGTAGGGAGTTCGGGAGAGATTGGATTGATACTAGTCAAAATTGAACCCTAAAGTTTTAAAACAAAAAACAAAAATTAAAAAAATTGCCCAGCACAACGTTTGAGAGAGTCATTAATTTTAAACTCTAACTTGATAGAATTCTACTCCAATTAAATTAAGAATCACCATAAATGACTTCGACGCACCTTGTCACAGCCTAAGGTACTATTGCTTAATTTATTATAATAACCACCCCTAAATACATTTTTAGTTCCTGCCATGGGCAAGAATACTTATGCATTCATGTTAGTGCTAATATGACATTAAATTGACCAATCAAATCAATGAATTTAAAATTTTATATGCAACTTACAATGTGTATATCTAGTTTTCATTTTTCCTTATTTTATAAATGACATTTTGTGCTCATTCTATTGGTCCATACTATTTTTGGTAGGGAAAAAAATCAATTTTCCTTAACAAAAATTCACATATTTTTTCCAACAACAGTGATGTCATGCATTAATGATAGCTTTATCTTTTCCACAATTGTGACAAATTGATTGGAGTTTCCAAAAAGTAATCATTTTATCTTCCACCTCACTACCAAAGACATTTTTTTTTCGATCGGTAAATGACCAAGGCCTTGATAATTTTTATTAATAAAAATTAATTAATTACAAAAGTGTTCCATTGTTCAAATGGGCATTAGTAGGAAAGAACGGGGAAAGAAAACCTCCAATCTAGCTCGGGTCCATGGTCCTTTATTATTACATCATATAAGGGGCATACCCCAGCCAAATTATCATCCTTTCAAATTTTACAATATAAGAATCTTATTTTAAATGAATACATATGGTTAGGTAACTGTTAGTTACAACATAGACCTTTTGTAGAAGCCTTCCATCCCCTTCTCTTTGCGTTCTTTCATAGCTAACCTATATACTCATCCCTGACCAACTTTCTTGCCAATCAAATTGGTTAATAATAAATCGCAATAGTCTTAAAAAAATAAAAAGCTATCTTGATCCAAATAAATTGTTATTAAATCCATTATATTTAACATTACTTTTACCAATTTATCAGAAAAGCTATAGTTCCTCCTTCAGTTTCTAAACTTACCCGAAAATTGTTAGAATTTAAACCTTGACAGAACATTATATTTATAGTGTTGTTTGGGAAAACATTGTCCCAATACTTGCCTTATAGAAATCAATATTGTAATACTTAAGATCTAAATACAGTTCTTAAAGTGACCAAAAGCAATTGTTGAATCCCATCTGGCTCAAGAGAAACTACTATTACTAATTGATTTGTCTTAACCTCTCATCTAGCCTTCCAGACAAAAGCAAATGGGATACCAAGATTAGAGGAAAGCTCAAAAACAACTCCTCTGTCCATCGTTCCATTCTCAAATCATCCAAAAATAAGATGAAACTAATATCCCAACTTTAAAATATTTTAGATTAGGATTTCAAAAGTAGAATGCCCTACTACATATAAATAATATATTACTTTATACACTAGTTATATAGATAGAAGTCTTTAATCTGTTAAAAGAGAAAAAATAGGGTGCCTTTTTGTAGTTGCGAGACAGAGCACCATCCTGTAAAATTCTTAATTAAGTAAAGAATCTAATAACCATAACAAGATTATTGAAAAAACAAGAGAAATAATTAGGCTAAGACTAAAATCTAATTATCATGATCATATATTTACATATATCTCGAGTAATGAGCAACTAGATTATCCTTACAGTATATGATTGCCAACCTATCAGCCAATACCACTAAACCAAAACCCTAGAGGAAATTGACCGCGACCTAACTATTACAAAAGGTAATAGATACAATGATGTAAAAGCTATAGACCATAAAAACAAAATATACACAAAATACATCATTTACTATGGAAAATGAAGAACCAAAATTCTACCATCAAAGGAGAGGGGACCAAATTGTGAAGCTGAACTGGAGGAACATACCACATTCTACTTTTTCCAAAAGACCATGATTACTTTCGAAATATATGGGGGGAATTCAAATGAGAACCTATCCCTGCTAGAATTTTCAATGTTGGGGGTACAAAAATCCAGCAAGTCAAGGTTCTCAAAATTCACTCTTGGATGAATGTAGGCTTTGAATAGGCCAAGATAATTACTCAACCAACCAATATCAGTGCCCACCATAATCCTCCTCTAGTGTAGTAGAAAATGAAAGAAAGACTCCATCATTGGCGAAACCAAATTGAATGCTACCAGATCCCTAATAATTAGGGCCAGCCTCTTAGTGATATTGGCCACTACCAAACTTTCTGGCAGATGATTCATGTACATCTCAGGAAGAGGCACTCTAAGATTTTTGTGTAGACTCATAATGACTTCAATAATACCATTGCACCACATGGAATCAAATAAATTCAGGCAAAGCCTTACCATGACTCATTTGGAGATCCTAGCTTTGGCCATGCAACCAATAAAAGTGTCAATTATGTCGCTATTAGTCCTCCAAGTGTACTCATAGTCAAAGAATCCTTCTCCAATTGCTCTACTAACTGCAATGCGTGTCATCCCATCGAGTCTTCTGAGGATACTATTCCATCTTTTTGGCTTTACATTCCCTCGAAAAGCCATGGTGTAGACTTCAACCAAATGGAATACATAGATGTTTGTATATATCTCTGAGAAGGTTAGACCGAAAGACAAAATGGAATGCTTTGAAAAGAAGAAATAAAACAAGGCTACAAACCCTCTAGAAACTTCACGAGAATCCCACACTCACTACAAGACTTGACATCATTGAGTGATTATGAGGTAGACACACTAAACAAAAAGACTCTGCAATCATCAAAGGAACGACAGGGACCTACAAACATCTACTAACTCATAATGATCTGTAGCTCTATATCCGATATACGTATATAGAAACACCCCCCAAATTAATTTAAAGACCATGATATCTTCATTGTATTATAAAGGGATTAATCCCTAATCCCCTATGTACTCTATCACCCAAGATATAATTGAAACATTGACATATTAAATAATCATATATTATAACCCTTATTGAGTCATCCTATCTATGATAGATCAATTCTAACTATCCTTATTTAAAATTTTAAAAAATCAAATACCTCTAGACAATAGATGAGACATACTAAAAAGTGAATAGGACCTAGAATTTAGAGACCATCCTTGAATAGCATAAGATTAACCCCATTAGCCCCTTTGTCAGCCAAAAGGTTAGCCTTCTAGTTACCTTCTCAAAAAAATGACAAATACTAGTTTCTTCAAATCCATCCAGTAAGTTGATAACTTCTTCTAGCTTGGAATTAAGAACCTAGTTTAGAGCAGTTTTGTTTCTTATTGCATTTAGTACAATCTGGGAATCACCTTCAACTACAATCTTTGATAATCATAGAGATTGAAAAAGTTTCAGACCTTCTTCCAAAGCTTCGAGCTCTACCAAGTTATTCGTTGTAGGACTAATAGACTTCACTACTTTATCATTTCAATTGCCTGAATGATCATTAATGATACATCCAACTCCAACAATCCCTGGGTTACCTCGAGCAGCTCTGTCAAAATTGAGCTTAGCCCATTCCTTCAGAGGGGGGATCCATTTAAGCCTTTCTCTAGCCTCTTTTCTTTTTTTTCAAATAGACATGAGGAGGATTGATCAAATTAGGCCAAACCTTCTTAATTTGGCTATCCCAAATAGAGAAGGATCCTTCTATGATTCTTGATTTTCTGAGGTGAGCATTAACTATTTCAACAATACTAGCTTCTATTTTATGGATTAACTCTCCTGAACTCAACTTTGTGCCATGAAAGGTTCTTCTATTTTTTCTTTCCATATCTCCCACACAATAATGGAGGGGCAAATATTCCAAAGTTTACTATAGATGCCCTTACATAGATTTGTGGGCTAGCCTGAAAGAAAGTCAGAGAATGATTTGGGTAATGGAGAATACCATCCTAAACTCTATCTCAGCCAGTCCCAAAGGACTCTAGAGTATGGATAGTTGTGAAGTAGATGATCCACATTTTCATTATCATTCTTGCATAGAACACATCTCGAAGGACCTTTGAAACCTAGTCTGTTGATTCTATCTACCGTCACGATCCTATTTTGGGATGCTAACCATAAGAAGAATCCCGCCTTCAACAGACATGCAGGGTCCCAACAAAGTTTAAGTGGGACTTCCACTTCCTCCCATCTCTTTGAATTTATCAATGCTTTGTACCCATTTTTCACACTATATTTACCATTATTTGATGCTACCTAGACAAGCTTGTCTTTCCTCTCAAGCTGCTTGACTTTCCTTTCTTGAGTGATCTTTTCATATGCCTTTATATTAGTTGAGTCCATCTCATTTTCTTCTAGAGGTTTCCACATCCATCCTGAGAATTCTACCGTCATGACCTTGATTTTATAATCACTTACTTTGCTTCCCCACCTATTAATTAATTTATCTTTGAGGTTTCTAGGGATTTGAACCATTATCTAACGATGGATGTCCATCCTAGGAATCTTCCCAAAAAGGAGCTTCATCCCCCTTGCCAACATCCCAAGTGAGGTATTTACCCACAAGGTTATGACATTTAACCATGAAGTTCCAACTTTTCGAACCTCTAGGAAGGTTCTTCATCCTAAAAATTTAAGTCAGATCTTCTGCCTTCAGGTATTTATTATACATAATCTTGGCCCATTTATGCTCTTTTTTAGTGTAAAGGCGCCATATCAATTTAGCCCTTAGGGCTTCATTTTTCCATTGTAAATTCTTAATTCTTAAACCACCATTTTCTTTAGGTCTGCAAATATTGTTCCATTTTATGAGAGCCAATTTCTTGGATTCCTCATAGTCATTCCATAATAATTTTTTTAGTTTAGAATCTAACTTGTGGAGAAGAGGCCTAGGAAGAGAAAGAAAAGAGAGCATATATGTCGGGATGGCAGTAACACTGATATGATCTTGGTGCTCTTACTAGCTTTCGTTAGCCATTTATCTTTGCAACATCCGATTCTAGCTTCCAATTTCTCCAACATGTTATGCCAAACTTTACTAGACTTTGTGCATTTCTCTAATTCAATGCTGAGATATCTACATGGAAACGAACCTTTTTGAAACCCCATAATTTAACAGATCTATTTTTCCACTTTGGGATCCATATTAATAAAATATATCTCAGATTTTGAAAGATTAACTCTTTGACCAGATGCACTAATGTAGCTTTTGATAATAGATTTTAAAGCCCTCGCTTCTTTAAATGAACTCTCACGTGGTAGAATAGTATCATTAGCATATTGTTGGTGAGTAATATTAGAGATATTCCTAGTGATGGTAATACCTTTAATGTCTTGATTGTTATAAGCCCTAGTTAGAGATCTCTCGAAAGCTTCAACCATAATGATGCATAGAAGTGGGGATAAAGGGCCTCCTTGTCTAATACCCCTAGAAATTTCAAAAGAGCCTTCAGGAGATCCGTTGACAATAACTAAATTTTTAGTAGTAGAGATACATTTGAAAATAAGATTGACCCATTGATGGGAAAAACCAAATGCTTCGAGAGTTTTACAGAGGAATCGCCAGTCCACCATATCATAAGCATTTTGGATGTCAAGCTTCATTAACATACCTACCTCTTTGTTTTTTTGGGCCGAGTGAAGAGTTTCCTAAATGATAAGAATGTCATCTAGGATGGACCTTCCTGGAACAAAACCTGTTTGTTCCTCGGAGATGATCTTTGGAAGGATTAACTTTAGCCTATTTGCTAATATCTTTGAACAAATTCTATAGATAGTGTTACAAAGTGCTATTGGCTTGAAGTCTCCCGGATTATCTAGCTTTGATTTTTTAGGGATCAGAGTGAGAAAGGAGTGATTAATTTCAGATAGAAGGGAACCACCCTTCCTCAAGGCTTCAATGGCATTCCAAATATCTATACTGATAATATATCCCAACAATTTTGATAGAAAAATGCCTGAAATCCATTTGGACCTGGTGATTTATCAAGATTCATGTAAAAAACAACTAATCTGACTTCTTCTAATGTGATTGGTTTATTTAATGCTTTATTATCCTCTATTGAAACCAATTTAGGAATCACTTCGAGCAAGTTGGATTGAGCCTCTCGATTTGATCCTAAAAATTTATTAAGAATTTTCTGAAAATGATCTACAAATGTTTTTGAAATTTCGCTAGGTTTTTCGGTTGAAATCCCTAGTTGATTCCCAATGCTTATTATTTTTCTTTTTGTTTTGTTGTAGAGGGTCAAATTATGGAAGAATTTAGTATTCTAGTCTCCCTCTTCTAGCCACCTTTCTCAGGACTTTTGTCTCTAGAAAATTTCTTCTTTAGATAATATATCCTCTTGTTTAGCAAGCAACTCTTTTTCTAGGAGATAGCTTTTTTTATTGATTCCTTTTTTGATGATTTCTAAGTTTAGTTCCTTTAATTTATTTTCAATATTCAATTTTTCTTTAAATATGTTGTTGAAATGTTCTTTGTTCCATTTGAGAATTTTCTCTTTGAGCATCTTCATTTTAGATACAAAAATAAACATCTTAGATCCTTTAAAATTACTTTGTGACCACCAAGCCTTAATATTCTCTAAAAACCCAGAATCTAAAAACCACATTTTCTCGCATTTGAATGAACTCCTAGCAGGTTTATCAAGCTCAACAAATTTAGTTCTGACTGGAAAATGGTCAGAACCAACAATAGGCAAAATTGAAGTTTGAATGTTTAGGTTATTTTCATCAAGGTTTCCTTTAATGGAAAACCTATCTAGCTTTTCTGCTATGTAAGCAAAACCTTTACGTTTATTATTCCATGTGAAGTTCCCATTTAAAAAAGGAATGTCTATCATATTATGGAAATCACACCATTTTAAAAAATCTTTTAAAAGATTGGGAGATCTGTAGGGAACTCTCCATTTTTTCTTCTAAGTTTAAAATGGTATTAAGTTCTCCTCCTAACAAGATTAGATTATTTTGATAGAACTCCATAAACTGACTGATTTCTTCACAGACTAATTTTTTCTCTATATTGCTGTTGGGACCATAGATATTTATTAAAGTAAAATTTAGGTTGGACTTTAAGCTTTTTACTGTACCACTGATCTAGTTATTGTTTGTACTTAAGATATCTAAGGTAACTTTTCTATGACCCCAAATAAACCCTAGACCTTCGGATGTGCCTACAGATTCTTGCATAGTGATAGTCCAGTTGCCTAACTTCTTACCTAATTTAATTCCTGCTATATAATTTAATTTAGTTTCCTGGAGTAAGATGATCTTAGATTCAAACAATTTTATATTTTTTTTTAGAAGTCTTTTTTTGGTAGGGGCATTTAAGCCCCTAAAATTCCATGTGGTGATCTTCATTGATCCTTGAGAAGGATCTTCCCCTTCCCTGCATCAAACATCTAACTGATTTTTGGTTGTTTCGCGTGCTTGAACTTTTGCTTCTCTGAGTTCCTTGAGAGATTTTCTTCCCCTTTTGAGTTTTGTTTTACCAAATTTGGGCAATTTGAGCCCTTCTTGATTCATTCTTAAACCCAACTATTCCAAATTTTCATAAGCTCCTATAACTATTTCTGGTTTGTTGCTCTCCCTATTCTCCTTTTCTTCATTAACCAACTCTTGTAGAATCTGTTCTGAGATGCTCTGTTGCGCCAAGGTATCGATATTCTTAGTCTCACATGACTTTCTAGCTACCAAATCTTCCATTTTTATTTTTAAACTTATCTTATTCTTCAAAGGATAGAAGATCCCTTATGAGGTCTTCAAATGTATGATTGTCTCCTCCCAACTGTAATACCTACTGTAGAAGTTCTTCTTTTTGTGAAATATTGCAATTTTCTATATTTTCTCAATCAAATACCCAGATCAGTTCCTCTGAGAGTCTTTCTATTTTATCCTTATCTTCCTCTTTTAAGGCTCCTTCCTTAACTTGTTCATTCTCCTCCACCTCCTTGTTTAAAAAATCCTGAAAGTCTTGCACTAGGAAGCCACTAAACGTCTTCCCTTCAAAGAAATTCATTCTAAGATTATCCTCAGGAGACTCTCTTCTAGGAGTGGGAGTCTGGCAAAATTTGGATAGCCACTTTGGTATCTTTTTATCAGAAATTGAGATTACCAGAGAAGGTTTTTCCTCCTACATCCTCTATGCCTCGATCTTGTCTTCCTTATGATTAACATTTCCTACTTCTCCATATAAGGTTGAATGTTCCATATCCTCAAGTTTTTTGAATTCATTCTTTGTGCTCTTTGCCGCTTTTTTTGACTTAAAGGATTTCTTTGCGTTCTAATCGTGATCATTCTATTTCATCACCTCTGAGATGTGCAATTTATCTTTACCCTTATCTGAACAAATGGATCTGTCCAGTAGATGCCTTCCTTTGCTATTTCGTGTGATTTCTTGGTATTTTCCTTCTGATTTTCATTGGTTTGAAGTATTGGGCTGTTGTTATCTTTTTCTATGACCTTCTGTGATTTTTCTGCCCATTTTTCATTGGAATTTTTCCTTGTGATTGTTGGGGCATCTTCCTCAGCCAGACTTTCCTCATGCTCCGATTCTTGATACCTTATTCTGATCATGGGAAAGGCAACGTTAAGATCTGAAGTAGCTTGCTGAATTCTGTGGGAGAAATTCCTTTCATCATCCAGTCTGATAATTTCTATGATTCTGCCTTCATACCTCTGAAAGTTTAGTTTATACATTGATCTATTGGTAATAATTTTGAGTGGTTTGAGAGTTATCTTGTTTACTTTACACTTAATTAGTAGGTTAATGTTATTACAACATTCGAAAGATGCATCTATTCCGATTAGATCTCCCATGGCATGTCCTATCCTTTTGATAATTTCTATTTGTTTTAATTCTAGAGGTATAGGGTTTAATGAAAACCAGGTTGGAATAGAAAAATCTAAGATATCTTCATTACAGTTGGGTATCCAATCGAAAAATTTAACATTACCTTTGAAAAAAAAGACAGAATTGAAAAGAAAGTCTTTTTTCACATCTTCATCACTACAATGAATAAACACTACTGTATCAGAATAATGAGAGATACCTACCTAGTAGCCATAGAAATCTTTCAACCAACAAATTAAATTATGCAATTCAGATTTAGGGCCATTCCAGAAAGTGAATAAACCAACCTCTAGGCACTCCTGCCAACAATCCTCAGTATCTTGATTGCTGATAATCAAAACTTCATCACCATTATCTGAAGGTAGAGATCTACAAGGCAAGGAGGGAGTTGAACCAGGTTGAAAAGAAGAACAGTAAACCACCGATCTCCGATGGGGAGGGACATAGGGTTTCTGCGGATTAGGAATAAGGGCTCCCTGAATATGAGGATCAAAAGTAGGTTTAATGGCAAAGTCTCTTTGCTGACTATAAATAGGGTTAAGATTGCGATTGGCATATTTGGTTTGATTAAAGAAATAAATCTGCCTATCTAGAGTGTAAGTTGAAAGAATCAGAGGAAGATCATATCTTAGTGATGTATGAGACTGGCATTCGTAGTGCAGAGCGTTGCTTACCACCATGTCCTAAGCGCGAGCTAGGGCATCAAACAAATTTGATAACTTAACTGCGACGACTAGAGGAGTTTGATCATGGTTACTCAGAAAAATCGTGTCTTGCTTGTCTTTGTAATATGAACTCTTGATTGGTCGTGTTTTCGGATGGAATTTCGAAGGCCCTAATTTTCCAGCTTTATCATTTGTTCGAGGATGTTGACGGTCTGCTTTTGCAAGAAGATTTTTCGCAATTATCAAATTTCTGCTTTTTGCAATTATAACTAAATCATTTTTCTTACCAAAGATTGTAAATATATCAATCTATTATTTTTAACATCTTGTGAGTTTAAGTTTATTTAAAATCTTACTTAAAAACTAATTATCATATCATTTTAAAATATATTTATTTAATTTTTTCTTCACAATAATAATTATTTTATTCTAATTTTAAAATTAATTATTTATTCTAAATTATAATTAAATTAATAAATAACAAAAATATATTTTTAAGAATATAATTATTTGATAAATTTTTACTAAAAATATTTGTAAAATTTTTTACAAAAAAAATTTAAATTTAGTTTTTAATGTTTTATATTTAATATTTTAAATATATTTATTAGTTTTACATTGTCCCTTACTTTTGTCAATCGTAAAATGCTAAGTTTTTTCATACATGTTTAACTAGCTATTTTTTCTAATCTTGGTTCAATTTTTTTTGCATTTAAAAATTTGTAAAACTAATATTGTTCTTCAAACTTATTATTTCTTTTGTTAGTTTGGATCAAATAGTCAACAATTTGTTTTTTAAAATTTAAAATGAATTCTTTTCCAACTATCTGTACTTACTGTCCCTATAATAAAATGTCATTCTCTCTTTTAAATCTCATATCCTTCGTATCCTTCATCAGGGAACGTTGAGGCAATGCATTTCCTGTTAATTATTACCTCTAACTAAATCAAACTCGTGGATGTAGCATAAATTTTCTCAACATGCCTTGTCAATATTACAGATCTAAATTGAAAACAAACCGTGGCGATCACTCCCACGTACGATTTTCTCAGCGATTTCGACATCTTCTTTGCAGATGATTTGCTCGAGGATTTTTCACGACATCAAGACTTTGAATGGTTCGGCGACTACGACATATATTCCTTGCAGACCATTTGCCCGAGGTTTTCTTCATGACTTGGAAATATTTGTCTGTATTGGGACGGCCTATATGCTCAGGTCGTGGGAACAATGGGCAACAATGGGGGAGGTGCTGAAAGCGACAGCGATAGCTAATGTACAGGGAATGATCGAGATCATTTCAATGTTTTTCATCCTTAAAAGGACCGCTTTCAGTCGTTGATTCTGGAAAATCAGGTCGGTCCTTTTCGGAGAGTAGAGCTCTTTCCGCTTAATAATTGAGTGATTCGTTTCTACAGTATGTCTTGAAAATTTGGGTACAGAACCATCCCTTACCACCCTCAATTGGTGTGGCAATGTAATCTTCTGTCGGGTGAAACTCTACTGTGTTACAAATGGAGGCTGCATTTGTAGTTCACTGTGCAGAAATGTTCTTTTCAAGCACAGCACCAGCGGACAGCAGAACAGATATTTATTTAGAACTTAAATGTTTAATTTTCCGGGTAAATATATGTAGGTTGGGGGCTAGAAGCGTACAAATTCCTTGTATAAAGGAAAATCTCGTTTCGTTAAGGACTTTTTACTTCAGATATTTTTGAAAATCATTCAACAGTTCCTGCTAAGGGAAATTTGAATAGATTCTTCCGTGGGACCACTAGGTTATCGGATGGAAAGTAAAGAGAACAGATGGTTTGTTCCCTACTTTAACATAGGATTAGAAAATGAGACAGTTTATTAATATTCCCCAATTTTTGTCGTAAATGTTTTGAAAATTTCTAAATAATTTGAGTTGGGGAAACTCCGCAGTAAAACTGCAACAAATCAACATCTTTTAGATGATTTGCCCAGAAGATCCGTCGAGTTTCCAAGAACAAAGTGACTTAAAGTATGGGTTTCCAAGAATAAGGTCGCTCATGATTTCCTTCATTACGGAGATTTTAAAAGGGTCCCGCCCTTTCACAATGTCTACGAAAGATTTCAAGGACGCAAAGAAATCAACAAGAAACACCAGTAAAAGAACATACAGCTGTGAAACAGAAAATGCTACAGCAAACTAGCACACCTCGCCGACGGGCAAGGAGAAACAGAGAGGATTAACAGCTTAAAATAGTAAAATACCGAATATTTGCGGTTGATCCTATGCTTCATAACATTTTATTATTATTAAAGACAACATTTACGATTTTTTTGGGTTGAAAGAGACAATTCATGTAGAGACAGAAATTGGGATCATCGGAAAATTGAAAATAACTCCAGATTAAAACTTATCTCTGGGTAATATCGTTGCCCGTGCGCTTCATTCCTTAGGCAAATTGCAGACATGCGGATCATTACTGTAAAATCCCTGCATTTACTCTGTCTGATAGCAGTCTCATTTTTGTCAGGTCGCGTTGATGCTTGTTCTGATGGCACTTGCCAGGTGTGTACCTCTATTCAGTTCCGTTCTTTATTTGTTTTAGATTAGTAAGCTCTTGGAAAGGGCACTCAGTCCACAATGGAGGGAAAATAGTAGGTGAGGGGCTGCTAGCTCAGTAATAGAGTCAGAGATTGAGGAAAATCTATATTGATGAGATCACAGAACAATTGTGATGGAAAGTCATTTGCTGGGATTGTTTTTTTTCTAATTTTTTTTTGAACTATAGCATTTGACTTCACCTAGGAAGTAGTGTCCGAGTTTGCTTAATAACAAAGGAAGAAAAAGAAAAACCAATAGAACAATTTAGGTGGAAGAAAGTTATAAAAATAATTGTTGTATATTATACTGTACATACTGCGTTTAAAAAATGGTTTTGACCGAGTTTTTAAATCAAGTCGCAGCCGGAGTAAGAAATCAGCTTTCAGAGTTCTTACAGTCTCAATGCTTTGAATTGAACATCTTCATGCCAGTCATTTAGGAATTTCAAAAAATATAGAACAATTAGGCCTTTGAACTGGATAAGAATCAAATGACAAGGCTTGTTCATTTTATTTGCATTGCTTAAACGATGATCTATAATGTGATTACATATAGTAATTTGTGTGTTTGGAAGTTTAGACATTAGATTCCTAACATTGTCTGTTAATTGTTTTCTGTGAAAGCAAACGTTTGCATAACTAAGGTCATACGAAGTTCATATTGCAAAGGCCATGTTTGATTGCATAATTAAGGACAAGAAATCTGATGTTCACTAATCATAGGATTTTACTTTAGTTTTATATTATTCTCAGTGCAGGTGCTGAAAACAGGGTATTTGTTGGTCATATGTTGTAGGCTTCACTAGCAATTAAAATTGAACTCACTTTGTTAACTTTGTGAAATTTGGGGATAATTCTTTAGCTTCTAGATCCTTGTTCAAGTGACAGTGATTGTGCATCTGGACTCCACTGCACATCGTGTGACGATATCAACTTGAGGTGTGTTCCTGATCAAGCAACGAATCCATTTCAAATTGTGGTAATTATTTTCCTTGCTTTACGTGTCATTTGGATAAACAGAGTGCTTTGGAAAGCATTGTTAATGTTGATAGGAATTAAAGATAAAGGCTAGTTTACCAGAGAGATCATTTAAAACAGACATTATCTTCTTTTGATCTTTTCTCATTTTTATTTATCTGGATTCCGTTTTGGTGATAATAATGTATTCACGAAGTTAAATGCAGCTAAAAAACGATAATCATGTTTTTCTTCGAAATAATTTTTTTCCTTGTAACATCACCATTCATGCAAGATTCAGTTTCAATTTTGCTCACAAGGATTTATTCCTGTTAAAAAGGATAATCATGTTTTTCTTTGAAATAAAAAATTTCCTTGTACAATCGATTCAAGCTAGATTTGGTTCTATTTTTGCTTACAAGGATTTATTCCTGTTTTTGGGTCCTTAGAATGGTTCACTTCCTTTCAACAAGTACTCATTTCTGACTACACACAACTCATTTGCAATTGACGATGGTACTCCCCGGCTCACTTTCACCAATCAAGAAGACAGCATCACGCAGCAATTGAATGTATGTATTCAACTTATTTCCCTCATTTTCGTTGCTTTGAATGTAAGTTATTGCAGAAAAACCTGGAATTCTTTCTAATTGCATCATTTTTTGATTTTTTTCCATAAATGATAATACCACTCTCTTGGACAAATTGTGATGGTCTCCATTAGGCCTAGGATCACCCAGCTTCATTTCTTTTAATTTTATACCATCAAATTGCTAAAAGAACAGTTATTTTCTATTTGGAAAATATTAATCATGCAAGAAGCAATGCATGGAATTTTTTCGTATATGATTTCAAAAATAGTTCAGTGAGGATTCAGATAATTGTTTTCTCTTTTTCATAGATGATAAAATACAAAAGTAAAAGATCCTTTTTGATAACCACAACTTTTTGGCTCTAGAAGTAAATCAATGAAATCTAGCTGTAAAGTTTTTTCACTTAAAACTGAAAGCATAATGACACCGACATTCAGTTAGATAATCTTCCTCTTTAAGACAGTCTATACAAACTGCAGTCTACTTCTTCCTTTAACCCTATCCAATGTGCTTCCTCTAAATCAGCAAAGTTCATGAAACTCATTTCCTTCTGAACGTGAAATTGGAAACCATTAAAAATCTCTTTAATTTATATTTAGGCCCTCTAACAAATCACTTCTGGAACTAGAACTGTCAAACCATTCTGAGTAATTGGCCAGAGTCATTTCTTGCATTATTTGAATGAGAATTGCACATAGCTTCAGGCACCAGAACCAGTACTTTGACTGATTTTCCATTCTTCCATTTTGGTGGTATTGTTTTTTCGTATCTGCTATCCCTCCACCATAGAAATACTAAATTGGGGTTTTCCTAAAGGTCTAAGCTCAATAGATTTTAAGAATTTCTTCAGTAATCAAAATCTAATGCAGTATCCTCTCAAAATGATCCTTATCCAATGGTTTCTGAGATCTCCATGGCATTGATTATTTGTAGAAAATTTCAACTTTTAAAAGGTTGAATCTTGCTCTTTTGGCAATATACCATACAAAATCTTTGTTGTACAAAATCTTTGTTGTACAAAATCTTTGTTGTACATGCATGGCAATCAAAACCGTCTTCCTTGTAGTCAGTCTTATCCAGGATCTTTTTTGTAAAACATCATGGACTATGGAAGCCTCAAGTTGCCAGTACTGCAAAGATGTATATAAAAATAAACAATGATGCTAAATGCACAAAAGTAACACTGACGAGCAATTCCAAAAACCCAATATATTAGTTAAAAGTGCAGAGGCAATATGCTTGGTTTAAAAAGTACAAATACACTGCATAAATCAATTGTTAAAGCAACAAGTACAAATTTCTGGTCTCCCACCAATCTCTCCAAGCCCTTCTGTAAAGTATCCATGATGAACTTTAACTACAGCCTTTTCTAGGCCTAAATTAGCAACATATTTTTATAAATGTCCAACTTTGCCTGTGTTTGAATAGAAGTCATCAAAATACACATTTTTTGTACTAGATTGTTTTTAAACTACTGATTACAGTTTCTATTCATTTCTAAATGCAGCAAGAAATCATTTTACTAAAGAACTAATTTAGATTGGTGTTAATATGTTCCTATATTATTCCCTAAACATTATATTCTGTCTTTTTGAAATTTGATCAGTTTACCAAAATTCTAAATCACAGTAGTTATCTTAATAAGATGGTAAATGTATCACATCCCACATTATAGCAGCTTACATGTTGGACTTGGCATAGGCCACAAGGAGTCAAACCATTCAATATTTCATTTGAATGTTGGAACCAGGAAACCATAAAAAAAGGTTTTAAACTTTTGAAGTATAGGGAAGAATTGAATCTACAATTCGTAATGTTGAAATCCTTATAGTATTGTCAGAAGTAAATATTGAGAAGATGACAGTTTAATATTGAAAGAATGTGCGACATAGAAAGGGAAGGTAGGTTACAGAGGAAATCAACTGTTGCAAACGCCTTAGAGTTTATGGCTTCCAATGGTCACTATTAAATCTGAATTGTAACAACCACCCCTCTTTGCTACTAATTTAAGAAAAAAATTAATTCATAACAAAGTACCAACTTAGAATTGTCTACTTCACAATTTCTTATACTTTTTAATTTATTATTATTAGTTATTATTAAATCCCATTTAAAAGGGGACATCGTTTGGGAGATGCTTGGTTGACTAAGTTAGTTCTCGTGAATTGAAAAAAATGATAATAATTAAGGTGGGATTATTACAAAATGAAAATATCACATGCAATCTTGTGAAAGGCTATGACCTTTACCCTGGTAATACAAGTAAAAATAGGTCTGCAGTGGTGAAGGAGTTCACAAGAATAATTTGATAGTCCTTAATCGAAAAAATAAGGGCTTTTAAAAGTCCCAAGAATAATTTTGTATTGCTAAATCCCAAAAATAAAAGGGTATGGTGTGAAGCTCACCATCGCATGTGGTGTGAGTATCTTTTGCTAAGGAATGGTCCATGTAAAAATATCATAAGAAGATATTATTGGATTGATTTCACTATTATTTAAGGATTGGAATCCTTCCAAACTGAAATTTCATCAGCAAAAATTTTGTTTTTGCTATAAACCACCAAACTTTAATCTGAAGAATCCTATCATTGTACTTGTTTTGGACATTTTTTACCAAGTACCAAACTTTAATCTGAAGAATCCTATCATTGTACTTGTTTTGGACATTTTTTACCAAGTACCAAACTTTAATCTGAAGAATCCTATCATTGTACTTGTTTTGTACATTTTTTACCAAGTACCCCTCTTGGAATTTTTTTAAAATACCATTAGAAGACATTACTATTATTTAAGGTTTTCAATCTTTGTGAACTGAAAGATTCTGTTATTGGCTATAGAACAGCGATTTTTTTTTTAGAAAGTCCACCATTGCATGTGTTTGGACATCTTTTATTGAGTGATCCTTTGTAAAAATCTATGTTGATGTTTTAAATCCTTGCTAAGTTACCGATCCGAATGCTGGAAGCGGATACAGGATACATGATTGTTCTTTTGGGGGGGGGGGGGAGATGCGGATGCATATATATATATATGAGATAAGTAATTTCAGTCTTGTATTCTTACCTTTAAGATCAAAAGATGATCTATACTTTTTCTTTCAAGTATTTTCTTAGTTACTGGATTCGTCCTATACAGGTTGGATCTGGATCCAGGCAGGATCCTTGATTCTGTCTATGGATCCGTCAGGATCTGCGGGCCGCGGATCCTGATGGATCCACAGGCAGAATCAATGGTCTTGCCTGGATCCAAGCCTCAGCCCAAGGAACTCGAGGCACAGGGAACAAAAGATTATATGCTTTTTGAGTAAGGACCCAAAATAGGTCCTCAATATGATGTCAACCATGCTCAACTCAAAACCAAAAACAACTACTTTACGAACAACAAATTGGTATAGAAAAATAGCAAATATTTTTGGTTGATGCAAGATTGCTCATTAACACAAGATACCCCTACATCAGACACCTAGGGTAAGTGAAGAACTGATGTCCTCATCAAGGAACTTTGATATTCTGATCGGAATCATAAAGATCCAACTTAGCTTGTGTTATCCATGAACTGTCTTCAATTGGTTTATCCTTCCATGTAATAACCCTCCTCAAATCTGCCCTCAAAAAATGCTGATGAAAGCTCAAGGAATTTCATCAAACAATTCACATGCAAGGGACGTATGACTGATATAGTATTTCAGCTAGCTTCAATTGACTTTTTCTTCAATTTGCATCAATGAGAATCTTGTGCTAGAAGACTACAATGGACTACGCAATGACCTAATATGAGTGTGCTACTAATTTTGACAATATTCAGTGCATATATATGATCTAAGCATGATAAATGAACACCTACAGCTAACTGGCATTTTTACAAACAGTTGGTATGCAAACTAACTAGCTGATAAATAATGATATTAAATTGCTTAAATGACACCAGCAACTATTATCTTCTTAATTGCAATGAAAAAAATACAATGCTCATGAAATATGGCCAAGACTTTGGCATTTACATGGATTACAAAATGATAATGCGGGTACAATGCACGCTTACAACTGAAAGCTTATAACACCCTAAAAAGCAATACTACCAAAAGAATCTGGTTGTAGATGGCTGTAATAATTTCCTTCAATGCTGCCCCTTCCGCTTTGCTTTTTTTCAAACTGCTTTTTCGGCCTGTTTTTTCGGTTCCGCTTTTTCGGACTGCTTTTTCGTACCCACTTTTTCAGCCTTATTTTTCGATTCCGCTTTTTCGGACTGCTTTTTCGTATTTGCTTTTTCGGATTGCTTCTATGTTGAATCTGAAGACCATATCTTTCAATGGCGTCAAGATTTCCAGCTTGAAGGGATTTCGTCCTTCAAACTATTGAGACATAATCTCTAGAAAATTCCCCAATTTTTTGATATTTCCAAGCCTGCCTAAAAGAAGCTCTTCCATTTTTTTTTATAGTGTTCTCACAAGGGCTCCATCCTTCGTTTTCTCAATGTGGGATAAAACATCACTCCCTTTTATGTAACTTATGTCTCCAATGTGTTATAAAATAAAGGGGACTCTTTTAATTTAAATATTTCCCACAAACTATAGTCTATGCATTAATAAAGTTAAATATTTAAATTTAACTTTATAAAATAGCTTTATCAATGCATAACAAATCTTATCAATGATAAACAAGTCTTCTTGCCGATTTTAAACAATTACCATCGACATACCGCTGCCACTGGATGTCCGACCATATCCAAGATGACTTACTATAAATAGTAAGTATGCCCAAAGTTGCCTCAAAACCCCTCAGAAAGACCTGCAACTAAAACTATCTAGGCCAAATGGCCTCTAGTCCCTTTAATGTCTTGGTTAGCCTACAAGACCGTGGGGAAATAGGCTAACGACAACATCATGCTATGAATGCTAAAAAGGGGACATTACAATCCGCCCTTCCCAAAATTGCTTGTCCCCAAGCAATGGTCGAACAACAACCCAATCAATCCACCTAGATCCCAAATGTAGTCATGAACTATACTGCTGTTAGTCAACATAGGCTCCTGCAACAACCTCTGAAAATTAACCAAGAGGAATCCATAATCAAATTGACAATTACAGCTCAACCAAACTCCAAAATCACAACTGCCACAGTCAGAAACCCATGAGACACGAACTCTTAGAACATCAGAACCCAAGTAAAGTGGACAAATCAAGCTGCCAACACAGTAAATACCATCAACGCATCCCACTGGCCTATACGAAATGTATAATCCAACTATGCAACAATGGTGAACGCTTTCGAATGAAACTGCACCAAGTATGGAGAATCCACACACTGCACAACTCCTGCAGTCAACACAATTCTGCAGATCACCAACCATTGTCTCATAACCATAACTCCCATGCACCGTTGATGGTGAAAAGACATCACAAGATAAACAACAAGAAATGGAACCCAAACCAAATTTGCTTGCCATCAACTCCTCAACACAAAGATCAAATGCTAACTGATGTACATACCCTGCAGTATGATACTGATAAAAAGAACCAACCTCAGTCAACAGCTCACCATGAACAAGTGATACAACCCACTGTGACTGATCACCAGTTAAGTCAGGAGATGTCATAGCCAAAGGTGTAGAATCAATAACAACAACCGCTGAAGCATCAATCCCAAACTCTTGCTCTAAGTCATGTATTATCATGCTGTCAACCGTAGAACCTATCGCCATGTCATGCCCATCACAACTCTCATTCCGAGGCGTCAAACCGTCCCATAACTGATGACAAGCACTAGGAACCAAAGTACATCTCTGTATCATCATCTCATCAACATGGTCATCAAAGGTAAATTGATGAGCATACCTCACAGTGTAATGCCGATAGAATGCGCCAATCTTAGTCAGTGGCTCAGACTGCAATCGATCATTAACCATGTTGGAACTGACTACTACCTCCAAAGACATCACCAAGTGAGTAGTATTACTAGCAGGAACCATGCCAACTGCCGGCTCACCAATATCACACATGATCTTTGATACAACAACTCTAGTCTCCGTGCCATCAGTACTAGAGGCCACCACCATGTCAAGCATACCACAACAATCTGCTGCAACACCCAACTCAACTGATCCTGACTCCGAACCCGATATGCCAATGTTAGTATCAAGGATGGATGCATTCCCATCTCCATTGTCTTTGACAATCTCGACCATGGACATCCTCGAATCACTAGACACCACAGCTTGTGACTGTACAGAATCTGGTAAAGACTGCAGTCGCTCTAACTCCAGGGTCACCTTAGCCAAATGAAATTGTGACTCCTCGAAAGCCAACTGTGTACTCTCAAGAATCTCAGAAGTCACCTCATGCTGCTGAGTAAGCTTACTCACCTCATCTTCCTTGGCCAGTAATGCTTCATATGCTGTACTCCCCCACTCCATAAGATAATCTCTGTCAGCTACCAACTGCATATAATTCTGTCTCAGAATCCGAATAGCCTCCCATAAAGAGTGGATCTCTGTCAAGGAAAGATAATTGCCTCCCTGCTCATCACTAGTAGGAGAACCCCATCCATAAACTGCTAACAACTAGCGAGCAGCATCAAAATGTTCGCACGCAATAGCAATGCCTTGCTTGCCAACTCTCAGCTGACTAGACACATGATTGTGCCGATTGGTCGAACTCCTATACTCTATCCCTGGTACACTGTCCAAAGGAGTAACCTCAGAATAGCTATCATCTGTAATACTCAGATCCTGGGACTCTCTTGTAAACTCTAACATCTCTGAGAAATCATCAACATGTGACCTGACTGTAAAAGAAAACTGAATCCCTGCTATATGCGCTAACTCCCGAACTGAGCTCACCTCAAGACAAAGCTTGTCCACATGTCTCTCAGAATCCTGGAGAGCCAACTGAGTACACACCAAAGAATTTCGAGTATCCTCCAGCTCATGAGAAAACATGTCAACCTCCTCCTCTCTCTTCTTCAATGCATCTAAATAGATCCCTGCAAGATTAAGGAGATGATCGCGATCGAAAGTAGGTGTATGTAACTTACCTTCATTGCCTCCATGCCTTCCTTGATCTGCTGTAAGTCGTCACAAGAAGAACCTGTTGTGACTCCTTTCTGTCTCTCCTACAGTTGAATCATCCAAATGTGATTCTCAATCAATCCATGCATCCTGTCATGATGAGATAAAGTCGTGACAATATCCTTGTCCCTTGTCTTCAGTTGGGTTGCCAAACCAAGTGAAGAGCTACTAGCCTCTATCTCATGTGAAGAAGCATCCAACTGTGCTTGATACTCATTTTCTGCAAAGTCCTGAATGCTCACTTTCTGATCAACTGTACTATCCTCAAACATGATAGTATCCTCAACTGCTGTAACTTCATCCAACCCAACTGTACTGGAATCACTATTTGTGTCAATCACACAATCCGGTGTGCCTGTGATATCACCTTCTGATGCAACTGGCTCAACTTGCACAACATCTGAAACCCCTTCTGCTTGTGAAGATGATGCAGATAAACCATTACCTGAAGATGTGCTAATGTCTCCCTGTATTGAATCAGCGTGTCTGTTAAACTCCTCATACAAGTTTCTGCCTGTCATAGGGAAGGTACGATCCTTAGGCCTATCAAAACGTTCAATCAGTCTCTTCGTAAACTCCACATATGAGGTAATGTGTGCATGACCCATAGTGACCATACCATGATGCCACCACTCGTGTGCTAACCCATCCAGGTGAATTGTTGCATACTTAATAGCTTCTTCCTTAGGCATAGGGTTCATTTGAAAGTATGTGTCAAGCTTTTGAACCCAAGCTCTTGCTGTAGACTTCCCCGAGCCATCATAATATGGTAACTGAAGTTTCCCTACTTTCTTCTGTAGCTCATAGTTTTGGTTCCTGTCATGTCCACGTGGCATATGCTTCATCCGCACATCTATATACTCCCTAAAGGTGATTGCAGCAATAAAATTTGGACCTCCGGCTTCCCAATCTCTCCTCAGCAGGTCCTGTATATTAGTGATCTGGGGCTCTGGTACGGGCTGCTCTAGAGCTCTAGGAGGAAATATGGGAATCATGGGCCGCGAACTCACTGTCCTAGTTTGCTGGGGTGCATGACCGAAATTGTTCCCAACTTGTTCGCCTCCATTATGTGCCCCATCCTGATTATTACCATTCTGATTATTTCCTCCACCCACATTAGCATTCAACCCCATTTGACAAGCCATCATCTGCATCATAAGCTCAAATCTTTGACTCTGTTCCTATGCTCTTTGCTCTGCTGATCGCTGTCCCTGTGCTAAGGTGTCTAATAATTGTAAGAATCTTTCCTTTCCCTGATCTGGACCGGCATTCATTTTGTCAAACTTTTTTCTCTCTATCTGGCTATCCAAATTTCCTATAAGACCTCCACAGGATGGCAGGACTTATAGCTCTGATACCACTGTAATAACCCTCCTCAAATTTGCCCTCAAAAAATGCTGATGAAAGCTCAAGGAATTTCATCAAACAATTCACATGCAAGGGACGTATGACTGATATAGTATTTCAGCAAGCTTCAATTGACTTTTTCTTCAATTTGCATCAATAAGAATCTTGTGCTAGAAGACTACAATGGACTACGCAATGACCTAACATGAGTGTGCTACTAATTTTGACAATATTCAATGCATATATATGATCTAAGCATGAGAAATGAACACCTACAGCCAACTGACATTTTTACAAACAGTTGGTATGCAAACTAACTAGTTGATAAATAATGATATTAAATTGCTTAAATGACACCAACAACTATTATCTTCTTAATTGCAATGAAAAAAATACAATGCTCATGAAATATGGCCAAGACTTTGGCATTTACATGGATTACAAAATGATAATGCTGGTACAATGCACACTTACAAATGAAAGCTTATAACACCTTAAAAAACAATACTACCAAAAGAACCTGGTTGTAGATGGCTGTAATAATTTCCTTCAATCTGCCTCTTCTGCTTTGCTTTTTTTTGAACTGCTTTTTCGGCCTGCTTTTTCGGTTCCGCTTTTTCGAACTGCTTTTTTGTACCCGCTTTTTTAGCATGCTTTTTCGATTCCGCTTTTTCGGACTTCTTTTTCGTATCTGCTTTTTCGGATTGCTACTATGTTGAATCTGAAGACCATATCTTTCAATGGCGTCAAGATTTCCAGCTTGAAGGGATTTTGTCCTTCAAACTATTGAGACATAATCTCCAGAAAATTCCTCAATTTTTTGATATTTCCAAGCCTGCCTAAAAGATGCTCTTCCATTTTTTTTATAGTGTTCTCACAAGGGCTCCATCCTTCGTTTTCTCAATGTGGGATAAAACATCACTCCCTTTTATGTAACTTATGTCTCCAATGTGTTATAAAATAAAAGGGGTTCTTTTAATTTAAATATTTCCCACAAACTATAGTCTATGCATTAATAAAGTTAAATATTTAAATTTAACTTTATAAAATAGCTTTATCAATGCATAACAAATCTTATCAATGATAAACAAGTCTTCTTGCCGATTTTAAACAATTACCATTGACATACCGCTGCCACTGGATGTCCGACCATATTCAAGATGACTTACTATAAATAGTAAGTATGCCCAAAGTTGCCTCGAAACCCCTCAGAAAGACCTGCAATTAAAACTATCTAGGCCAAATGGCCTTTAGTCCCTTTAATGTCCTGGTTAGCCTACGGGACCGTGGGGAAATAGGCTAACGACAACATCATGCTATGAATGCTAAAAAGGGGACATTACATTCCACTGGACTAGATACTCCAAGTAGTCTTTTCCTCTGGTACTCTTACTTACTCTGCTATCCAAAACCTTCTCAATGTTATCCGCCTTCCTTTTGTGATAATCTAGGTATCTTTTAATTCCTCATTTGATTCAGAGTACCGAAACATGTCTGCGATATTAAATGTTGGTGAAATATTCATATCTTTTGGTAAGTACACTTCAAAAGCATTTCCACTTTCAAACTTCCTCAAAATTTTACAAGGACCAAACTTCTTTATCTTCACCTTACTGTAGGTACTAATTGGAAACCTATTTTTCAAATGAATCATAATCTCATCTCTAACCTCAAAGATTTATGTGTCCTTCCTTTATCTATTCTCTATTTATACTCAAGATCACTATCCTCTAAATTCTTCTTTACTTCAACACTTCTTTTCATCTCAGTACAAATCTCTCAATTCAGCAGTCCCCTTAGGATTCAATCCACTAACAATCTCAAAAGGTGTTTTTTTTAGTACTTCTATTCACAAAATTATTATATGCAAACTCAGCATGTGCTAAAATCAAATCCCAGTTAGCAGGCTTATCTTCAACTAAACATCTCAACAAATTATCCAAGCATCTATTCACAACTTAAGTTTGTCCACCTATTTGAGGATGAAATGTAGAACTAAACTTCAACTCTATATCCAATTTCTTCTAGAGTGTTTTCTAGAAATAATAAGTGAACTTAGTATCTCTATCTGAAATAATAGTCTGAGGAAATCCATGCAATCTCACCACTTCTCTAAAGAGTAATTCAGCCACACTGCATCACATGTCTTCCTACAAGTTATGGAATGAGCCATTTTTGAAAATTTGTCAACTACTACTAGAATGGAATCATTACCCCTTTGAGTTCTAGGCAAACCAAGAACAAAGTCCATATTGATATCTTCGCAAGGCTTATTTGGTACAGGTAATGGTGTATACAATCCCAAGTTTTGACTACTTCCTTTTGCTGTTTGACAAATTTGGCAACTTCTAACTATCCTCTGCTCATCCTTGTAAATTTGAGGCCAAAAATACCTATCAGAAATCAACTTTGCTATTTTGTCAATCCCAAAGTTTCTAACAAATCCTCCACACTATCTCTCCTTCATGATGTTGTCTCATAGATCCTCTAGGTATGTACAATTGAGTCCCGTTGAACAACATGTCTTCCTGAATGAAATTATCAGTCCACTTATCTCTTACCATTTGATTTTTACAAGCCTTCCAAGGTTCTGCAAACTAGGATCAGTTTCATACAAATATTCAAATCATCAAAACCAAGTAACTCAACTGTCATTTCTGACAACAAATTCCTTCTTATACTCCAAGCATCAACAACTTTGTTTGACTATCTACTTTTATTTTTCAACACAAAGGAAAAGTTCTGCAAATACTCCATCCACTTCATGTGTCTCCGATTCAACTTATTTCGACTTCCCTAATACTACAAAGCTCTATGGTTAGTGTACAACACAAAATCTTTAGGCATCAAATAATGTTAACACTTCTTCAAAACTTGAATAATAGCACATATTTCCTGATTATAAACTAAATACGTTTTCTTAGCATCAAGTTTTCACTAAAGAAAGCTACATGTCTCCCTTCTTGCCTCAAAACAGCTCCAATGACACTTCCACTAGCATCACAATCAACTTGAAAAACCTTCTTAAAATTAGGTAAAGCAAGCACATGTAATTCTACAATCTTCTGTTTCAATGTTTCAAAACTCTTATGTGCTCCATGTGTCCATTTGAAATCCATTTTTATTTCCCCTCGTAGTCTTTGTCATGGCATTACATACTAAACTGAAATTTTTGAAATCCCTAACAGTCACCAACCAGATCAAACCTTTGCTTTGATACCACTTGATGCAGTGTGAGGAAGGTGTACCTACAAAGGAGATGACCTAACCCCCAACAATAACCACACAACTGAAATACACGACAGAATCCAAGACTTGATAGAGAATTCAACTCTTTATTCATCAAATAACTAATGACATGCAATGCACTAGGCTGTAAGGCCTTCTCAGTTATGGCCAAATACAAAGAAATTATAGTGATAGTTTTGCAAGATCTCACAAGATCCAAATAAGTCCTAGCTAGCCCACATCTACCATAGCACAACAATTTGGTAAAAATTCCAAGAAAGATCTAAACTTGAGCTCGCAAATCACCTAATAATCTTCTTGTGTCCTAAGCCCATACTTTGCTACTAGCTCTACTAAACTATTCTCCTCTAAGAAATTCTTGCTCAACTCATCATGAATGAATGACTATAGACATTGCAAGACCCTCTACTTATACTAAACCAATGCACAGGTTTGCCTAACAAGTTACATTAATAAACACTCAAGCCACAATTCGGCTTGGTAGGCTACATAACACTTAGGACAAGCCCTAAGTTTACAATGCATAACTAACTCATAAGGTAAAATAACATTAAGCGGCCTTAGCTATAGGCCCACGATCTAGATCTAAGATAGCATAAACCAACTCCCATAGATCGAAGCTCACAGAAACAATCTCTGAAGTCTGCCTAGGAATTAGGAACATGTTACCAACAACCACCAAAAGAGCTCTAACTCCAATACAATCACTCCAATGCTTATGCACACATCGGACAAGGTCCACCAATATGCCTTGAACGTAACCCTGACCGTGCAAAACATAAGGTCCACAAAATCCAAGTTCAATGCTCTTGCATCAAACACCCTAGGTACGAAAAGATGTTCTCAATAGCTGGAAGAACATCTTCCAGGATTCAACGCATAAACCCTGAACTGGTTGTTCACATTTATATCCTCCATATTATCAACTTGTGCACTTTTGCGTTTGTTCCACTCCCGGAACAACTTTCCTGCAGCTGCCATCTTCACATGTGTTTTTGGTGTGTCATAGGTCTATTTCCCATGTTAATCTCTAACCCTTCGAGAATCCTTTAATATAACTTGCCTACCAAAACTCAGGTTCCTCCTACCGAGATCTGCATTCTGCAAAGGAATCAATAAAGACTTCTTGCCACCCTCTGTAATGAACCCAACCGGGTCACACCAACTAGCTAAGGGAATATGTATTTTGGGGTACTTTTAATTGCGGCTTCTCTTATTTCTTGAGATACCAAAGCACCAATATATATATATATATATATATATATATATATATATATATATATATATATATATATATATATATATATATATATATATATATATATATATATATATATATATATATATATATATATATATATATATATATATAGGCAATTAACTTAAACCTTGATAGAGCCAATACCAAAATATGATTGGATTGACAAATCAAAGACTTGCAGATTATTGCATTAAAACATGAAAATTGACATGAAACTAATATGCTCAATGTTTTGGATGTATTGCATGAATGTAGAGAATACTGATATAAATTTCAGAATATACAGTAAGCAGCTCTTACAAACCATTAATAATCAAACATGCTGCAATTGTTAATTTAATAGAACCTGGCGGTAGTTTGCCATTATGCTGAACGCTCCACTCAATGCCAACAAGATTTGTAGCTCGAATAGAACCATAGATGCTACCAAATATGTAATAGAAGAACTCTTCATGCAGCTACAGCAGGCATGATCGAAATGCTGGAAAGAGGCACATCCATACAAGGAAAACTAGGCATCCAATATGTCAAATGAGTCAATGCCCATGATAGAGTATAATGACATTTAGCTACGAACAATTAAGCACCCAAAATACTGAATCAAACCCAGTCAATTCTCATATACAAATTGCCCTGTAATCAGAAATGCTGACTCCAGGCAGATTGATATACAATAATCAGAATAATGAATCACCAATTTTCTTCAGCAAAGACTTGTCCTCTCAGCCACAAGAACCATAGTATGAGAAGACACTGAAATCTCCAAAGGAAAATTGCTCCTCAACACAAAACTTCTCAGCCACAGTTTGAAACAGTAGAGAAGTAATGGCAATTTTGCTATACTTCAGCAGCAAACTTGCAAAGATACCACTCAGAAATCGGACCTTTATACCTCAGCAAGGGCATGAAAAATCAGACCTTCACGAATGTCATAAAGACAAGAAAAGAAAATAAATATTCAAGCATGCTTTTCCGAATGGAATGAGCTCACATTTATAATGCCTTTGTTGACAAAAGTTTCCAAAAGAACTCAACTTCTGAAATTGTGAAAGATTCCCAAAAGAACTTCACTCTTGAAACTTTCCAACTTAACTCTTTTGGCAACATTTAATACTTGGTTTAGGCATAATATTGATGAAATAAATGCCCCCTTCCAATGATGACTCAACCCTCAACTGAAGTGATATTATAAAGTTAAATTATAACTTTATAATAAGTCTTTTAATGATTTAATAATAATTTGGCCACTAAAAATATTATAACTCCCAAAATACTCATCATTTGAATATGCGGTCTGAAATAGGAGTTAAACCTATTATTTTTCCATGTGACCAAATGGACTTTCCAAAAATAGAAAAGGTCCATCTCAATCACCACCCAACTTACCACAAATAGTATGTACACAAAACTAAGCCCGAATGAAGTCCGATATGAGCTAAACAAAGACTAACCTGTAACTTACTGAATTGTGGAGAAGATCAGACACTTCAAAGCCAAGCCATTGCCTCAAAAGACCCTGTATCCACAATAATTAGCCTACGAGGATCACAATAATAGGCTAATCTCTCAAACTCTGATACTGGCAAAAATGGGGACATTACACCCTTCTCAACAGTAAACACATTCTTGACACAATCATGCATTGCCTTGCAATCATACTGCCAACATCTACCAAGTAAGATGTGACAACTACTCATGTCCACAATATCACACAACACTTGATCCACATATTGTTCAATTTGTTAATTAATAAGACATTGCTCTCTTACTTCCAAATCAAGTTCATCTTGTAACCAACTGATCCCGTAAGGACGAGGATGTCTCACTCTCTTCAAACCAAGTTTCTGAACCATTTCCTCAACAACTAGGTTATCAGTACTACCACCATCCACAATCACATTCCAGTATTTACCTCCAGACTTGCAATGATTCCTTAACAAATTCCTCCTTTGCCAATGTTCCAACACCTTTTTACCAAACAATACTCTTCGAACCGACAAGTTATCCTCCACCTCAGGCTCATTCATCGATTCCTCATTCTCATTCACCACAATAGCTCTTCAATCTTTGACCTTTTTATTTGCATTGGGACATTTAAAAGATCTATGTCCTTCCTCACCACATCTAAAACAAGTACCCTTAAATGCACCTCTACCTATTCTGCTCCTCTGCTCAACAGATTTCAGTTCATCCTCAATAATCTATTTGTTCTTCACTGAGTGTTCGTGCTTCTCCTTCCCTTGGGAATTACCTTGATGTCTTCTCTTCAACTTATCTTTTGCCCTCAGAGCATACTAATAAGAATCCTCAATTGAATCGATCTTTAGCATGCCAATCTCATCTTGAATATTGAATCTCAAACCATTAATATATCTAGCCACCTTTTCCTTAAAAAATTCTCTATATCAAGATTGAATTCTTCACTCATAGAACTCCTTGGTGTAATCCTTCATAGTCATATCCTTCTATTTCAGATTCTGCAATCTTTTAAACAACTCAAGTTTATAATCAACAAGAATGAACTTAGCCTTCAATTTTGTTACCATCAACCTCCACCTAGCAATCTTCTATCGCTTTGCAATTCTTTCCACCATAAAGCAACATGTCCTTTCAGCTTAGTTTGTGCCAATATCTTCTAACTCAAAGTAGTCTTCCAAATCACCAATCCAATCAATTAGATCCTCGGGATTCAAAGTACATGAGAAATTAGAAACATCCATATTGTGCTTCAGCTTCAACTGAACTTAAGATCTATCCAATCAACTAGTTCTGCCTTTCACAGGTCTCTCCATACGATTAGTTCTATCTTCTCCACTAGATCCAACAACCTCAAAGTCTTCAGCTGCTTCCTCTTAACCATCTTCCGTACCTACTTCCTCAGTACACCAACTATAGATCTCATGATCTCAGTGACCATATTATTCTTCATCAACTCCATCTCAGATCTGAAATCTAATCTAATGTTCTCTGAAATCTTTGTTTCCACAACATATAGAGATCTGCAATTGCGCTAGGGTCCAATCTTCTTGGAGACATTTTCCAAGATCTTCATAAACCCTTTGCAAGAAATCCTTAACAGTCACCAACCAAATCAAACTTTCCCTCTGATACCACATGATGCAGTGCAAGGTAGGTGTACCTCCAAAGGAGATAACCTAGCCCCTAACAATAACTACACAACTAAAATGCACCACAGAATACAAGATTTGATAGATAACTGAACTCTTCATTCATCAAATAATTGATTACATGCTATATGTCAGATTGTAAGGCCTTCTTGGTTATGGCCAAATACAAAGAAATTACATTAGCAGTTCTACAAGATCTCACAAGATCCAAATAACTCCTACCTAGCCTAGAGTTGCAACAACACAACAATCTAGTAGAAACTCCAAGAAAGATTTGAACTTGATCTCACAAGTCACCCAACAATCTTCTTGTTTCCTAAGCCCACACTCTGTTATTAGCTCTGCTAAATTTTGCTCCTCTCAGAAACTCTTGCTCAACTCCATCATGAATGAATGACTTTAGACATCACAAGACCTTCTACTTATACTAAACCAAGTCACAGGTCGGCCTAGTGAGTTACATTGAAATAAAAACACATTTAATTCATACTCAAGTCACAAGTTGGCTTGGCAGAGTGCATAACACTTAGGACAAGCCCCAAGTTTACAATGCATAATTAACTCATAAGTTAAAAGAATATTAAGCGGCCTTCGCCATAGGCCCACATGCCATCCAATGATCTAGATCTAAGATTGCATAAGCCAACTCCCATTGATTGAAGCTTGCGGAAACAATCTCCAAAGTTTGCCCAAGAAATAGGAACATGTTACCAACAACCACCAAAAGAGCTCTAACACCAATACGATCACTCCAATCCTTATGCACACATAAGACAAGGTCCACCAATATGCCTTGAACATTATCCTAACCACACAAAACTTAAGGTCCACAAAATCCAAGCCTAATGCTCCTCCATCAAACACCTCAGGTGCAAAAAGATGTTCTTAATAGATGAAAGAACATCTTGCAGGATTCAACACAGAGACCACGAACTGGTTCTTCACATACATGTCCTCCACATTATTAACTTGTGCACTCTTGCCTTTGTTCCACTTCTGCAACTTCTTTCCTACAACTGTCATCTTCACATGGGTCTTTGGTGTGTCACATGTCTGTTTACCATGCTCATCTCTAACCCTTTGAGAATCCTTCAACTCAACTCGCCTACCAAAACTCAGGTTCGTCCTACCGAGCTTTGCATTCTGCAAAGGAATCAGTAAAAACTTCCTACCGCCCTTCTCAATAGTAAATACATTCTTGACACAATCAGTCACTGCCCTACAATCATATTGCCGAGGTCTACCAAGTAAGATGTGAAAAGTATTCATATCCACAATATCACACAACACTTGATCTATATCTAATCAATGGAACCCACCCGAACTACAATGCAAACCTTGTCATCACTTGGGTCTCAAAGCAAACTGCTCTCACATACATCAACTATGAGGAGATACAAATAATTGAAGGTATCTGCAACCCCACAACTCTATCCTACCTCTGCTAGACTCCCATGAATGTGATGACTCTGCAAGTAATTCAGCTTGCAACTACTAGCACCATAATCACCCTATAACAATGTACTTGGTATGAACTCTTTGTGATATAGAAGTAACCAATCCTCTCAGATAAATATTAGTATAATGGAAAACTGATTGATATCCCTGCAAATAATCTCTCACAATCATCTAAGTCAAATACTTGTAGCCTCTAGTCCTATCTTCTGAAGATTGGAATTGTCCATTCCACAATGGATGATACAATCTTGAGCCAATTCATACCTGTGCATCATCAAGTCGATGTGTGGATCAAACGAAAGATGATGAGAACTTCTCACTCTATAGTTGTGATAAAGAACACCAACCTGAGGCAATGGTTCATCACTAACCGCAATCTGCCTCCCGAACATAGATCAATCATACTCATCCGATCAATCCACATGCTATCATCAAGCAACCACCTTAACTATCACATCTCAATGTTGTACCAAAGTAGAACGTGACAACTTTAATTTCTGATTAAGCTCAACAATCTGATTTTCAGCTATCTAAAGTGTCAATAAGCTATCCTCTTGTTGAAGATGGTAGCTGCGATAGAGATCTTTATCTCTGGAAATATGAACGTTATTATCGTTATTGTCATCTTCAGTTGAGAAGGACACTTAAAAGTTTAATTTGTAATATTATAAATGTAAATGACATGTGTCATTCACATGCATTGAGGCATGAATATTCGAAGATTCATATTTAATTATAGGAGTTATGAGAAACTCAAGAGATCTTCGGTTAGAATATGAAGAGTCTCTTCTATTGTTATATATTTGCATCAAGTGATAAGCATTGTACACTTGAACTTTTATTATCAATAAAGATATATTTTGTTGTGTGGCTGGGTTTTTCCCTTCATTCTCGAAGGGTTTTCCTAGGATATTTCTGGTGTTCTCTTTTCTAGTTTTGTCTCTTTATTATGTTTGATTATTTTCATAGATCTCTGGGCTCTAGTTTCAACATGGTATCAGAGCCAGGTTATCATCCATATAGAAGTGTTAAATTTTCTATAGATTGTCTATTTGTGATGATCCTGATTTTTTAAAAATTTATTTCTGAATGAATCTCATGATATTTTTGTTTGAATGTTTTGTACTGCTTCACCTTCATTAACTTTTGTGCAGTTGACTTTTGGCTTTAGTTCTAACAGCATCTAATCTTTGGATATATCTAAGCTTCTAATATTTGGTTATCTAGAGAGGAATCATGCACAGGTTCCATGTTATTTATACCACGGTCTTTTGCAGCTTCGAGATTTTGGTACTAAACTCGTTGTAGTAGTCTTGGTTTCGATAAAAAAATTGTCGCTATCTAGATCATGTGATTTCGTTGGTGTTGCCATCTCGACACTATTTTTATTTAAACACAAAATGTATTTATCGTAGTTTGTTCATGTTTCAAGATATTATCGTGATCGGTTTGATTTATTTTGTCTTTTGTTACCGCTGGGTTTGTCTTTTTTCATAGGTCTTCAATTTTTAATCATAAGGGATCATGTTACGTCAGTTTATTTATTTTTATTGAGAACTTTTTCATCTTCGTAATTGCCTATTATGGTATCACCGTCCATTAAGTTCACGTGTGGTATTTCAATTGTAATGTCGATATGCTATTGTCTCCTCTTTGTCGTGTCTCCTCATCATACATTAAATGTGTTCATGATAATCACGATCGGTTTCTGGGAATTTTTGCATGTCGTGTTCTGTTGTCCCTAGCTTCTTTCGTTATTTTCTTCTTGAGAAGATTTATTTGTGTTTATTGTTTGTGTCATTTTTCGAGTGCTAAGCATGGGACTGAGATGGAAGCATCAATCTCGAAGCCCTCGCATGTTCTAAATGATTTGAAGTGGGTGCTCGTGAAGAGTCTCTTGTGGCAAATTTTTCGGCATTGGGTGTTTGGTCTTGTGATTTTTTTATACCCAGAAAGGAATTGTAACTGGAGGCTTTTTTTCTCAACTTCAAGCCAGAGCATGACCTCGTGGGGGCTTGGCCCTCACATGAGTAGTGGTAACTCTGAACGCAAAGCAATGGGGAAACAGAATAGCGATGGGGTAGCCAGAGGCAAGGATACTGAAGAACATAATATCGGGTGTTGTAATGTTTCTAGGGTTTGTAACAGATTGACTCTTAAAATGATTGTTGCAGTTGTTGTTAGTGTGAATCTTCTGCTTGTGGGCATATATAACCTTCCCATGCTTAGAAAGCACAATGGAGGGAATACGGGAGAAAATTTGGAAGAAACGTTAAGTAGGTTTTCATAAAGCAGTTTTTGAGAACTAGATATCTGAATCAAACAGAGCATGCAGTTTGGTTAGAGGAGCAAATTTTATATTGTTCAAAATTAAAAGTGAGAAAGAGTCTTGTATCGGCTTATTCCCGATAGTAGAGATTTAGAACAGAAGAAGAAAAAGGGCTATGATAATGAGTGAACTTGATCTTGATATGTGTAAACTCTATATGGGTATAGGTTGTAGAGGTAAGTATTACATGAATTGCTTATGGTTTTTATTAAGTTCTATTATAGTAAAAAACTAGAGTGGTTACCATTCAGTATTTATAAATGTTGATTATAAATAGTGATTGATCTTTTATCTCTCATGGTTGCAGAGAATGCAACTAGAAAAAAACAATAGGTTGAGATGGAGATATTTTCAAAGATATATTATTGCATTCAAATACAAAGCTTGGAGGGAGCTTGTGCTTCAGAGGGAGGCTTCATAGGTAAGAGGGAGTGTTTATGGAATCCCTTTTATTCTCATTTATGATTGTGATGTTTGTGATATCTGTAAAATTTGAGACTTAAATGGAACTAAGTCTTGTTTTATGCATGTTTCTATTCTTGTGTGAATAAATGAGATTGTAAGATCAGCTATGATAACTCTTTCACCATGCGATAGTGAACATCATGTTGAGAGAGTCCATGATGTCATCACGTTGAGAGATTCCGTGATGGGAGTTGATGTCATGTTGAGAGATTCCATGACAGTTCATGTTGAGAGAGTTCGTGAACAAAGGCTTAGCTGCGAGTTTTGCAAATCTTTTCATGTTGAGTGATTGTTACAGGTTTTTCATGTTGAGAGATTCCATGAATGAGATTAAATGTTACAAGGTTTCATGTTGAGTGATTCAATGAATGTGATTGATTGTTATTCATGAATTTTATAGGATATATGGGATAAGATTTCATCATTATCATTTTGGTTGCAGTCTTGTGTGATTGTTTAGCTAAAGATCTCTCTCTAGCTAAGAGGGAGTGTTGAAGATGGTAGCTGCGATAGAGATCTTTATCTTTGGAAATATGAACGTTATTATCGTTATTGTCATCTTCAGCTGAAAAGGACACTTAAAGTTTAATTTGTAATATTATAAATGTAAATGGCATGTGTCATTCGCATGCATTGAGGCATGAATATTCAAAGAGTCATATTTAATTATAGGAGTTATGAGAAACTCAAGAGATCTTCGGTTAGAATATGGAGTCTCTTCTATTGTTATATATTCGCATCAAGTGATAAGCATTGTACACTTGAACTTTTATTATCAATAAAGATATATTTTGTTGTGTGGCTGGGTTTTTCCCTTCATTCTCGAAGGGTTTTCCTAGGATATTTCTAGTGTTCTCTTTTCTAGTTTTGTCTCTTTATTATGTTTGATTATTTTCATAGATCTCTGGGCTCTAGTTTCAACACCTCTAGGGTGTCCTTAGCATTCTTGAGCTCATTAGTACATGTCTCTACATGTTCTTCCTTCTTTGTCAATGCTTCTAGATAAATCCATGCAAGATCAAGGAGATGATCACGATCTGAAAGAAGATGTGAAAATTCCTCTTTGAGTCTCTTTTGTTTCCCCTCCAACTGTTCCTTCCAAAGGTGTTTTCTATCATTCCATATATGTCATCAAAAAGCAACTGCAATAATTTTATTTTCAGATACTTTCACTGGACTCTCCTAATTAGGTGAACTAGTAGGTGTATGTGAGCAATCGGGTACACATGAGGTAGTTGAGTACATTACATCACACATCAATGTGAGGAATGTCATTTTCCACGTCCAACTATGTATAGGGAACAGAGGCAGCGCTATGGTCAAAAATAAATTCATCACAAAAAGAATTCACACCATAAGTAGGTAATGTTAAACCTGGACCAAAATAAGTGTTAGTAGTCACATAAGATGTAGAGTCACCATCATTGGCTGATTGATACGCTCCTTCATGTGGCCTATTAACATAGCCATCAAGTGCACTGCTGTCAGCAGCCTCATAGGATAATTCAACCTCCAAGCTACCTATCAATAAACCTGTGCAATTATTGACATCTTTCCCATGATCATGTGAAGACTGCAAATCACTGGTAGTTGGTGATTTTTCTTTTTCCTGATAACCTATAGCCAATGGAGTAGATCTTTCTTCATTCACTGTCTCCTTTTCAGTCTTGCTTTCCATGTCTTGTTTGAAATTTTGTCCACCTGTAGGCTAATTATTGACTGCTGAAAGCTCTTCATACAGCTCTTTGCAAACTCCTTGTGCAAGAAGATCATGAGCCAACTTATGGTACTGTTTCTTTGCCATCAATGTCTTGTGCTGCAGCCTCATATGAAAGTCGATGTAATCAATGAAAGTAAATTTTCTAAACATTTGTAAGAAGCATATCATATTCATCTACCATGTTAAGTACTTCATTCCTTGCTGTAAATTCTGGGTCAACTATCACTGGGCTTGACCAAGATCCTTCAAGAATTTTTCCAAACCATGCATCTTTCCTATAGCTAGATACTACTTGTCTCTGTAGGTGAATGTTGAAACTTTTAACAAAAGAGGAAATTCCAACAGTCCCTTCCCTTTTGTTCAGCAAGTTATGGTCCCAATTCTCATAAAAAATCACAAGGCATTTAGTCAAACACTTTGCAGGCTTCCTTTGTTAATTTAACTTTTTTTTATGGGTAACAGGCCAAAGCCAAGGTTAATTATTATACAGGCTTCCTTTGTTAATTAATCTGTGTACTCCTGCTCAAAATTTATAATTCACAGTTAACTGGATTGGGAATGAAACTATCATCAGTTTTTTCCTTGTCAATCCTTGAGTTGAATCCGATATAGGAATCCTCTGAGAAATTTGAATTAAGAAGGTTGCTATTACAGACTTAGGAATAGAGCTATGGTAAATGTTTTTAAATATTGACAAATTCTCAGATTCAAAACACTAGCCCCAATATTTCAATGATAATAGTGATTGATCTTTAGCTTGATGAGATGACCCAGTCACATACCCGGTGAGTGCATTGAGTTTCAAAAAAATATCGCAGAGCCTTGAATAATGACAGTGCCCAGCCAGTATTTCGCATTCACCAATAGTGACTTTTTTATGACAGAATTTATGTTCACTCCTCCTTCAATTGCGACATACAAAATTACAAATAGCTAAAAAATAAAATTCCTGAATCTTGAGTCCTGTTACACAAAATGCTTCTCCAATTAAAATGAATATGTTTAGAAATTCATAACATTGTAAAAATTGATGAATGCTAACTGAGTAGTTTGCATCAAATGTTGAAATATGACTTGTAAAAAGCTTCCAAAAGGTTTTCCGACCGTTCTCCGGTGCTTGACCAACAAAGCACACAGCTTCCATTCTTAAATCAGCCTTCAAAATCAAATGTTTTTAAAGCATTCTGTTCCACACAGGACCATTCAAGATGGAATAAGGAACATGTTTTCACAACATAGAGATTAATGCAAACTCTGTGCCAAGACTTTGACCACGACAAACTCTGTCAAATTCCCCATTCACTCTTCCAGTGACCAATAAAATCCCAGGAGTTTGATGTTATTTCACTCCTATGACATGATTTTTTAGGATAACTTTCTATATTTGCAAGCTCCAGCAATTAACTCCTCAATACTAGGCGATC
This sequence comes from Cupressus sempervirens, assembly GCA_028749045.1. Taxonomy (NCBI): domain Eukaryota; kingdom Viridiplantae; phylum Streptophyta; class Pinopsida; order Cupressales; family Cupressaceae; genus Cupressus; species Cupressus sempervirens. Next base: position 624,395,872 of record CM053783.1, read on the forward strand.
AATATTCTGACCCCTATAGACATTTCTCTGGTTTAAAGCTCAGCCTGGGATGTTCGTATTAAATCAAATTTGGGTTTTGAGCTATAGTTGAGCCCAAATATTAGATAATACAACTTTTTTTTTATAAATATATTGGGTTTCCTTTGCAAAAATAAAAATATTAATTTTCCAAAGTATAGTCTGGAATTTCAGAAGCTTTTCTCAACTTACGGTAAACCAAATTATAATATAACCTTTTCCAAAAAGTCATACGACAATTACATGAAACATTTAACGATCAAACCTAATACAAAATTTCACCAAGGCCAATGCAAAACATATTGCACCATAATAATTTTTCTTATATTTCATTAAACATGGTAGCCACAAACCTTCAAAGATTAGTCCTCCACCAAAATTCAAATAAGAAGCCAATAAGGAGTGGGGGCCCACATTTTGTTTAAATTGGAAATCATTACAATAGAAATCCCACTTGAAGGTGCAATGGGTATGCCGAAGTGATATTGATGGTCAATTAGAGAAAAAAATTAGTTTTCTCTTTAATATATTTGTGCTATTAATAAGATCATTGGGAAAAAAATTGATTTTATTTTAAATATATTTGTACAATTAATAAGATCATTGGTCAGTGATGTTTGTGGGCAAGATAATAATGCTTCATTATCAAAAATCTTAACCTTAAACTTTATCAGAAGCATTTAAAACTATAATACTAAACATAATCCCAATCATAAACTCAACCTAACTCTAGCTCTCTGTTCAAATTCAGAAGATGGATTCTACAAAATTGCAGTCTCATCTGAACAACCATGTGGTGACTTTCAGATTTTGGAGCTTATCCAATGGAGCAGTAATTTTATCAACAATTATTTTTTATATTTTATTCAATGTGTAAATATACACAATTTTGCCAAAAGCTTAAATCTCTTATTTAAAAATTAGCTAATATTAATTAAACACCTCTTTAAACAAAATTTCCATTACAATTAGTTCATCTAAATTAAACAGATCATAAACAAAAATTACACTTTAAACCAATTACCTAATCTCAAATTAAAGATAAATAATGGGGAGCACATAAAAGAAATAATAAATAATGAAACTCAATGGATACTCACACCATCTACTCTTCCATATACAAGATTATAAAATTCGCCCAATATGTTCTCATCGAATAGTTCGGTACAGGAAACTCCACTATTTATCCATCTGATCCTATCTACCTACAATTGTCCAGCTGTAACTAAATGATTTCTACTGCCTCATATTTTCATGGTCAATCACTATTGCATTCCAATGGACCCCACATTTCAACTGCGATTCGAACGCTGCAATTTCAATGAAAATACACTTTAAACCAATTACCTAATCTCAAATTAAAGATAAATAATGGGGAGCACATAAAAGAAATAATAAATAATGAAACTCAATGGATACTCACACCATCTACTCTTCCATATACAAGATTATAAAATTCGCCCAATATGTTCTCATCGAATAGTTCGGTACAGGAAACTCCACTATTTATTGATCCGATCCTATCTACCTACAATCGTCCAGCTGTAACTAAATGATTTCTACTGCCTCATATTTTCATGGTCAATCACTACTGCATTCGGACGGACCCCACATTTCAACTGCGATTCGAAGGCTGCAATTTCGATGAACAACTGAGGTGACTGTTTGAGAAAAGGCAACAGTTCATATTGTTCTGATCATTTTGCAAGCCTTAAGACTGAGCGTGAACCATCAATGTAGAAAGTGAACTGACTCAAGATTTATTTCAGTGCTTCATCTCTTTGACCAACACTTACATACAATAAGTGTTGAGCATTTCTCTCATGTGAGCTATGTGCTTCATCTGTCCCTTCTTCATGTGGTCATTTTTCTTTCGATCTCCTCCTCTTAATCCACTTCTTCTTTTTCTTCTCCTTTTCTTTTTTCTTTTTCTCCTTCTTTTTTTCCTCTTCTGCTTCTCTTCATCTTCCTTTTCTTCATGATTTTTTTCATCTTCATCTTATTTGTTTCTTCTCCTACTTTACATTCTACTTCTTTGTCTCCTCCCCTCTCCTCCTTAGCTTCTTCTTATTTATTATCTTCTTCCTTTTGCTTCGGTTTCAACTTATTCCCCTGGTTCTCTTCCTCAGCAGTTGCATAGCTGTCCATATGTTGAGTTTATGGATTGCTGCAAATGTAGTTGCATTGCCCTTTTGAGATATATGCTTTTCGAATGCATCAATCTCCTCTTATATGTATTGTAAATGACACATGGAGAGACATGTCTCCCGAGGAGACATGTCTATCCATTACAATACATAAAATAACAAATATATACAATATCTCATATATTAATATTCATATTCATATATATATATCACACTTATATATGTAATATATATGTATATTTATATTGGTCTCGTAGGTTTAACTGATTGAAGCTACCAAACATTAACATTCCCTCTTAGCTGGGGAGGATAAACAAGAATTTGAACAATATATTACCTCAATGTAAAAAATGGTTTTGGAATATCAACTCATTTGACTTCCTAGTCTATTGAATGCCAACTCATTTGGCAAATGTCATCTCATTTGACATTTTAAAGTCAACTCATTTGACTTTGAATATGAATGCCAACTTTTTTGACATTCGTGAATGTCAAGTCATTTGACACTCACTAGGTGCTTAAATGTTAATAAGGTACGTGCACTTGCATTCTCATAATGCATACCATATAAACATCCACCATGCAAAGTATAATCTATCATGATCTGCATAGGCATCGTAAGATATCCATCATAATAGATTAAGTTATTGAAAGATTGTCAACTTTCAATAACTTCTACAAATACAAGTGATGATCATTCGAAAGTGGTCACTTCCTCACGATGTACATAGGGGGCATGCCCATTGCACACAGACTTTTAGACTCCCTTCGAATCCAAATCTCTGTATTTTTCTTGCAAGAACACTCTTGGAAAAGATCAAGGTAAATATCTCTTATAATTCTATAATAAAATAGGAGAGAGAGACTAATATAATTCTGAAGAATAATAATTTTTCATCAATCCAATATAAGATAGATAAACATATAATTTAAATATATATTCTCCTTAACAATATGAATTACTAATAATTATTATTCTTTACAAAAATCTCTCTCACACACACAGATATATATATGAATGTGAAAGAGAGAACATAATATGTCTCATTAGTTTTACCTTATAGAATCGATGATTAAGTCTTGTAGGGGCACCTTGAACTTGACACCTCTCATGTGCAAGTACCTTACCTTCTTTTGAGTACACCTTGGCTCTTTTTATATGAGTAGTTTTCATCTTCCTTGACTCAACGAGCTCTATCGTCCTTCTCCTTAAAGTATCGATTCCGACATGCATGCTTTTGATAAGAATTTAAATAAGTGAAGTAGGTGTAGGCTCTTTTCAATATCATTCCACATCAGTCTTGTGTATTGCTCACTTTTGTCTTCCCCCATGCGTATGGTAACTTAGTCAAGTAATTCTTTGGGGGTCGACTTGTATCCTTCGAAATCTATAAACTCTCCATGGTGGCGGAAATTATTTCTTTTGTTGAGCTTAATGGGTCTAATGACAAAGAGTTTGATGGGTTTTGAAAATGTCTTCCTTGTTAGTGGCAATGCTCATTCTCCCATAAGAAGTGTAATGTAAAACCTCAGCCACAGACAATATAGTTTGCTTGCTCTTGCACAAGATATTGCGGAGATTTTGGCAGAGAAGCTTGGAGCATTAAAAGAGGAGAGATGCCCTCTTTTTACTTGAGAACAACCTTAATTATGGGTGTGTCCCCAACAGTTGGTACCTTGCTACTTCTCTCGTATACGTCTTATCATGAATTACGATCTCATACCCATGTAATGTGGATGACAATGTGTCAGATCATGACATGCTTGTAATCCTTATGTGGATTCCATTTGGTCACTCGGTAAGTATGTAACTATACTAGTTATATTCATTGATCTCGGTTAGTTCTTCTTGCTTTCTTTATGTGTACTCCGTTCTATGTGTCTTGTTCCGAGTTTAGAGTTGTTTACTTTCACTTCGTAGGCGGTGGGTGTAATCCATAGAGTGTCTCTCCACATAGGTAATCCCTTGATTCGTGCTTTGATGTGTATACTATACAATTGATGTTTGAATGAATCCTCTCAATGAAATTGGGGACATGAATCACTTATGTTCTTAAATCCTTTATTTGTTTATATTTCTAGCCATGCTTTAGGCTTTCATTGATATCCGCAAAGTTCAATCACTTCATTGGGGCTAGTTTAAAAGTTTCATAAAAATATATATTTCTGCTGTTTCATTTGCAGCTTGGCTCTGATGCTATGTTGAGTTTATGGATCTTTGCAAATGTAGTTGCATTGCCCTTTTGAGGTATATGATTTTCACTCTTTTGGGTTGGGCTGAAGCCCTCTTGGGCTGATTCTACTAGGACTGGTTGCTTTAGGTTGTGCATTTAGGATGAGTGGTCTACTTATATGGAGATACCCAACTTTCTGCTGAGGATGGGTTTTGATTTTGTTTGATGGGTGGGTATTTGCCTTTGAGCCTATGTCTTAGGCTTGGTTTCCCCCTTTACTAGGCAGATTGTTCCTAGTTCAGAAGGCTTTCCTGTGCTCTTGGGTTTATTAAAATAATCTTTATTTTTCTTTTTAATGCTCACTATTGTATTTTATTGTATCTCTGTAAATATTAGAATATTTCTAATATTTAGGTGTAGTCTAGAATAGAATGTTTCTATTTTATTCGACTCTCCTCTTTGTATATATAGATCATTTTGATCTCTGATTAATAAGAAAGTATTTTTCCATTTACGTTTGTAACATGGTATCAGAGCCAGTGCTTCAAATTTTTTCGAAAAATTTATAATTTATGTTGAAATTATTTGTTACGTTTTTTCGAAATTATTTATGAGATTTCACCAAGAACCTGGCTAGGGTTTCTGCAAATCGTGGACCAATCACGTGCGTCTGAAGCAACTTGCATCCGTATATTTTCCATAACCTACTGGTTTGAAAAATCCGTGCCTGTATCCTTAGGAAAGCTCGTGATTTTTTCTGCAAATCACGTCCAAATCACACGTGTCTGAAGCAGCTCGTGTTTGTATATTTTCAAGCTCATTTGACAGAAAAATCGCGATTGTAGGGTCAAGGATCAGTTCGTTTTGTCTCCATTCTTCATCGTTTGTGCTCTCCTTGCAAAAAATCCACCATTAGTATCAAGAAATCTGAGTTTTTTCAAGCTTTTTTCAGCCAGGGCTTTTTTTTCAAAACCTTAATTTTTGGGGTTGGAATTTTTTTTTGTTTTCAAATTCTTGGTGGGTTTTTTGAGATCTCAAATGGGTCTTCATCAGATTTTTTGTGGGTGCCTCGATTTTTGTGCCTCAATTTTTGAGCCAGTGGATTTGGATTTCGACAGCGTATTATTTTTGGGTTTTTCGAGCTCTCGCCTGTGTACTCCAATTTTTCTCGATCTTTCATTTTTTCACCTCGAAGATTGTGCCATTTGAGATATTCGCATATTATGAGCATTTGTATCAGCAACATCAGACGTCAGAGTCAATTAAAAGGCAAGCCATTGCTGCCCAACACTCAGAGCAAAAAGAATCTATCTACCATGCCTTTATGGCCAGCATACCTACAGATCATGTGAAATCTTCTGCTTGGTACATAGATTCCGATGCCTCTCGACATTTCACTCGTAGGCGTGATTGTGCTGTTGAATTCACTCCCTATTCTGACTTAGTAATCTTTGGAGGTGGCGAAGAATACAATATTGTCGGCAAGGGCAATGTTCAGATTCAGTCCGAAGGAAAAAGACTCATGTTCCTCAATGTATGTTATGTTCTTGGCATGAAACATAATCTTTTCTCTGTTAGTCAGATTATAAAGCACTCCCCTCAGTTGGATGTTGTTTTCAGTGGAAATAAGTGTTCGATTATTGATCGTGTTTCTTGCACTACACTTGCTGTCGGTCTTGAGGATCATGGTATTTATAGGCTTGTAGATTCAAGCAATTCCCTTGAGTGTGCCTTCATCGCCAAATCATCTGCTCTCAGTAGCCTTTGGCATCAGTGATACGATCACCTGAACATTCAATATCTAGCACAACTTGCTCGAGATAATTTAGTCCATGGCCGACCTGATATCCAGACCTAGAACCATCGCGTTTGTGGAGCTTGCCAAGCAGGGAAGCAACATAGGACACCATTTAAGGATGGTGAATCATGGCGGGCATCTAAAGTAATCCAGCTGGTCCACGCTAATATATGTGATCCTATGAATACTCCTTTTGTTACTGGGAACATTTATTTCTTACTCTTTGTGGATGATTTTAGTCGCAAAATCTGGGTGTATTTTCTTAAGCAAAAATTAGATGCTTTTCCTGTATTTCAGCAGTTTAAAGCTCTAGTAGAAAAAGAGTTTGGTTCCTCCATCCATACTCTTAGGACCGATAATGAGGGGGAATTCTATTCTTCTGCTTTCTCTGCCTTCTGTACTACTCATGGCATTAGACGTCAGTTCACCACACCTCACACCCCTTAGCAAAACGGTGTTGTAGAGGGTCGAAACCGTACCATCACAGAAATGGCTAGGGCTATGCTAGAACATAAAAATGTTCCCAAAAAATATTGGGTAGAAGCAGTATCCACAACTGTCTACCTTCTTAACCGGTCACCCACCCTTGCAGTTAACCATAAGACTCCTGAGGAAGCTTGGTCTGGTCGCAAACCTAGGATCAACCATTTGAAAGTTTTTGGCTCTCTAGCATATGTATGGATTCCTGATGCCAAACGCACTAAGTTGGATTCCAAAAGCTAGAAACTCATGTTTATAGGATACAGTCACACACATAAGGCCTACAGACTGATTGCTGTAAATACTGATCATTTAATCTTCAGTCGTGATGTTGTGTTTGATGAGGAACTCAGACCATTTTCGCTCTCTGCCTCCCCACCGCATTCTGAGATTTAGTCTTCAACAATCTCTAACTTGGGTTCTTCTATTTTATATGAGTCATCTGATGCTACTGATACACCACCTTAGCCACTCCCAGATAATATTGCTCCTGCTCTTACCCCTCATCCAGCTATTCCAACAACATCTGATATTGACTCCTCGACTCTTCGGCCAAAATGGTGGGCTCAAACGATTAGTGATCTTCGTCCTAATGAACTCATTGAAGGTAGAACCTCTAGAAATAAGAGCATTCAGCACAACACGGTTAATATTGCTCTTATGGCCAACATCCACAGTATCCCTGAACCCCAGAGATATGTAGAGGCCAAAGGAATTCCAGAATGGGAACAGGCAATGGATGCTGAGCTTCAGAGTCTTCAAAAGAACCACACCTGGGTTCTTTCAGATCTCCCTCCTGGGAAGAAACCTATTAGCTGTAAATGGGTCTATAAGGTCAAGTACCATGCAGATGGTACCTTGGACAAATACAAAGCCAGACTTGTTGCTCGAGGATTCACCCAGCCTGAAGGCATTGACTATGAGGATACCTTTGCTCTGACAGCCAAGATGAGCACTATTTGCATTCTTCTTGCCATTGCAGCTCAATATGGTTGGAAAGTTCATCAGATGGATGTGAAGAGTGCTTTTCTCAATGGTGAATTATAGGAAGAAGTCTACATGACGCAGCCCCTAGGTTTCAAGGTTGCCGGTTCAGAACCAAAAGTATGTAGACTCCAAAAGGCCCTCTATGGTCTTAAACAGGCCCCTAGGGCTTGGTAGATAAAGATTGATTAGTACTTGGTTGCTCAGGGATTTTAGCATAGGCCGTTAGACAGTAATCTGTATATTAAACACTCTGGTAATGATATTCTTTTTCTTGTTGTCTATGTGGATGATTTGATCATTATTGGGAGTTCAAAACATTTGATTTTAGAAATCAAACAAGATCTATGTAGAACTTTTGATATGATAGATCTCGGATTGCTTCATTATTGTTTATGTATTGAGGTTTGGCAGATTGACAACAGTATTTTTTTGTCTCAGTCCAAGTATGCTAGAAATTGCTTGACAAGTTTCGAATGCAGGATTGCAAACCTGCCTCCACTCCTATGGAGACTGGTTTGAAATTGTTCGCACAATCTGATTCTCCTCCTGTAGATGAAACACTCTTCAGGTAGCTAGTAGGTATTCTCATCTACCTTACTAATACTAGACCTGATCTTAGTTTTGCAGTTAGCTGCATCTCACGGTTCATGATGAACCCCAAGACTGATCATTGGATTGCAGCAAAACGTGTGTTACGCTATGTACATGGTACTTTAGATTATGGTCTTCTTTACACAAGGAGCACTACCCCTTAGCTCAGTGGATTCACTGATTTCGATTGGGCCGGCTCAGTTGATGACAGGAAATCTACTTCTGGCTATGTGTTCAGTATCGGATTTGCAGCAGTTACTTGGACCAGTAAGAAGCAACAGGCACATGCACTCTCCTCTACAAAAGCAGAATATAGAGGAGCTGTCAAGGAAGCTTGTGAAGTAGTTTGGCTCTGTCAGATGCTTGCAGATATGCATATTCCTCAAGCAGGTCCGAATTCTTTGTTTTCAGACAATCAGGGAGTACTCAAACTTGCCAAGAACCCAGTGTTTCATGAACGAACCAAGCACATAGAGCTTCATTGCCATTACATCCGACAATTAGTAGAAGATGGATCTATTCAATTACTCTATGTCCCTACCTCAGAGCAATCAGCAGATATTTTCACAAAACCTCTTGGTCCTGACAAGTTTGTTAAATTCAGGGGATCTATTGGTGTAGTAAATAGATTGAGCATTAAGGGGGGTTATTAAAATAATCTTTATGTTTCTTTTTAATGCTCACTATTGTATTTTATTATATCTCTGTAAATATTAGAATGTTTCTAATATTTAGGTGTAGTCTAGAATAGAATGTTTCTATTCTATTTGACTCTCCTCTTTGTATATATAGATCATTTTGATCTCTAATTAATAAGAAAGTATTCTGCCATTTACGTTTGTCACAGGGCTATGAAAAAGGTGTTTACTCTTAGGAGGTGGGCTTGGGGTTTTTTGTTTGCTCCCATCATGGCTTCTTTGATGATGGAGTTGTCTCCTATCAAGGCGGAGTTCAGGTTTGTGATTTGGGAGGTGAAGGTTATCCCAATTGAAGGAGAGGGTAGTTGGGGTACCATTGATTATGGTTTTGATGGCTGGAATTGTCACTTCCTAGGCCTTGGTATCGCGTTTCTACTCCCTACTTCTATTGAGGTAGATCCTTTCGCTATAGAGGTGGGAAGGGAGTTTGCCGCGGGTTGGAAGATCTTTGAGAATGTTGGCTTGAACTGGTGGTCTAGATGTTTTTGGACATTTGGTTTTGATAGAGAAAGGGGGATAGACTATTTGCTGCCTGAGTTTGGGTGCTGGGTCTTTTGGGAATGATTTTGCCTCCCCCTGTTTGTGTCTTTTCATCTTGTGGCTGGGTGTTTGTTGGTAGTTTTAAAGGGCTCACCCGAGTCTTTTTTTATTGTTTTAGGCTAAAGCTTGCAGCTTTTGTGGGGGCTTGTCCCATGACGATCTTTGACAATGCTGACTATGGTTGGTGTTTTAGTCGCATCCGAACCTTTGTTTTTGACACAGGAAGACCTAAGATGCTGTTTTTTCTTGATATTGGTCACTAGGTGCCATTAATGTGCTATTAGCTGTATCTAGTGTCTACCCTTTGGGCTTGTTCTCTCATTGTACCATGGGCCAACGCCCTCTTTTTTCCTTTTTATCAAAACCAAATTTAAGTATACTATTGATGGTTTTATAAAAATTTAAGTTGCCAATCTCTACAGTCCAACAAAGTTTCAGCATGTCAAGTGGAAAAATGGTCAATACAGCCATCAAATTACAGGTCCGCTTCTCACAACATAATTCATAGTCTCAAACACAAACTTTGGAGTAGTCTGTTAATAGGCTCAAAATATTTGACCGCAAATATAAACTGAATGAAAATATTCATCACCAATAATAAAATCTGCATGGAACCTGCACAATTATATAATAGATGACTATTTTTTCTTATGCTGTAGAAGACATATTTTAATCCTCAATGAAGTTCACGCCACTAAAGTTTTGCAAAAAATAGTCTTTATTCTCATTGCTCAATTTTATGAAGCTGGAGGAGAGAATACTTCAATAAAATTTCCACAACAATTATATCAGCCCTTCTAGGAAATCAAGTTGCACTTTTGAAATATCTGAAACCTCACAAGTTGGCAAGAAAACCAACTCTACTACCACTGTAATATCTCCAATGAATATTTTCCCCCAAATTTCTTAAAATGTATCACAAAAATTTAAACAAATAATTTCATGCAATTGGTTTTCAAATTATCCAACAAAATGCCACAAAACACCCTGATAAAATAGTCTTAGAAATATCGTTGCATTTCAATCTCAAGTATTACAATAACAAGATCCAATCATAAACATAGAAAACTGCAGTTAGATTGGATAATATGAAATAAAGAGTTTAAGCACAAGTGAGATACTTGTGTGATATTTCAAGTAGACAACGGGTTTCTGTCCACTGCCTCTAAGCTCATGGGTTTTTGTCCTCAAATTGGATGAAAGATGAGCTTCCAAATTCTCCAAGAGAAGAAATCAAAACATAATTTAAGCATAATGCAAATGAGCCCTCTTTCTTATTTTAAGCACAACCTAGTGACTCTTCTCATTTCTTTCTCTGTTTCTTTATTTCCCTCAAAAATATCCTCTTATAAAATAATAACGTGACATCTAATAAAATGAACTTAAGTTTAATAGTTGCTTTATTAATAGAGCATTGAATCTTCAGGCATTACAAATTACTGATCAGATGGACTCAGATTATCAAGTGTGATAGCTCGTTGGAAAGGTCTCGACAAGACACTTCTAGTCCAACACTGAAATGCTAAGAATACCGAGGTCTACTGACTTACTATAAATAGTAAGTATCTTGAAACCCCACAGAAACAACTCTGGTTGGCGTGAAACTGGAATTACTCAGGTCAATTCGCCCTCCAATCCCTGCAGTGTTCTGATTAGCCCACAAGACCGAGACAAAATGGGCTATCAACACATAATAAATTGATGGCCAATAAAAAGAGGACATTACATGAAATTTATTAGAATTGTTAAGGCCCTTGACGATGGCTTTGAACCCTAGAGAAAATTTATCTCCACGAGGGATGTGAACTGATATAATGGGGCATTGTCTTGTATGGCATATATCAGACTTATAATTGGAGATCCTGAGATATCCCTTTGAAACCTTCCTAGGGCTTCCTCTAAAACTTGGGGGTTTTAGAAGCTAGGACTTCTTCATCCCCATCTAATTTGGAAAAGTCACTCAAGCTCAATAAATCTTTTATTGATGAGATGAGCAGGTTCTAAAACCATCTTTGCATCAAGCTCAGCCATTTCAAAAGCTTGTCATAATTTCCTTTGAAAGGATCCCATTAACTATGCCGAGGTTCCTCCAATTCCAAAATATATTTTAAATTTAATGTCTTTCCTATTAACTGTGCTGATACATAAATGCAGCAGTGTCAGGTGCTTGAAGGATCAGAAGGGAGCTGGTGAAGTCCTTGGAATGGTACTTTTAGTCAAGAGCTATATATCCAGTTGGGTAACCATTATCTGCTTATTGGCCTTGGAGGCTTTTTGTATTAGAAACAGTGCATGTTAAAGTTGGTGTTAGCTTGGGATTCTGGAAGGTTCTATTGATTATTTGTTTCCTTCGAAAATGTATCCTTCTATGACACCAAATTTCAAGGGTGGAGTTGGCGGCATACATGGCGGATGCATTTTTTGGGACAGTATTTTTAGGGGGCCATTTTTTGGTGATGATGATTTAAAAATAAGATTCTTATAAAAATATAACAAATTTCTAGTACCTGTACAATAAAGCATTCGACATGTACATTCCAGAACTTGATCACCTAACATTAAAGTTGAACTGAGATTCCCTATGAGAGTCGACACGCAAATTAACAAAATTTCATCACTTTTCTTATCAATGTACATGTATATTATTTAAAAATTACAACAAAATATCCTAAAGCTGCAACTTCCAACCACAAATTGTTGGGGACTCTGCAATTCAAATAAATAGCGAGTCTGCATGTATTCAGATATTATGAAATAAGACCTGTTTACCGCTTGAGATTGAATGAGCCAATGTCACCAGAAATGGCCATGCTTAGCCTATAATAAAATCAAGCTAAGGGCACAGAAAATGCTTAGATACAGCATTCTAGACATGAACACTTTGAGAGGTGCAGGCCCCATTTAAGTCATAAGGATCTACAAGCATATATGCAATAAAAGAGGATGTTGTATATAAGATGGTAAGAAGTGGAATTGTTCTTGATGTTCTTCCATGCATATGAACCAAATCACCTTTTTAGAGGCCAAAATGTTTTGAACTTTGATGGCAGTAGTAGTTGCATGAAAGAAATGAAGGGAATGATATGTACTCCTAGTTGTCAAACAATCCACATAATTTGACCTTAGCCCAAAGAACTGCACTTCATTCAAACCAGAAGCAACATTGTGTAGAGCATGTGACATGGACGTACAATATACCAAACTAGGAGGGACAAGTAGGAGTATGAGCTTGAATAGCTCCTGGATTCTTGAAAGGCAGAACTTGCCAACCCATACCCTAGGAACTGGCGCTTGCACATCGTATCCCATAAATTTTCAAGAATTGAGAAATCTAGTGGACTATCTATCATTTTTGTGTTTCAACTTAAAACAAAAAGAGTTTATCTTTTTAGTTGGGCTCTAGCGGACAAATAGCCATCCTTTGGTGTTGAGCATCTCCTTTAAAAAATTTAAATTCCGGAGAGAAATTCTAGTTTTTTTCAACAATCTGGAGAAGGTTGGGGGGTGTTTTTGATTTGTCCTTGCATTTCCAAAATGTTTCCAGTAGAGGGCAAGATGCATCTTAAAGTACATAGGTTTATATTCTATAATTTGTAACCATTTTTGGATATAATTCATTGAAGCTATGCTTATCTTGTTCTTGTTTCGAAGTGATAAAACTTGATGCTTTGGACATTCTATAGCTTTAATAACAAGGGGTTGCCTGATACAGCGCCTGGGGTGGCCCAACTGAAATGACAACCAACCCAGTCGATCTTGTACCAGTATAATCCAAGAACACAAAATAATCAATTAAGACATGTAAAACCCAACCATAACACCATTATCTGCACAAGAGCAACAAATCAATCAAGTTTCTTGGAAATTAAGATAACATAAAGTATTTTAAAGTTAAAACATCATGGACTTTCACAGACACTTCGGGTTAGTTCTTTTAGTAAGAGTTGATTGTTTACATATGCTTCACACAGAGCAATCCAACAGAATAGATTTGAATTATCTTTGTGCAAATTCTTTGATTCCCCTTTCCAAACCAATTTACAGACTTTTTAATCTTTTTTGCTGAAGTGCTTATCTAATAAATCAGAATGAGTTTTTAGCTTCCCTTTCTCTTACATTATTTTCCAACACAGCCTCCATCCCTTCCAATCTTTGCCCTCTTATCTTTTTGCATTTATCTCCACCTCAGTGCTGCCTAGCTGCCTGCTTGGCTTTTTCCAAATTTGAAAATTTCTCCTAAAGAGAAGAGATGGTCATTTTCCTCTTACGTCTTGTTTTTCACCCTCCTATATGAAATGGAGAGCTAACTCTTTCTTCTCTCTTCAACTTGCAACAGCTGAAAACTTGGTTTTGATACCATCTGATGTGGGCATGCTGTACCAATATGAAATCCCACAGCTTAAATAATTAAGGAAGGAAAGAAAAACCCAACCATAAGACCAGTATCCCCACAAGAAAACGAGGCTAATTGAGTTTCTGGAAATCACTGGAAGATAAGGTTTTCGAAATATTACGAACCTTCACAAATGCTTGGGGCAGACCCTTTTAATAAGGATAGACTGTTTACATGTGCTTCATATAAAGCAATCTAATGCAATAGCATTTATTATCTTTAATATCTGCTCTGCAGATCTGTGAATTGTCCTTTCCAAACCAACTTACAGACCCTTTTTTCTTTTCTTTTCTGAAATGCTAATCTAATTAATCAGAATGAAAGCTTTTTAGCTCCCCTGCTTCTCTTCTTTATTTACAACACAGTGTGTCCATTCCATTCCTGGCCTCTTGTCTTCTTGCGACCCTCTCCACCTTACCACTGCCTACCTGTCTGCTTTTTTTTCTTTAAATTTGAAACTCTCTTCAAAAAATAAATGACTCAAATTCACGAAAATATTAGCATTTATATATTCATTTTATAATGAGGATTTCCTGTCAACCAAAGATGCTTTTGCATTGTTTCCTTTCCACTAGATTTCCTTAAAAGCAATTGGAAATATCAACATTGGCAATTTTACTTATTATTCCTTTATGTTGTCATTCCTGTATTGTCTCTAGTAAATATTGTTTCTAGTGGGAGAAAGCTAGATATATATTTTTCTTTTAAATACTTCCTTTTATGCTTTTCTAACCATTCAGTTCTCTAATTACAGAATGGGGTAAGGGGTTTTATGCTTGACACATATGACTTCAAAGGAGATGTATGGCTTTGTCACTCAACTGGTGGCCAGTGCTATGATGCTACAGCATTTGTATGTCTGGCTAAGATGCTTTCGTTGAATGTCTGTCTGTCTGTCTTTTATTTACTAAACAGTACAACTGAAAAGTTCCCGTGCTTCGAATTGAATATAGAATAACCCTGTATAGTGCCTTTTTTGAGAGTTGGCATTCTATGGCATTGTGAACTTCAGGGCCCAGCAATTGATACCCTGAAAGAGATTGAAGCGTTCTTGTCCGCAAATCCTTCTGAAATTGTCACTCTTATTCTAGAAGATTATGTTCATGCTCCCAGTGGGCTGACAAATGTATTTACAGCAGCTGGATTAATGAAATATTGGTTTCCACTGTCAAAAATGCCTAAAAATGGTGGAGATTGGCCTCTTGTCAGTGACATGGTAGCCAATAACCAACGTTTGCTTGTATTTACATCAATATCCTCAAAGGAGCAAAGTGAAGGGATAGCATATGAATGGAATTATATTGTGGAGAATCAATGTAAGATGGTTTTCTATGCACGTTAGATTTTCTTTGGAGATTAACTTCCTGGAGTTTGCATTTATAACCTAGCATGGTTATCCATAGCACTGGCTGATTTTTGTATGGTTGCAGATGGGGATGGTGGAATGCATGCAGGATCCTGTCCTAATCGTGCAGAATCATCATCTTTAAATGATCTCTCTAAGTCACTTGTTTTAGAAAATTTTTTCCGATCAATTCCAGTAAAGCTGCTTTCTTGTGTGGACAATTCGGACCCACTCTCTGAAATGATAAAAACTTGCTATGCTGCTGCTGGAAATAGATGGGCAAACTTTCTAGCAGTTGATTTTTACAAGGTATGTTTTTATTAAGAATTGAAGGCATTAATGGGTGTTTTCATTTAGAATTTTAAAAATATTTTTGTATTATAATTCAATGCATGTTCCCAATGAAGCCAATGGGTAAAGAGGTCAGAGGGTGAAAAATTCTAAATAAAAAAGTCACTGTTACTTTAAGGGGTCTGGTTGCTTTGTAACTATTGCCAAGATGCTTGAGGAAATTAAATGTCTTTAGTGGGAAAGACTACAACTAGATGTCAACTTTAGATGCCTAATTCATAAGAGATGTAATTCCTCCCAAAAATCTGTAATTGTTAACTATTTGTGCTCTGATCAGAGAAGTGATGGTGGAGGGGCATTTCAAGATGTTGATACTCTGAATGGGGGCCTAATTTGTAACTGTAATGATATTCGTGCTTGCCAGGTAAGCTGAAGATTGGTTTAAATTCTGTTTTGAATTATCAATGAGATATTTATGGTAGTTGCACATTGACTCTAAACTCGGTGTCGTAATAAGTTTGTTCTGCTATTCTTATTTTGCAGTCTGGAGCCACACCTCAAGCATGCAATCAGTCCTTGGAGGTGCATTTGTGAGCTGGTATAATCTCCCACAAATATGAATATTGATGTCCTCCTTGCGTAGAATATCAGACTCTTCTCTATATTAAGTCATTTAGTTAAGCATCGAGAATATAATTTGCAGTAGTCTTTGAAGCTGCATGATTGTTTCAAGAGAAATCTACAAGAAAATGTGACTGAAACTTCTTACAAACCTGAAAGATATTGCAAAGAAGGAAAATTGGATATATCTTCAAAATAAATTCCCCATCAAGAACTTCTCTCTTTAATATTTGGTTAATGGAGTTGATAGTCCTAGTGCTCAAAGGTGTGGGCATTTCTCACTCATACCTCTTACACCTAATGAAAGGAACGTTTTGTGTTTGTTTTTCTTTTTCTTTTTGAACTTTTTGGAGTAATGAAACCTATTGGTGTGTAGATTTTTTCTGGCAGAGAGGGAGGGAGGGGTGTGATTAGGTAAATTATTCACAGAAAGAGAGATGATTTTGGGTAAATTATTTCTCAAAAGGCACTTGGTTTAATGGTAAAGTCCATGTTGTAAGTATCTAAATGGCGTAGAATTCATATTTTCTACAATACAAAAAAAAGTTGAGGACTTAATAGTATGAATGACAAAATGTAAACTAGTTGTAGAACGATTCGGCCTTTATGTCACAAAGAAAGTGAGAGCGAACTTAAATTATTTAATAATATATTTGCTTACATGTCCAAATGAGTCTTTTACATCATGAAAATTTTAGATTAATTAATTGTTGTTATTAAAACAAGTTTCACTATATTAAAAAATGGACCTAATCTAGGCTAGTTAATAAATGCAGCCACCATGAAACAATTAACCTAGATTAAATTCAAAGACGGGTTGATAATTGAATAACAATAAATGTGCTAATTAAACAACTAAGTGAGGTATATAAAGTGTTGAGGTTTGATTACAACTGTTGTGGATTGGAGTCTTGGCACATGTACTAACTAATACAATCAAATTGTGATATTGCTATTAGGGTTCAACTGTGTATTTTTTGAGTCAAACTCATTGACTCATGTTTCATGAGTAGTGGTTCACATGAACCCATCTCTCATGGGAATGGATGGAACACTTAGCATTAATTGGATGGAGGTGATGCAGAGGTGAAGCATCAAGACTTCCCTAAAGGTCACCCATCCCAGTACTACTCTAGTTCGAGCTTGCTTAAGTACAAAGTTTCCTCCATGGTTAAATCCACTTTGCTTGCGACCTCATTTACAAAACCTTCACCAAGTGTTGTACCTTATGAATCATTAACTAGAAAGGCTCTTAAGCTCATCAATTGATAAATATACATTTTTTTTCGTCAAGTCAAATTGTGATATTGCTATCGGGATTCAACTATGTAGTTTTTGAGTCAACTTATTGATTTATGCTTCATGAGTAGTGGTTCACACAAACCCATCTCTCATGAGAATGAATAAAACACTTAGCAGTCATTGGATCTAGGTGATGCTCAAAATGGTGAAGCATTGAGACATTCTTAGGAGGTCACTCATCACAATAGTACTCCAACTTTAGCGTGCTTAACCATAGGGTTTCCTCCATGCGACAACCACTCTAGTTGAACCCCATTTGCAAAATCTCTACCTAGTGTTGTGCCTTATGAACCATACATTAGAAAGCCCCATAAGCTCATCGATTGATAAGTAGGAGATATTTTTCACAAGTCAATTATTATATTGCTATTAGGATTCAACTGTGTAGTTTTTGAGTCAAACTCATTGACTCATGTTTCATGAGTAGTGGTTGATAAGATACTATCTCTCATGAGAATGAATGAAGCACTTAGCATTCATTGGATCTAGGTGATGTTCACAAAGGTAAAACACTAAGACTTTTTGGGAGGTCACCCATCTCATTACCATTCCAACTTGAGCACCCTTAACTACGAAGTTTCCTCCATGGTTACACCCACTCTACTTGCAACCTCATTTACAAAACCTTCATCAAGTGTTGTGCTTTATGAACCATTCATTAGAAAGCCCCTTAAGCTTATCAATTGATAAATGAGAGATATTTTCCACAACAAGTCAAGTTGTGATATTTTTATTGGGATTCAACTGTGTAGTTTTCAAGTCAACTCATTGACTCATGTTTCATCAGTAGTGGTTCACATGAACCCATCTTTCATAAGAATGAATGGAACCCTTAGCACTAATTGGATCTAGGTGAGGCTCACATAGATGAAGCACTGAGACTTCTTAGAACCACCCATCCCAGTTGTACTCTAGCTCATGCGTGCTTAACTACATAGTTTCCTGCATGGTTAAGCCCACTTTGTGTGCAACCCCATTTGTAAAACATTCACCAAGTGTTGTGCCTTAGAAACCATTCATTAGAAAGCCCAAGCTCATATGTTGATAAGTAGGAGATATTTTCCACACGAAGTCAAATTGTGATGTTATTATCAAGATTCAATTGTGTAGTTTTTGAGTCAAACTCATTGACTCACGTTTCATGAGTAGTGGTTCACACGAACTGATCTGTCTAGCGAGTAAATGGAGGCATACACATTCTTTTTGCTACTCCACTGTCAATTATAAATTGTTAAGCTAGGTTGATCTTAGCATCCAATGCTTGCATGCGATTGGTAAAAACCTATCTTGTGAAACTCCTAATATATATCACTTGTATGCTACTAGTGAAAGTGAACTCTACCATATTATTGGACACTTAGTTTTGGTTGAGCATCTTCCTACACTCTTCTTGCGCTATAAAAATGATAACCTAATCTATAAGTAGATTGGAGGTCTTCAATGTTGGTTATCACCTTAGGATAAGTGATATAAGATAAATTAAGAGAACAATTTCCCTCACATAGTCATTTTCTTATCCCTAGCTATGATGTCAAGAAGCCAACTCTTGTACTGAGCTCAATTTATTATTATATGACGCTCACAAAATATCAAGACATTGATCTAAAATATGCTATGCAAAGGGTTTACACTTTAAGCTAGCTAACACAATTACATTACCTAGAATAGATTTATTGCACTACATAATTGTTTTAGTCTTGAGGTTATTTTACTGGTCACACATTTGTAATATATGAAACTACATTGGTTGGCCTCTATCAAAACACATATACATCAACTATTACAAAGTCATAAAGTAAAAATATCCATTCCCTTCAATAAAAGGATAATCATAATATGTACATTATTTATTTGATAAAGGATAAATAATAACAATACCTTAGTTTTGAGTACAAAACATTTTCATGTCATACCAATTGTAAATCGTAGCATGCCATTGTCCACCCAATAGTTATAAAGATATAATATCATATCATATATGGTAATGAGTACCATTAATTTTCCTTTATTACAAAGGTCATCCATAGGAATTGATATTAACAATGATATTTAAACAACATAAAGGACAAGTTAAAAAATTACTAGGATGGCTCCCGCTCCTCCTTTTCAAATTTCTGGAGCCCTTGCGCATGTTTCCCCCGCTGCGGTCTCTGACCCCGACTGGCGTCTGGGTGGTGGTGCGGTTAAGGGCGAATGTTGTTTGGCTGCTTCTGCGGGTGGGGGAAGGGCTTCACCTGCCCCTCGTTCGGCCTTTGAGTTGCCTGCTTCTTGTCTAGGGTCTCCTGGCTCTGGAGGTAGGTCTTTTGCGGACGTGGCTGCCTTTGAAGCCGGCCTACATGATGCTTCCATCTCATCTGGTCCCTCTCACTTTTCGACTGTTAGTGCTTTAAAGCCTATAAGGGTTTCTTTAGATCCTGATTCAGTTGAAGACATTTTCCATACGGCTGAAGACCTTTCGTCTCTTGCTGCCATTTTTCGCTTCCGCGGCTACTGGCCCTCTCTTGCCGATTTACATGGCTGGATCTCCAAGAACTGGTTGCCACTGATAAATAAAAAAGCCCACATCTTCCCGTGTGCTAGGGGTTTTTTTATTGTTAAATTTCAATGCACCATTGACAGAAAAATTATTTTGTGTCACAATAATTTTTCTTGGCAGGGCAGATTTCCTCTCATGGCCAAACCATGGCACATGGATTTCGATCCTCTCTCGAAATCCTTTAATAAGATCCCTACCTGGGTCCGTCTCCCTAATCTTCCGTTACATCTTTGGCAAGATTCGATTTTTGAAACTATTGGGAATGCTATTGGGGATTTCTTATATGTGGATGCTGATACTTCGGATATTCTCCACTCAACTTGTGCTCGCTTTCTTGTTGACTTGGATGTCTCTAAGGGCCTTCCTGAGGCGATTTGTTTGGATTCCCCGAGGGGTTCTTGGACACAATTGTTGGATTATGAGGGTGTCCCTTTTCGTTGCAGGATATGCCACTTGACGGGTCATATTGATGCTCGTTGTGCTGCTGGGAAATCCAAACCTAGGCGACCACCTTCTTGGTGGTCAAAGGCCTCCTCTGAGCACTACACGGTGAAACATTCCTTGGTTGCTCCTGACGATTCTGAGGCTGAGGCTAGATCCATGCTGGCGACTGAGGAGGATGCTCTGGTGGGTCTTTCCTTGGATGCTTCTAAGGACTTTGTGGCTGAGGATTGCGTTCTGTCCGAGCTGGTGGTGGAGGTGGATGCTTTGGTCTCTTCCCCTGGTTCGGATGTCCCTCCTAGGGGTCAGGCGTCTTCTGATTCTCTCACGGAGGTTGGTGCGGCTTTTGCGTCCCCTGGGTTCCTCAGGTCTTTGTCTTCTGAGGCATAGGTTGCTGAGGCTGCGAAGATTGAGGACGGTTGGATCGCGGTTAAGTGGAAGAAGAAGTCTTTTTCTTCTGCCCCCCCTTTAGATAGGGTCCTTCGGTCGGGTAAGGGAAAATTCATATCAAAAGGAAAATCCTTTGTTTCCTTATGTTGACCGATTTTTTGTGTTGGTGAACTGGTTGCTTTTCTGGTTCATTGGTCTCTGGTCTGGGAGGTTTTTCAGGTTGCTATTCCAGTCTGTTGACCTTCCAGGTTCGAGTACTGTTTTAGTTGTTTTATCTGGTCACATATGTTGGTCTCAGGTCCCTGTTTAACCTGGTTTAGTTGTTTTGCTAGTTTCAGGTTTCTTTTTAACTTGGTCGTGCTTAATGGTTTATCTTTCTCTTAGATGTAAAGGGTTTCGGGGCCCCTTCAAAACCTGCTTTTGCCTTAATCTAAAACATTATCAATCTAAAAAAAAAACAATGATATTTAAACCCTTCAGTAGTGGAATTGATTATTTGAACACAAAATTACACATCTTCTTACATACACCTAAGGGTTCCCATTGTTGGATAACTAAGAAGGGTGTGAATCAATTATCTACAGGTCCTTTAATTAGTTTTCAACTTTAAATTCTTCTCAACATCTAGTCTTAATAATAAGATTGGTTTAAGCATTTAATTGACCACCATAGTATGCATAAGAAAATTAGAAAATATCATGCAAAATAGTCAATCACACTTTGACACCAATATTTAACATGGAAACCCAATTTGGGTAAAACACTCTAGGAATGGTCATCCAAAAATAATTCACTCTGCTGAAGTGAGCTTGGTTAAGAGCCAATCCTATTAAAGGTTTCAAACACTTTTGCTAGATGTGACCCTATTAAGGGGTTTTCACCAAAGATCAATTACATTTGTCACCCTACAATGAGTGGCCTTATCAAATGACTTAGTACATTTGTTAGAATGCCGTCTTACAAAGAATTTAGAAATAAGATTGTTAAATCCACTTGGTTAAGATATTTTCTACTACAATGGTTGGAAAGCAACAGTGAAATGATTTGATAAAATGTGCGACTAACTTTACCTATTAAGATCTCCTTTCTTCTCTTTGCTCTTCTTCAAACTCTTTCTTGCCGAGTGATCAACATTTAATCTTCATATGATCACTTTCCTTCACATGATTCACTCTTGCTTTAAATTCTGTTATGCTTGGTATACACTTCTGTGTTCACTTAGCTATCAACAACATTAATCTTCTTGTTTATCCTTTATGTAGATAATTTTTTTTGCTGCTAAATCACATTTATTAGGGTTTCCTTAAATTACTCTCATCCATTCAATCAAATCTCAACTCACATTCAATGTATCTGTTGTTCAGAAAAACATTTTATGAATCATGCCAACACGATCTCACCTTGTGTTAGAGTGGGGTTGCCATTGCACCAAAAGATCGATTTGTCAATGCTCGATACAACCACTCAACTTATAGTACATAAGAGGCGGTTAAGCCCTTGTCATGAATCCCAAGGGCAACGCTGAATAAATTTCTAACACCTTGGAACTTGAACTTTTCTTGGATCTTAAAGTAATCATTAAATCTTCACCATTTATTTGTTACATACCGATTTCATTCGTTGATTTCGCTAACTAACTTTGTTCCTTTATTAGAATCTTCTAGATCACTCCAGATCATCACTCAGTATCGTCCATCAATCAATTTTTCCAAAACTGTTCTTCTTTAGTGACATTCGTTTTTGTTTAACCAAATAACTTAATTTCTTTGGTTAAGACTTATTTACTTGATTAACACTAAGTGCTTGGTGACACTATTTTCTTAGTGCCATTATTTGCTCGATAACACTAGCACACCCTCAGTATAGTAGCATATTTTCGATTCACTTCAACAAAACAATACCTTTGCTTACCAACCACCATTTCTAGCTTAGTAACACACATTGAGTCCTTGTCTTTTTACTACTCAACTTCAATCCTTTATTATCGACCAATTTAGATGACTTGTACATCATTCTAACATTTCATCAAATCATAATGAAATCAATATTGCCTTGTCAAAGACATATTTATTAATTTCCCATTTAAGCTCATACACTTAACATCACTTCTTTATTCCATCGTCTATCTTTACCAACAATTTCTCTACTCAACATTACATATTTCAAGTTGATATAACAACTTACATAAATCAATAAGTCAATAGGCTTAACTTCAATGACAACATAACAATTGATCAGTTTCTTCTACATACCTTTGTTGCTATGTTGTCTAACCCTTTCATTGCTACTTTATTTGACCTTGTTCATCATTTACATTAGTTTGGAGGTAGCAATATTAGTTGGGATAAAACCCATTTATTGAGAAGAACTCCATTGAATACACCAAACTCCTTGTGGATAGAACCATGTTTCATTCCTTTCTAATATTGGTTTTTGAATTATATTTGCTAGTTCTTTTTACTCTCATTGATGCCATTGTATTGCATTGACTTCCTTCGCTTTGCATCTATCAATTCAACTATCAAAATTTTAAGGATGTTATAGAATCATTACACAAGACAAAAAAATCAAATTATCTATGGTTAATAAGAGTGAACTTGATTATATAGGAATTGTTTCTCTCATACAAAACATTAGCATTCAAAGATATAAGCAGATAAAATTGTACTTTTAATGCAATTTGGAATTGGTGAACTTAGACGAGGCCAGGGACATGGTAATGAGTAAGTAGGATATATGGTACATTCCCTAACTTGAAATGATTACATTGAATAATCAAACATATACATTTAAAGATATAATTTCCTTTTCATGGATTTGAAGAGTTGGTGATATTTAGAAAATCTTAAGTGAAATGGTACCCTTGACCCCTTGATTTTTCTTTCACATCCAAACATATTTACAAACTTCACATAATGCTATTTTTATCGTTCCCTTCATGCCCAATTCATTTTTAGTTTTCAATACCCTTACAAGTTGTTTGACATCCTCATGGTTTGTTTTGTTTACTTAATATTCAACTCATTTTCACTTTTCTGATTTTTTTATATTATCCTTGTTGTTCAATTCATTTCCAGGTGTAATCATATCTATGGTTTCCTTAGCGTTCATCTCTATTTCACATCCTTAAACACAATATGAAAATTCACATCCTTGTATATTTACAAGCTTCATCTAATTTTTTTGTATTGCTTCTTTCATGTTCATGTTCATTCTCAATTTTGTATACCTTTACTATTTGTTTGGGATTTTTTTAATATTTGTGATTTATTAACATTCAATTCAGTTTCACTTTTCTATTCTTTCAATGCTATCCTTGTTATTCTATTCATTTCCATTTATCTTATTTTTTCCATTGTTACATTGATGTAACACTAGAATAGTAAAATAGATATAGTTACACACTTTTTATACCCTTCCTTGCATTCGTCTAAGGGTATACAATACACTCTTCCTTGTAGTGAGATACACTCTGTGTCCCCTCTTTTTTTTTTTTTCAATTGCATTATTCCACGTTTGAAAGTGAATCCCTTAAACAACAAAATTGAAAACCTCAAACTTAATATTAATAGTTAAATTGAACCCCTTAATCAAAATTTATATGTCATCTATTCTTATCTCTTAAAAATAATCTCCTCTCCCTTGTTGTTTGTAAACATATGGACCTTTGGTAAACATATGATTGTAGAACAATTGTTCTATAGTCTTTTATTTATATACGTGTCATTTATTTTTCTATTAACTATTAAATTGGATGTTAGTACATGTGCAACTTAAAAGACCTTTAGTTTGTGGTATCAACCTTTAATTAATTTTTAGTTTTGTGTTCTTGTTTGAACTCTTCGTATTCTATGACAATTAACCTTATGTAGAGTAGGAAAGGAATTGATCTTTCAATTTAAACACTTCAAATTTATTCATTTTCATAGCTTTCCATTATGATACATCAACATGTGGTTGCATTAAGTGAATATTAGATTTACAAATAAATAATTTTGTAGCATAATAACATAAATTATTATAAAGGAAAGTAAAAATTTTATAATGTAGTTTTCTAGGAAAATTAAAGTAAATACAACCAATATGCACCATATTCTTAGTTGCATTCAATTACTATTTTGTCTCATTGAAATGTTGGACCGCTTATCTTACTTTCATTGCATTATTCC
The DNA here is from genome assembly GCA_028749045.1 of Cupressus sempervirens. NCBI lineage: Eukaryota > Viridiplantae > Streptophyta > Pinopsida > Cupressales > Cupressaceae > Cupressus > Cupressus sempervirens. The sequence continues at coordinate 624,420,793 of CM053783.1, forward strand.
ATTTTATTATTACTTGTTCGTTGTTTACAAATAAATAGAATGTATTCAATCCTACTTAGTGAATGGAACTATTATATCCTATACATTACCTTGGATAGGTAACTTAGTGTGCCCCCCTAGCCTTGGCCTAGGACCCATTTTTATAATTGACCACCTATATCACTACGTCCAAAACCTCAAATCAATTTTTTTTTGACTTAGGGATTTGCCACATGTTATAGTCTCATTCATCTAATGTTGCAAAAATTTATAACAAAACCAATATTTTATCTATTGTTTCCTTGATCTTTCTTTACTTCTCATTTTTCTAAAACCTTAAACTCTTAAACTTCTAAACTCTTACATATTGATTCACATCCTAACATATATTCAAACTTCATATAATTCTCTTCATGTTCATTTAATTTGAAGTTTTCTATACCTCAATTAATTATTTCAAACAATTCAACAACTTACAGAGATGGCAAGCGGGAGTGTGGAGAAGGGAGTGGGCGGGAATTTGGTTTTGAATCCTCTGGCAGAAATGTGACTATTCCGTCTGAGTCTGGAGTGCGAGCTGTGTTAGCCAGAGATTTGGGGTACGACCAACTGGAAAATTTGTCTTCCCACTGGTCAAGGACATTTCCTTGAAGGATAAAGGTATATACTCCATTGAAATATCAGATAAACTTATTGATAAGAACATCTCTTGTATGGATTTGACTTTGGTTGGAAGGTTTTTAGGGTCTAGACTTAACATTGAAGTTGTTAGGACCTGTGTGAGTAAGAAATGGAAGCTGAAAGGCCAGGTTGATATTACAATGATGGCCAAAGGGTGTCTTTCTTTTTTCTTTTCTTCTCAAGAAGACAAGTGGGATATCCTGTGTTGCAACCCTTAGGTCTTGGGGAAGCATACTTTGATTTCATAGAAATGGACGCCAAATTTACACTCTCTAGATGATTCCTCTATTCAAGCCCTTGTCTGGATTGGACTAACTGGCCTCCCACTTGAGTTTTGGGTGGAGGATGTGTTTCAGGGCATTGCCAACACATTTGGGGAGCTTCTTTCATTGGATCCTATGACTGTTTTTCAAAGAAGATTGAACTATGCTAGGTTTTGTGTTGGGGTTTTCTAGGGTACTGACTTGCCTAAATCTATCTTGCTCAAATCTAAGTTGGATATCTAGAATCAACATATTGAGTATGAATCTATTCCATTCACTTGATTTCATTGTAAAAAATCTAGCCACTAGGCTAAAAATTTCCCTTCTTTGAAGGGGGCTCCTAAGAAGGTCAAGAAAGTGTGGGTGAGAAAGACACATAACAATGTTACTAAGAACATTAAGAGTGGAGGTGAGTCTTTGGTAGTGGATGCTCCTCCATAGGAACAAATCTACAGTATAGAGAATCCTAAGAGTGGAGGTGAGCTCTCAGGTGTGGTTGTTGAGACTACTAAGAGTGGAGGTGAATCTTTGGGTGCGGATGTCCCTCAACCTGGCTTGGGAGTTAAGGATCTGGTGTTGGGGACTGAGGTTGGACTTTAGGCTATACTGTTAAATCCTAATAGTGGCTGTAGTGATAAGACCCAAGGAAGGGAAGAGATTTACCCCAAGAAAGGGGATGACAATGATCATGGGTTAATCCATAAGGATCAGTCTAGTGTTGAGAGTACTGAACCTCCGGCTTAGGTTGCTGTTCTGGTAGGTAGCTTTGTCAAAGGAGAAGTTGAGGATCTCTTAACTATTTCACAAGAGGAGGAAGCAATGTGGGAGGAGGAGATTTCAGGTGCCGATTGGATCCCAGCCGGTAAACAATCTAAAGCCAAAAAGAAAGGAGTAGGCAATAACAAAAAGGAAGTGGAGATTGCTGCTACCAAATCTAGGAATAAGAAAGGAGGCATCTCTAGCACATCCTCGAACCTAGAATCAAAAAAAAGGGATTCTAAATATAACAAGGGTAGAGATTGCTGTCCTTCCTCAACATCTACAAGGTTGATCCTCAAGAATGGGGGTGTTGGTTTTTTCCCTTGCCCAGTGGGAAGACCTTCTAACATGGAGAAAAGAACTGCCGAGACTAATAAAAGTATTGCGAATGGTAGTCAGAATGTTAATGTATAGATTAGTTATAAAGATTTAATGATGAATCCTATGTATACTTATGTTATTATTATTTATGTTTAGATATTAAAATATAATTACACACACATGCTGTTTCAACTTACATATATATTTTAATAATGTAAACAAAATAAATCTATGATAATCAAAGTAAATGACATCGTTAACCTTGCTAACTTGTATTAGCAGTGTAACATGTCAGATTTAACATATCGAGTTTATAATGGTTCAAACATTATAATATAATCCGTTTGTATAATATGTCAGGTTTAACATGGCGTATAGGTAATAGAAAGTCACGCCCAAAAACATGAGTCACAACTATTGGTTGTTACTCTTTGATTTGTCTCACCGCATATATATTCCCTTACCTCTGCGGATCTCCAAACACGCAGTGAACACATAATTAAACAAGTTTTCAAGTGGATGCTTAGTAGATCAGTGTTTAATCAGAAACAATTTCAGTAACATTATTCACCATCTAGAAAATTTGTCCCACCATATATTCTCACTATATATCAAGAAGTTGTTCTGAGTAATACAAGTCTCACAATCTGATACTTTAACAAGGTATCAGAGCAGATTCGAACCCTTGGGAATAAGAAAAATAGTCTAATATAAAATATGCACTGAAAATTTTAACAATACAAAGCATTAGACTTGCAACTCCATCCTACAACAAAGATTTCAGTGCCCCACTGGTCCACAATTTGTTTGGAGAAAAGGAAAGCAAAATTACCAAATCACTATTGAATAAATAAATAAATGACAGTACATGCACCAGAGCCATCTGAACTATATGGTTATAATTAGGAAGACATTGGAATTAATAAGGAGTGTACATCATCGAAGAAAAGAGATATGGGAATTGCTAATGCTGATTATGTGCGCAAGAGCCATTTGTGTGCCTTCATGGATTAAATGACAAATTTAATAGTAGTTGCCAAATTGTGGATTCAACAGTGGTCCTATATACTCCAACAATAGATATATCATTGTGTCTTCAACATTCCACATGATCTCATACACACTAGGCTTCACATTAATAGATACAATGATATAAAAATCATTGAAGAAGAAGCTTGTAGTTCTGGATTTCCTAATAGTGATTAGACTAGACAGTGTGCATATGTTCTATGAGATATACACTACAAGGGAAGTTTGTCTAATTCATGATGTATAAATTTGACAAAGCAAATGGACCACATATATAGACGAGAAGTAGGGAGAGGCCTATCAGTAGACTCCTTGAAAAATTTGTAAAAGATACTTGACTCCCATACTACTATAAATTTGCCTTGCAACAACATCATCCCAAAACGATGTTATAAATCTGGGGTGGGAGTTTCTTGTTCAGGCCATATAGGAATGGAGAGATTCTGTGCCTTTGTGTTGCAATCTAGATGAGATTTCCTTTGAATGCATGTTTTATAAGACTATGCTACCATGTTGTAACCATGCTGCTCCTCGCCCTCCATTTACTCTTTTGTTTTTGCTTGCCTTCAAACCCTAGCACATTACAGAGTGCCTGCTTGCTGAAAAGAAAGCAAAACAATGGTCGGTGGTTCTTTTTTTTTGGGGAGTTTGTTCACAAGAGAACAATGTTGCTTCCCCTTTATTTGTGATTCTTTCAGTTTTGCAATGAAGTTCAAATTTGTAGCTTGCTGATGGAAACTTTTCCCAATTGGTTTTTTCTTTATTTTGGGATGGATTTTGTTGTTAATTGATTCGTTGAGGCAGGTGAAAGATACTTCTTTAGCCGCTACCGTGTCAAATTTTGAGTGGAAAGATATACCAATTATTGAGACAAAGTAGGGGAGGAGATTTTCGATGGAACTCTATTTTTCAATCCTTTGATATTAAGAAACTTGTTAATTAGAGTTCAATGAATGGGAATTTTAATAAAAAAGATAGTTATAAAATATATAACTAACTATTGATTCAGCAATACCACGAAAAGGAAATAAGAAAGAAAATACAGAGCAATACCACTCTACGAGAATAAAGATATAAATGCATATATTTCTTGAACAATTAGACAATCTTGCATGAAATTATGTATTTATAAATATTTAAATACATTTCAGGTATGTATAGAAACTCGAATCTCTTAAATGGAGAGACGAAAATAATCTGTTCCATAACTTTGGGAGGAACCTTATTATAATTTATAATTATAATTATTGGCAAAGAATATATATATGTGCCTTGGAGCTATAACATTGGAGGCTTCTCACCAAAGAACATGAATTATAGATGAATTCAACTTTCTAGTAATTAAGTAACATGAGACTCATTGAACCATTGTTTTCGTCCATTTGGAAGGAGAAAAGTCCTAGAGGTGGCTCAAGAAAATTGTTCCATGGCATCAACTTTTGGCCTCTGTGCAACTTCATCTCCAGTAGGATGGTCGAAGCTCTACCAAATCATCTCAGACAGACTATCACCTCCTAATAGCACAAAATGACCAAAATCCAAGATGACAACACTAGAAGCTCTTTGTCTCACACTTGACGACCCACTTGGCACCCACAATCATATGATGTGGGGACACAAAGAGCGTATTCGAGGCAATAAGGAAGTTATCATCAAAGTAGTAGACCTAGAGTGAGGGAATATATCCAAGACACGTGACCCATAGAAAGGATCGAGTGACGAGGTCTTTTCAAGGAAGATTGCAAGGTTCGCTTATAAACTAAGAAACTGAGCCATTAAACGAACAAGGGCCCACAAGATATGAATAAATAGGAATTGATGTATTTGGTGGAATGACATTGATGTCTAGATGGTGTGCATATTGATAATGATTCTCTTTCTTGGAAATGGAGAAAGAAATGATGGTAAACAAGCATTATTTGATACATGGGCATGTGATACATTGTGAAAGCCATACCAATGTGGCTTGAGTTACAAGGAGATAGGTTGTGTCCGAATATATGCAACTTTGTTGGTGTACCTATATGTTCAATAATATAAGAGTAGGAATCTAACATTGTAAGGGGGAATGATAACCAATGTTCTATTAATGATAACCAATGTTCTATTCCCATTTGAACCGTCCCTATATGGGAGTAGAAAAGATGTACTAAAATTTGACAAATTCTTACATGGAGGCATTTTTTGATTTGATGCATATGGACCTTCATTGGAGCAACTTATATTATTATTGCAAATAAGTATTTATTATCCTCAGGTATTGCATGTATCTACTCATTGTAGTCTCTCTCTTATTTTGTATTTCTATAATTACTATAAAGAGCTATTTGCTTTGATCTTTTCCTTTGTCTCTGAGGATGTTCTTGCAAGAAAAGAAGATTGGTACATTAGGCATGCTACCAAATATTGTGTAGACTCAATCTTATGATAGTAGCTCCAAAGATGTTGTGAATTAGGATTCATGAATCATTTGATGATTAGGCTAGATAATGTGAGTTTCTCGAAGAAAATATCTTTGATGATTGAAATTATGAGAGGGAGTCTAACAGTTCATTAGAGGCAACCTTGGAGAAAGAGAGGGAGCAGAAAATAAAAATGCTTAAATCAAACTTTTGATGATATTGATTAAGAAGAAGTAGACCTTGTTGATGGATTCAACACTAGTTAGAAACTATAATATCTAAAGGACTATGATTCATGGGATAAAGTCTCATCTATGTAGGTTGGAAGGCTTTATGCTATCAGGATAGCCATTGAACTAGGGAAGCATGACATGAATTGCTTCCAAGAGGTTAGAAGAATGATAATAGATTCAGAGGAAGTCTGATACTTCATCCAAGAGAACCTTGTGTTAAGAGGTTAGAAAAGTTGATATCGAACTAAGAGGGAGAAACCTTATCTTTGATATGCTTTATGGTGAATGTTGTGACAACACCACATGATAGTATTTGTGGAGACTTCGTGCGAACTTTTGATGTCATACATGTATGAGCCTGTCCCCTCTATACATCATGAAGAAGTGATGACTTCTAAATGATTATCACTTGTATTAGGAGAAGTTGTTGTAAAGTGATGTCCTTACAATAACTTGTAGCATGATTCATTTTTGCAAAATTGTTTCATGTAAAGGCTTTATCTTATAAATCAACAACTAGGTGGTTGATATCATTCATTTGATTATCTAAAAGTTGCTTGTATAGATATATTTTCGATACTTGGTGTATATCTTGCCTTGATATTCTGATAGGCCAATACCATTATGAGTATTTGGTGATCATCATTAAATTGATGTTTTTGATAGGTCATTACTCTCGAGAGCTTGGTGAATATCTTATTATAGATATTCTGACAGACCAACTCTCATGTTATATGATGTCAAATAGAAGTTGATGAATATCATTTCATTAATGAATCAACCATATCTGACATTAAGAAGTCTTTTGATCAAAGATTTCTTCTATTTATTTTTATTACTAATCTAAGAGGAAGTGTTAATGTATAGATTAGTTATAAAGATTTAATTATGAATCCTATGTATACTTATGTTATTATTATTTATGTTTAGATTTAAATATAAATATAAATATAAATATAAATAAATAAATAAATAAATAAATAAATAAATAAATATATATATGCTGTTTCAACTTACATATATATTTTAATAATGTAAACAGAATAAATCTATGATAATCAAAGTAAATGACATCGTTAACCTTACTAACTTGTATTAGTAGTTTAACATGTCGGATTTAACATATCGAGTTTACAATGGTTCAAACATTATAATATAATCCGCTCGTATAATATGTTGAGTTTAACATGGTGTATAGGTAATAGAAAGTCATGCCCGATAGACGCGACTCAAACATGAGTCACAACTATCGGTTGTGACTCTCTGTTTTGTCTCACCGCATATATATTCCCTTACCTCCACAGATCTCCAAACACATAGTGAACACAAAATTAAACAAGTCTTCAAGTAGATGCTTTGGTAGATTAGCATTTAATCAGAAACAATTTCAGTAACATTATTCACCATCCAGAAAATTTGTCCCACTGTATATTCTCAATATATATCAAGAAGTTGTTCTGAGTAATACAAGTCTCACAGTCTAATACTTTAACATAGAGGACTATCTTTGAATCAAAACATTTTCATAAAATATGAAGATTATCTCATGGAATATTTGAGGGTTAAATAATCCTCACAAACATGACATTTTGAAAAATATGATTAGGGATAATAGGCCAGATATTTTGGTTATTCAGGAACCAAAGATGCTGAAGGAAAAAGTGGAAGGTCTTCCAATTTCTAGGGGTGGGAAGATCATAGGGAATGATTAAAAGGGAGCCTCAGGAGGTATGGCAGTTTTTTGGATTAATAGGTGGATTCAAGAAGATCTTATCTCTAAGAATAGAAACATGATGAATGTTAGATTTACTAACTCCAAGGATGGCTTCACTTGGGTTCTTACTAATGTCTATGCTCCCAATTCCAAGTGGGGAAGAAAGACTCTTTGGGAAGACATTTCTAACCAGAGAAAGCTTTTTGATAATGAGAACTAGATTGTTATGGGGGACTTCAACACCCCTCTAAAAGAAGCTAAAAAATGGGGAGGTAGTTAGATGAATCTGGATAATAGATTAGATCTTATGGACTTTATTGATAATAATCTTCTTCATGATCTTGACTTGCATGGGGTTAAGTACACTTGGACTAACAGAAGAATTGGAAATGATTTCATTTAGGTTAGGCTGAACCATGCTCTTGTAAGCAATGATTGGCTCCTTAATTACAAATGTTCTCTTAGTGCTCAAGTTTGTTTGGGTTCAGATCATTATCCAATTTTCCTTGTGGCTGATAAGCTTAATTATTTGAGAAATTTCCCCTTTAGGTTTGAAAAAATGTGGATTCTTCATCCTAACCTGGAGAACCTCATTAAGGAGTGGTGGGGTATTACTGTGGAAGGTACAACTATGTTTAAAGTTGCAGCTAAACTAAAAAATGTCAAGAAAAACATCAAAAAATGGAACAAAGAAACCTTTGGCAACATTTTTGAGAATACAAGTAAGATTTTGGAGGAACTAAAAGAAATATAGGATAAGATTCAAAAGGATGGATATGAGGCTATCTCTAGGGAGGAGGAAAGTGTAAAACTGGTTGAGATTCATGATATCATTTCCAAGGAGGAGATGTTTTGGAGGCAACAATCTAGAAAGACTTTTTTTGAAGGAAGGAGACAAAAATGCTAAGTATTTTCATATGACTACTTTGAAGCATAAGATGGCTAATAGAATTTCTAAGCTTAATATAGAAGAGGGAGTAACTAAGAATGAGGAGACTATTAAGAGGGAAGCTATGGAGTTTTTTAGTAAGTTGCTTCAAGGTGAACCCAATTTGGATATTGCTAAGAAGGATTTGTTTCTTGATTGTATTCCAAATTGCGTTTTTCATGATTAGAATAATTCTCTTACCTCCATCCCTTCTTCTGACGAGATTTCTAAGGCTATTTTCTCTTTTGATGGAGATAAAGCCCCAAGACCAGATAGGTTTCCTTTTTTGTTCTTTCATAAATTTTGGCATATCATTGGCACTGATGTTTGTAATGGAGTTAAGGAATTCTTTGGATCTAGAAATATTCTTAAAGAAGTGAATGGTACCTTCATTGCTCTTATTCTAAAGAATTTGAAAGTGGATAGTATGGATCAGTTTCTGCCTATTGGCCTTTGTAATTCTTTTTACAAGATTATCTCTAAAGTGCTGACCCTTAGAATTCTACCTCTCCTTCCTTTTATCATTTCTAGACAACAAAATGGGTTTGTTCTTGGTAGACAGATTCTGGACTCCATTATTACTGTGCATGGAAATATTCACTCTCTTTTGGTCTCTAAGAAAGTAGGGGTTCTTCTTAAACTGGACCTTTCCAAAGCTTATGATAGAGTGGATTGGAATTTCCTTCTTCGTGGTCTTGAAGCATTTGGGTTTAATAAGAGATTTAGGGATTTGATCTTCATCTTGGTCTCTTTTGCTACTTTTTCAGTGCTTGTTAATGGCTCTCCTACCCCTTTCTTTAAAGCTTCAAGAGGTCTTAGATAGGAGGACCCGATTTCTCCTATTCTTTTTATAATAATCTTGGCTGAATGCGTGGGGAGGATTTTGGAAAAAATGGTGATGAAGGGGGACTCTATATGTCTAAATCCTTCCTCCTTAGCTTTGATATGCTCTCATCAACAATTTGTTGACGACTTTATTGTTATGGGAGAGGCCTTGGTTAGAAATGTAAGGAGTCTTAAAAAAGCCTTGGAGGATTATGGGAACGCTTCTAGACAAACTATTAATTGAGCAAAAGTGTGATATACTTTATTAATGTCAATGAGCCTACGCAAAATAAAGTTAAAAAGATTATTGGCTATGAGATTGGTTCTTGCCCTAGTTCCTATTTGGGGTTACCTTTGTGTCTGGACCCTCCTGATAGCTTTTGGAGCTCATTGATTGACAAAATTCACATGAAACTTGCTGGCTAGAAAGGCTCCCTCCTTAGCCAGGCTAGAAAGGTTATTGTTCTAAAATCTATCCTCTAGAGTGTGCTGCTTTATGCTTTGAGTATTTTCAAAATTCCAAAGAAGTTTGCTCTGGTTATTGAATTTTTTTAGAAGATCTTCTTATGGACAGGTACGAAGATTTAAAAAAGGTTACCTTTGATTGCTTGGGAGAAAGTTTGTATGCCCCTTAATAAGGGTGGGCTTGGTCTGAGAAGATTTACAAATATGAATGAATTTTTATTGGCCAAATTATTATGGAGGTGGCACAAAGAGGAAAGGGAATGGAAGAATATTTGGGCTAACAAATAAAATAGGGATAACAATATTTTTAATCAATTCTTTCATAATGATTTGGGGCAAGTGGGATCCATGATCTGGAAAAATGCTCAGAAACATAAACACATAATAAGGAAAGGGGTCAGATGGAAGGTGGGTAATGGAAGACTTGTTGTTTTTTGGGAAGATACTTGGATTTTGGATCATCCACTTTGTGAGGATCCAAGGTGGAATAATTATATGAAGCAATGCAAGAATCTTCTTGGTATTTCTATGGTGGATTATTGAAAAAATGAGATGTGGGTGGACTTCAAAAAGTTGAATGAAAACTTGGCTGACCTTAACAAGAGTTTGAATGTTGTCTTTTCAAGTCAAAAGGAGGATGATTTGATATGGAAGCCTGATCCTAGTGGAATGTTCTCTATTTCCTTAGCCTATGCTAACTATTTTGAAATGCATCAAGTTTCTTGTTGGGCTAAGGCTTGGGTGAAAGGTTTAACACCTAAAATTAATATTTTCTTTTGGATTCTTTTGTAGGATAAGATCTTGATTTTAGACAATTTAGAGAAGAAATGATTCATCATTATCAATAGATGTGTTCTCTGTAAGAATGATTGTGAATCAGTCGACCATATTACTTTGCATTGCCCTTTTTCCAAAATGCTCTGGGATAAGGTGTGTAACCTACTGAATATGGTTTGGGTCTTTCCAACCACTATTCAAATGTTCTTTACTAGTTAGATACCTCCTTCCAAAAATGTTTTAATTTTAAGATTGTGTGATTTTATTCTTCACCATCTTTGTTGGGGTATTTGGAAGGAGTGCAATGACAAGGTCTTTTGAGGTGTGGAATTCAGTGCAGATCAAGTTTTTTGTAAAATAAAGGCTCTAATCATAGAGAATATCAAAGCTATTGGTTTTGGACAACAACCTCACAATGATTGGGAAGATAGGGTGATCCAAAATTGGAACCTTGGGATCTTGTGTAAGGACAAGCAAGACCCTAACTCGAGGGATAATGCTAGATGGGATAGCCGACCGGTGAATTGGTTCAAGATAAATTTTTATGGGGCCTCTAAAGGGAACCCGGGCATTGCTGGCTATAGAGTTGTTATTAGGAACTCTTATGGTGAGAAAGTGGGATGTATGGCTATTCCTATTGGTTGTCAAACTAATCATGTGGCTGAAGCTTGTTCCGCACTTCATGGTCTTATTTATTCTAAGAATCTAAATTTGAGAAAGGTTTGGGTGGAAGGAGACTCTCTCAATATCATTAATTGTCTTAATAATATTACTAAACCTTCATGGACTATTAACAATATTATTCTTTAGGCTAATAATATTATAAAATATTTTGATATATGTATTATTACCTATAACTTTAGGGAAGCTAACTGTGCTACTGATTGGGTTGCTAACGTGGCATGCCTAAGTGAGCAAAAAGTTATTTGGGATAATAATGATCCATTACCTGCTGATGGTCACCAATTTATCAATTATGATAAATTGAGGTTTAGGAAAAAATGTTTTAATAATGATTATGTTAGAGATTTTTAATTATGTGCTAATCACAATTGGGTTATGGTGGGTGATTATTTCCAAAATTTTCTTCGAATGCAGATTTTATTTTGGTGACAGTGTGTATAGGGTTTTACAGAGAAAGCTCTCTAGCGACATTGTAGGGAAGAACATGGGAGGTAAAAGGAAGAGAGTGGAACCTGCAAGCTACAAGGAATGTATGAAGAAAAAGGAGATCTGGGATATGTTAAGGTGTGGAAATTTTATTGGATTTATGGAAAGGCTCAAAGGAAACAATCTTGTCTTAACACAACAATTCATCAAAACATGGCAAAATGACTCTATTTTGGTTGGAATCCAGAGAATGGAGATGATTGAAGAGGTAATTGTGGAGGCCATGGGGTTGGATATGGATAGCATCAAATTCTATCAGGATAGGAAGTTTTCGGATAGGGCTATTGACAAATTCGTGGAGTCAGCAAAAGAGCGAAGTCGACTAGTGAAAATTGGTAACTCATATTTCAACCTTGCCTTTGTTTCTCGACCTTGGAGATTTTTTTTGTTTGTTATCATGGAATACATTACTCTAGATGGCCGATTTACAAAACTCTATGGTTATCATTTTATGTTAGCTAATCACTTTAGGCATGATGTAAGGATCAATTTCCCCTTTTACTTGAGGTAGTCTCTGAGTTTCTCTATCTATGCTATTTAAAATGATCTGAATAGGGAACATGTGTGTCATGAGGGTCTTATGGTTCTCATAATGAATGTTTTGAAATCCAAAAAGGCTGATAAACCTTGGGGCAGTTTGAAGGCAGTGGAGTATGAAACAAAGGGTAGTCTCCTGGAGAAAGATTATGATTTGGACACTAAAGATGATGCAGAGTGGGGTAATAAGAATTTGAAAGGGGGTATTGGAAGTATCTCTAAGAAGAAGAAGAAGATTGTTGAAGGAAGTGACTCTGACTGTTAAAGTGATTTTGTTGAGGAAATGGTGAGAGATTATTAGAAGAAGAGGAGCAGAGGTAAGGGTAAGGGCATTAAGGGTAATATTGATGATAGGGCTTCATCCCCATCAGATGATGAACCTCTTTCCCATAGAATGGAGAGGAAGCAAAAATTTGTGAGATTACAAGAGGAGAAGACTTAGAATACTATAAAGAATGTGACACTGGAAAGAGAGGATTATGGGGACCAGGAGCAAAGTCCATATTTTGACACGGTCAAGGGAGAGATTGGCTCTACCAGAGGCTTGTTAGGAAACCCCAAGACCATTCTGAAGGAGATTGGCATTTTGAAACAACAAATGCAGTTAATTGGAAAGGAAGTTGAGCAAGTCAACAAACTGGCCAGAGGGGAGCACACTTTGGGTCAACATATTGACTGGCTTTCTAAGGTAATTGGAAATGATGAAGAGGCTAAAAACCTTATGAACAAGATTCCATAGATTAACACTAATAATAGGGTGCTAGAAAAGGCTAATAGTGATAATTAGAAGAAGGTGACTAGACTAGAGACCAAGTTGAATAATATTGAAAAGATGATCAAGAAAATGGCAAATAATAATAGTAATTCCTTAAAGACAATGGTAGATAATGTGAGCAATCTCCTAAAAAAGCTTGAGCAAGAAAAAGGACATGATTCCCCTTTAGTGGTTGACAACCAGGGTCCTAGCAAATGAACTCGGGCTCATTCTAAGAAGAATGAGGCTATGGACAAGATGGAAGAGGTGAAGGCCATTGTGGAGAATATGCACATTCTGGTAGACTAGGCTGCTAACCTGATAAAGACTATATAGCTGTTCGGGTGTTGGTCTTTTGCTATTTTTTTTAGCTCTGTTTTTGGTTGGCCTTCTGTTTCTATGTTTCTCTTTGATTTGTTAGGAGGTCTATTTCATGTTGATCTTTTCTTTAAACTCTGTTGCTAGCTTTAGGCTTTTCTTTCATGACTCTAATTATTATGTAAAAGGTTTTGGGTCCTTTAAAACCTATTTTTACTTAACCAAAACTATTTATTTCACATCCTCATTATTTACATTCTTTCTATATACTCCTTTTTGTTCAATTCAATTCCAGTTATCACTATTTCTAGAGATATCTTGATGTAAAATTGAAACAATGAAATTGGAAATATTAATCCAACATTAATAGTTAAGTTACAACCCTTAATCCAATATTGGCATACACACACTTGTATGCATATAAATGCACATGTATATATTATGTGTGTGTGTGTGACTTTCCAAAATGGAGGACAATTTTGATACAACATAGACATGCATGTTTGTATTTAATATTCCAATGACATGGTCCAAATAAAAAAGCCCAAACAATTCAAACAAGAACAATAGTTCCAGGGAATAACTATATTCTTGATATAATTTCTTTAAATATTTTGGGTTGTTTACCTTGGACCTTCCTCATTGAATCTACTTGTTTTGGATGTGGTTATTAATTATGTCATATAATCAACCACACACACATACACGTATATACATACATACATACATACACATAAATGTATACATATATACATACATATATATATATATATATACATACATATATATATATATATATACATACATATATATATATATATATACATACATATATATATATACATACATATATATATATACACACACATACATATATATATATATATATATATACATACATACATATATATACATACATACATATATATATATATATACATACATATACACACACACACACACACACATATATATATCAATACATACATACAAATATACATACATACATACATACGTACGTATGTACGTACATACTACTTCAACCAATATTCCAGTTAACATTAATAAAACCTTCCAAAGCATAAAACTAATAACATATGTAATGCAAAAAAAGTAAAGAGCATCACATATACTCAAAATCATCACACATAGCACAATCATTTTTGTACATGGAAATCCTTGGCTAGAGGGAGAAAACCACAATGGAGATGAAACCCAAAGCCCTTCATTGTAGTAAATAAGTTTACCCTATTACGAGCTACAAATACGCTTTTTGAGGCTTCACCCTATTAGAAGTGATATTGTATACTATTAGGAGTACAATAAGATATGTTAGGATGTACCTTGCTAGAGGATTTAAAACACCTTATGAGTGTTCACCCTATTAAAGGATTTGTATAGACCAACTATTTAAGATCCACCCACTTAAGGGTTTTCCCCTCCTGTGACTATTAGGAAACAATACGTTGACTAATTTGGATTTAGCACTCCTTTCTAATCCACTCAATTTACTACTCTCTAATTCTATTTTCTATCTAATCTCTACACTTTGATTCAATCTCAACCCTAGCACACTGCAATCTAATAGTCAAATTCATCGAACAACATCATAACTATTTTTTGACAACAACACTAAGAATAGTATTGTATAACACCATTACTTTTTCCTCTTAATTAATACCATAAAATTTTGTGCTTGGAACTCCCTCACTATATTCATTTTTTCATATTTGATGCCATAATATTTTTCTCTTGATCACATCGATCTATATTAGGGTTTACATGCATTTTCTGCAAGAATGATCAAAATATGTTTGACCAATTTCAACTTTCTTTTGGAAATTTCTATGCATCTTGATCACCAACTGCCACCTCAACATATCCTCATCCATTATGACATGTCATAGTATTATTTAACTTCATCCAACTACTCATACCAATTACTGATCATTGATCCAATCTTGGTAACTAAAGAACATAAAATATTCATCTTCTAAGTCCATCTACTTTTGAGATCCTCACTCACCTATCATCCTCCTAAGTTGTGATCCTAAAATTAGTTCATTATAAGCATTTAGATGATATATATATGATCACAACACTTAATTCTTACTAGACATCGATCACTACCAATATAGTCTCATGATGTATTTCTTGTCTTTTGGTCACTGGACTTAGTTAATTTCTCTTCTGTTGACTAGGTTTGTTTCTTATCAATCATCCTCTTGGATTTTTGGTCACTCCCTTCATTTTATATGATTGGGTTACCATCAATGAAAAAAAAATATCAATGTAGATGACCACCTCATTAATATCCTCATCTCAATGCCAACACTCTCCCCCATTGGCATTGATGGAAAACTCTTAAGCTATTGACACTTATGTGAATATCAGTAAGGTACCTACAAACACTATTCTCAATTAATTAGAAAAAATTATTGAACATCTTTATTTTCCTTTTCTTCATATCATACTTATTTTACCTCTTTACATTTTCACATATTCTTCTCCCAATTTTTTCAACAATGACAAAGGAAATAAGATTTACTCAAATACTTCATGTTTCTTCTTCTCCTTCCTTTGTTGATTCTTGGATCCGATCACATATTTCCTTGTAGTTTTTTTGTGTAGACTCCTAATACATCATGGTTTCATCAAATAATGAATGATAATGATCTATCCATGCAAATTTGTAACCAACTCTTCAACAAAGTCTAGTGTACTCATGATAGCTAGTCCAATCAAGACTTCTATATTCTTGAAATTTTGTCGCATAAATTCTACGATGGCGGATAAATATGTTGTATCTCTAATAGAGTGATTACCCTTTTCTCCTATTTAGATTGACATCGATCATCTTATGTGTGATCATCTTCATTTGGAACTATATTTTGTTGTAGAAATTTTTATGGGATTAAACTACTCCACTCGTGTATCCAACTCCTTTTGTGTGTGCTCTTCTTTCTTGTCCAAGTCTTTTGTAAAATTTGAGACCTTATGAAATCTTTATCATAACTTGGAAACTTCCTTTAATTTAGTTAATTAGTTCAACTAACTCTCCAAGTGATTTCCTATTACTAGTATTTTTCTCCATTATCTTTATAGCTCTTTTCTTCTCATAGTTGTTTCCATCTAACTTCATAGCCACTTTATCTAATTTAGGTACTTGACCTTCTATTATCTTGACTATAACATCCATTTTGTGAATAATGTTTTCTTCAGGACTATATACAACATTAGGTACAAGGTCTGTAAGTATATCCCTTGCAGTCTTCAACACTCTTTCTTTCTTCTTATTTTCTCTAATCTTATCTCTTTTTGCCTTTCTTTTTAACTTTTTTAAAAGCACGTGTAGATCCTTCGGGATCATCCCTACAATATTTACAAGATTTTGGGGAACCTCTTCTTTATCTCTATCTTCATCTTCTATAGGACTAAACTCAACTCTAGACTTTCTCTTCTTTATTCCACTCTCTTCTCCAAAACTTAAATTTCTCCTCACACTAACTAAATCTTCCACTATTAGTGTCTCATCTTCCTTCTAGTCATCTACTGGTTGTGATATCTAAACTTTAGGTGTATGATATACTTATTCATAAGGTGTATCTTCAATTTTTATAGTCTCTATGCCAATTTTTTCAACATATTATGTTTTTATGTCATGAACTTTCTTTGGTCTATTAGTCAACACTTCTTCGATAATATCTACAAGAGTGGCTATTTGTACAAACAATTTTTTTCTATCTTCCATTATGAATGTGTCATAAATTTCCTTGAGATAACACTTCATATTACTTGGGGTTCTTAATGGCTTCCTATAAGACTAGAAAATAGGTAATTTTTCATAATGAAAGCAACCACAAACTATCAAATAAATGTAAACTAATCTAATCTACCATTGAAGCCATTGAAATGAAGGTGTATAAATAAATATGGAAAACACCCCCTTCACATGATGCTCCAATGTTATCCTTTCTTCTCCATAGAGTTGATGTTGATGTAGCTCCACTTGGCAAGGTGCACCTACAACTGAAAGAAAGCTGATGATATGATATCAAGCATACTTGGATCACGATTAGCCAAAATAAGTGCATAATGGCTCAATTTATAGGCTTTTGAAGCCAAATGCAAGAAATGGAAAGAAAGAATACAAAAGAGAAAATTGCCATAATCATGTGTGAAACTTAGAAATTACTATTGAAAAGAAACAAAAATTGGAAAATTATGACATAATAATTTTTATAGAAAGGTGTAAGAAAAATAGAAGAAGATAGTGTAATAAAAATGCATAGAAAGATGTAAGGTGTAAGCTAAAAATTAGCAATGTGTAAGAGTGGGAAATTTTTAATTTTAAAAACTCATAATTCCCTCTAAAATGGAAATTAGGAATATGAAATTAGGAAATAAGAAAATTTAAAATGGGAAATGAGAAATTAGAATTAGAATTTAGGAAATTAGGAATACCCACAATTCATAAAAATGGAATCAATTATTAATAAATATTAATTAATTGAGAAATATTAGTAAAGAGGAATAATTAATAGGGGGGATGAAATTTAATGATTAATACATAGGAATAGACTATGGGTTATCTAATCCTATAGGATAAATTAACAAATCAATTGGCCAAAATGATAAAATAAATGCAAGATTATCCTATTGAAGGATTGTGATGAAGATGAAAATGAAAATGAAATGCGATGATATTGGATTGGACCAAAGAAATGATCAAATTAAAAAAAATGATGCTAGATGAATGACATAAAATGACTACTTGTCAAAAATACATAACAAGGTTTGATGACATATGACATTTAATGAACATTGTAAATGCCACAAGATTAATTGATAGGGTTGACTAAAATATCACAAAAAAACATAGTCAATGCTATTAAATTATTAAATAAGGACATGATTGGACACTAAAGGACTCAACAATGTTGAGGATTTAATTGATGATATGCCAAGGAAACATGACATGTATTAATGAATGTTGATAAGGCATCGAAGGACGTAACAATACCTAAAGAATCGATGATGATATTGAAATGGTTTTGAATTTATCTTGACATGATGTATGATATTCATACATCATGGAAAGACAATTCCTATAATTGGGATTACAATACATGGTACACTTGTCACTATTGTGGAGAATATGGACACATTCTAGAGAATTGCCTCAAAACACATTTAAGAGGAAATTAGAGGAAATGGGTAAATGGAGAAATAATATGTTTCACTTGTCTCAAAGTTGGACATATTAGTAGAAACTACAAAATGAGATCACCAACATCAACACCAAGTAATGGAAATGACAAACATGAAAGAAAGAAAACATGGATAGAGATGGTAAGAGTTGGAACTAGTAGAGTAGAAAAAACTGTGACCACCCAATCTGATGGATCAGGTGATTACACCACATCTCTCTAAAGAAAGAAGGTATGTAGGAACTATATACTCAAAATGTTATATTTTAAATAAGTTCCTAGCATAAAAGCAATAAAGTTTCATAAATGCATAAGTAAAAGATGCATTAAGAATTGATAGACTACAAAACATCAATAATACAATATGTATTGACCGAGCTTTGTAGTATAGACTAAATGATTAAGGAAGATAATATACTAACCAAATAAATTATTTATGGTTGAGTGAGTAACCTTGACCAAGCTGAAATGAAGACCAAGCTAGCTGTCATACACCAACCAAGTATAAAGATAATAAATATAGACCTAAAATGAAAATTTGAAGGGATTTATCAAATTTGGACACTTATTTTCATTCACCAAGTGATCAAAGAGTTTATGAGAAGATTTCAAGGTGATTGAAGCAATTTTAGTGACCAATACAAAAGAATCATAGCAGTTTACCAATGAATTTGTGAAACAAAGTAAGTATTACTCTCAACACTAAGTTAAATATTTAGTGGAGATATGATTCCAAAAATATTTTGTTTTAGACCCTAGCTCATAATGGCATCTGGAAGTGAAATATTGAAGGAAAATAGTGCACAAATTATAAGAAATCACCAAATTCCTCCACCCAAGTTTACAAATTTAGTAAACCTTGAAAACACCACTGATGATATTGGAGCCTTATTGTCAATTTCACCTAGAGTCTTAACTGTTCAGGATGTAAGATCCTATTATCAATGTAAAGTAGGAGAAATTGGATATTTTGAGATTAGAATAGTTTATGATAAGCTATGTGTCGATGGAATCTTTAAGGATGAATATAAGATTTTTGTTAAGAAAGGGCTTACCTATGCCCTAGATTTTCCAAAGGTTTTTAAAGTCAAATGGATAAAGATTATGCTTAGGCATATTCATATCAATGGTTGGAAGGTGGCTGATCAAAATAAACAAGGCTATCATTTGCAGGGTAACTGGATACCCTACCTTGGATTGACTGAAGAGTATAAGAAGTGCAACAAAGAATGAAATTGAAAATCTGACCAAGAAAAAGTGGAATTGTCATGGTATGTTAATTGATGAAAATGTGGACCCATTAGTTGAATTTGATGTTCATGTGATTGCACACAAATTTTACCAATCATGCAAGTTGAACAATGTACCTTGTGTAGTAGTAGATTTGGGCTACAAAATTGTGAAGAAGGATCATTCTTATGATATTTCCAAGCCACAACTTCACCAACTTACAGAGAACTTAGAGGTAGTGAGGAAAGTGAAGAATACCTCTTGTAAGTTTGGATCTTTATTAGTTTGTATATTTTTCTATATACAAAACTCTTTTCTTACTATTGGAATAATTCCTTGGGATAGAAGTCAAACAACTATGAAGCAGATTAGTGATTTAATTAGTAGATTGGGAGAGAATTTTGAAGCAATAATGGACAAATTTTTTAAAGAATTCAAAATAAGGATGAGGAATAGAATGAGTATTCCAAAGTCAGTTGTAAGTACTATAATGAAATATGTTTTATTGTAGATAGATTTTGTTTATGCTCAAGTAGTTTTGCCAAGGATAGCATGGCTGAGGCCAATTCCCTATGAAGTAAACATAGATGAGCTCATTGCAGTAGATACTACACTTTTGGCCGATGAAATAGATGCAAATGCCAATCACTTTGGCACATATGAAACTATAATTGTTGAACTAACTAATGAATATGACACATCTAGAGTAGGAAAGCAATGCAAAAGAAAGATTACCGAGGGTGGAAATAATGAACAAGGAGAATGGTTTGGATAACCTAGAGAGGCTAAGGAAGGAAAAGGAGAAGAGCCTGTTGTTGTAAAGCCTAAGGCCACCAGGAAGAAAGAGATTGTTGTTATTAAGCCTAAGGTAAAGGTTGACCTAAAGAAGGACATGCAAGAAATGGTGACACCTCAGAAGCCAAAGGGCAAGGTGATCATCAACAGGAAAAAGACATCTCATCCCCCCGTACAGAAAGTAACTGGAAGTCCATTAAAGAAGAGGAAACCAACTGAAATACAAAAACATCTAACACAAGCAAAGCCAAGGAGGAAACTGGTCAAAGCACAAGAGGAGGAGGAAGATGATGAGAAGACCGAGTTTGATGAACCCCAAAAAAATCAAATAGTGAAGAGACTCCCTCCAATGATTGTGGATTAGGTATGTGAATGATTAAGAGAATAAAAAGGCATTATGGGATTCCAAGATATTCATTATGATTCTTTGAATAATGTTGATCAAGATAAGCTTGAAGGAGCTTTGATTGACATGATGATCAAATTTAGATGCACACCCATGGAATTAGGAGTTAGATTTCCAATAGGACTATATAATTGAGTAGATGCAAAATGGAAGTGGGCATTGTCCACCGAGAAATAAATAAGAGAGGCAAGAGTGGCACAAGTTATGGTAGATTTGGGGAAGACTCATATGTCTATTTCCCTCAAAGATTTTGTAAGAAGTTTATGATGAAAGACAATATTTAGACATGGAAAGAAGCATTTGGGTCTCTTATTCTATCTATGGAAATGAGGGAAGGCCGAGACATAATAGAATTTGAAGATGACTGGTGTAGGAGCACCTAGGTAAGGAAAACTAGTAGCCTAGTGTTCCTAGTTGAGTTTTAGCTTGTAGTGGCCTTAGCCAAGCTACTTGTGTAATAAAGGGGATAGTGAGTCCTAGAGTGTGTCTTTTCTATTAGGAGATCTAATTAGGTCCTTAGGAACATGAAATATTACTTAGTTGTCCAATGTTGTTAGGTGTGATGCAATTGTTGTCATTCTTGTCAAAGGTGGAAAGTATGCATTTGGAGGCTAGATTAGCCAACTAAGGGGTGGAATGAGGATTTCATGTCAAAAGTGAAATTTCCAAGAACATGGTATAGTTTCATGGGGTTTTTACCAAATTAGGTCTAATTAGGACAAAAGTTGTCAAGTTGCATGACAAACTTGCAAAATTGCAAAAGTTGCCATGACTTTTGTTGCAAAAAGTGCAATTTTGATGAAGAAGTTGAATAACCACCTCCAAGTGGTTGGATCAGGTGTAATAGACCTATATAAGACCTCCCTTGACCTGTAACAAGGGTGGGATGGCATTCTAAAGTAATTTTGGTTAATGAGCAAACATTTTTTTGTGTTATTTTACCATAGTATGAGATTTTTTCTTCTTGGGGGTACTTGATGGATTAAATTCCATATTGTACCTTGTTTGTGAGTTGGTAGATATTTTTAAATAGTTCTTTGTGTGACTAGATAGGTTGTTGAATCCATTTCTTTTCCTTTTTGTAAATATTTTGGTTTGTGCATTGTTGCTATCCTGAACTAGTCAATTTGTGAAGATGGGGTCATAACCCACCTTTCCACTGTGGCATCTATACAGTACCTTGGAATGTGTGAGGTGACTCCTTAAACTATATGCATGCAAGATGTTGGGCCTTGGAAATATTTTTCAGCTTTTTATAGTGATGCCATAGGCAAGCCAAGTGAGAATGGTTAGGGATCACAGAGTTTGAAATGACATTTAATGGGATTGAGTGCAATGAATGCTTTAGTTCAAGTGGATGGAGAGAAGGTCATGAGAGTGAAGAAGCCTTATGTATAAGGAGAAGTCCTGGTGACATCCTTAGGTAAGCATTTGATCAAACCCTTGTGAATCCTATCAAAAATTTTGGAAACCCTTGGTTTTAGGCCTAAAAATAGAAACCCTCTGTATGGATAGGTTGGGGAAGCGAGACCAGGTGAAGCTCAATGGTATTACAAAATGGTATTAGGATTTGAATTTAGTTTTCCACCTCATTAATACTTTTTTTAAGTTATATTCCAAAAGGTGAGTTTGGAGGCCTAATTCCTTGTAGCCCTACTAGGTCTAATTTGGAGCAATTTCTTGAAATCAATAGAGATTTTAGTGGATTTTTTGTGGGTGAGTATTGAAATGGCCTCAAAACCCTAGGGAAAAACCTCTCTATCCATGTTGAGTAGATTATGGCCATGTGTGGGTGTTTGGTGTAGATGAGCTAGTAAGGCATTTATGGAGTGCTGATTGGATGAAGTTAACTTTTACATTGGTCTGGACAAGTTGAAAGAGAAAAGGATTGGGAGTGTGACCCTCCCAAGTTAGGGTTGGTGAAAAAACCCTAAAGGGCTAGAGAAGAGGCCTAGAGGAGACCCTAGGAGAAGTTAGGGTTAAAAGAAAGGCTTGTCCTTACATAAAAGTGGTATCAGAGCCCCTAAAGATTAGGTATTGTGAATAGATGTTTCATACTGCAGAAGAGTTATTAGGTGAAACAATAATGGTGACTAATGTAGAGTTAGCCAAAGAAATGGAAGAGAAAAAGGAGAAAAATAAAATCCTTGAAGAAACCCTAGAAGAATTGAAGACAAAACTACAATAGGTTGTTGAAGAAACCAAGAATAAAGATGAAGAAGGTGAAAATAGTGAAAAAGGAAAGGCAAAGATTGATGAGGAGGACATCATACCTAAACCTAACCCTCCATTGGATGAAGTGCCATTCTTGAAGGTCATCAAAGCACTAGGAGGAAAATCCCTTGAAGGAATTCCATTGTTTAGTGGAAAGATGGACACTAATACAATAAGGGAATGGAGAAGCATTTTGAGTTTGAAGGTGTCATAGAGGCACAAAAGGTAAAGGTTGAAAAATCAAGACTCAGAGGATTAGCACTAACATGGTGGAAATTCTTGTAGGAGGAAAGGGTTAGTATGGGCATGATGCAGGAGCATCCAGAGGTATAAGGGCAATCCCGTGTCACCCAAAAAAATGTACTTAGACTTAGTTTTTGTTTCATGTCCTTACATTTTTGGATACCCATTTGGCTCAAATAAATGTTCCAACTCTCATAGTTCAACTATCAGTGCGTTTGAAAATCCTGAAAAAATAGGAGCATGTATTTGGGCCATCATTTCGGTAAACTAGAAGGTGTGAATTGGCCATATGAATGTAATCATGATTTAGAGAATTCCAAAAAAAGAATCAGGTCAATAAGCCCCACGGTTTGAAAGTTATTGCAGTTTTTTGAGTTTTGGAGACCTCCTAAGAATGCTTCAAAGTCAGGTTTGGGGCATTAAATGACCTCGAAAAGGGTTGAAAAATGGGGGACGAGCAAAGCTGGTCCATAGGGCTATAGAGCACTTTGAGAGATTTCTGAAAATGTAAACGGTTCGTCAATCGGAGCTACGGTTCAAAAGTTATGCCTCCCGAAAGTTCGGTTACCGTTTCTGGATTCTTCTAGATTTGCACCGACTTCTAACGCAGCTTCTGGAACCTTCTATTTCGTTAGTGGATGCCTACTAGCACTTTCTAGAATGTACTCCTAGTCCTTAACCCTCCGAGGTCTATTTAAGGAGATTTATGGCATTGTAAAAGGCAGTTCGGAGTGGAGTTTGAGAGGAGGTGCTAAAAGGAGAAATATTCTCCAGATTTATGCTATTGTAAGCCCTTAGGGCATGTTCTGAAGTTTATTTTCTCTGTACCATTTGTACTAGCTTATTTTCTCAGTTAATATAATTTTCCCTTTCTATTGGTTCCATTCTATTCTTGGGTTGTGTCCCCATCAAGTGGTATCAGAGCGGGTTTTCCTGAGTGTGTAGACAGAGCGCCGACTGTGAGGCAGTTTGCACCAGGACTGTGTGGTTGTGGGTTCGAGTTAGAAGATGCCTCCATGAAGAGAGTGTGGTGGAAGGGCCAGACCTATTGATCCTGAGGAGGTTAGAGCCCTCCAGAGGTAGGTACACGCATTACAAGAGGAGCTTCGTAGAGGAGCAAATGTTGCCGCAGGTGACAATAGTGAGGATGACAATGAAGAGGAAGTAATGGGACCAGAAGAGGAAGTTGATGGGGAAGTTCTGAATCCTGTAGAGGAAAGGCTTTTTAGGGCCATTACTAAGTTTGGGAAAAGACCTACAATTGAAGTGGGTATATTTTCAAGAAATCTGAAACCAGATGAGTTGATCGATTGGATCAATGAACTGGAAGAATACTTTGAGTATGAGGATATAAGGGACCTAGATAGGGTTAAGTTTGCAAAGGCCAAACTGAAAGTCCATGCCAAAATTTGGTGGCAAGAGGTTCAACTAGAAAGACTTAGAAGAGGAAAGGAGAAGATCACAAGATGGGATCGCATGGTGGACAAATTGAAGAAGCAGTTCATTCCTGTGGACTACGAGCTTGATCTGTTTAAGAAGATGCATGGGTTAAAGAAAGCAGGAAGATCAGTCCAAGAATATACAGAGGAGTTTTACCGACTCTTGATTAGAGTGGGGCATGTAGAAGCAAATAAGGAGAAGGTTTCTCTTTATATCAGTGGGTTGCGACCTAACATCCAGGAGGAATTAATTCTGGTAAGAATGACCAGCGTTGAAGAGGCATACTAGTTTGCCCTATGAGTTGAAGAGAAGCTGAATAAAAGGTTTGAAGGAAGACAAAGAGGGCGCGGTCAAGGAGGAAGGGGAAGCGGTAGATCATCTAGAGGCCGCAATGAAACCCAAAAGAAAAATGAAAATGTGGGTACTAGCAGAAACCAGAGGAATGAGGGTTTCAACTACTCCCATGATCAAGACATTGGAAATCAAAGAGGAAGAGGTAGAGGATGTGGACAAGGAAGAGGAGGCTTCCGTGGTACCTATTTCCATTGCAATGAAGAAGGTCATCGTGCCTTTGAATGCCCTCAACGACAAGGAAGGACAGATAGGAGAGCTGAGGGCCAAGCTAGGGTTGCTCATGTGGATGAGGATGCACAATCATCACATTCAGAGGATGCAGAAAGAGGAGAGACCTTGGTAAATGAAAGAGTCCTACTAAGTGATGAGAATGAACTAGGACAACGAAGGAGTTTGTTTCATACCAGATGCAAGTGTGAGGATAAATGTTGTGACATGATCATTGATGGTGGTAGCACTGATAACCTGGTATCAGAAGAGATGGTCTCTAAGATAAAGCTCAAGAGGGAGAAACATCCCCAACCCTATCAGATTTCTTGGGTAAAAGATGATCATAAGGTCCTGGTAAGTGAACAATGTTTAGTAAAATTCAAAATTGGGAGTTACCATGATGAAGTTCTCTGTGATGTTATTTCGATGGATGTTTGCCATCTATTGTTGGTTAGACCATGGCAGTTTGATAGAAATGCAAACACATACTCTCTGACAAAGGATGGAGTTCACCACAAATTGAAGCCCATGAAAAAGGAAGGTGAAAAGGTATGTAGCAGTGCTAGGATTTGTCTTGTTGATGGAAGGAAGTTTTTAGATGGCATGAAACATCAGCATATGTGCTATGCTTTGATTCCTAGGAAAGATAAAGAAGGTAGTAGTGAAATACCATTTGAAGTTTCAGAATTACTAGGGGAATTTGAAGATATTATCTTTGATAATGTTCCAGATGGATTGCCACTAGTAAGGCAAATTAGTCATCAGATATATCTGATTCCAGGAGCTAGTTTGCCTAACAAGGCTGCTCACAAGATGACTCCTACTGAAACAGAGGAGCTAAATAGATAGGTTCAGGAGTTTTTGAGGAAGGGCTTGATTCGAGAGAGCCTGAGTCCATGTGCAGTACATGCAGTACTTGCACCAAAGAAGGATGGAGAGTGGAGGATGTGTACAGATTCTCGAGCTATAAATAGGATAACCATCAAGTACCGGTTTCCTTTACCAAGGATGGATGATCTTATGGACTGCTTGAGTGGAGCTCAGTACTTCAAAAAGATAGATCTGAAGAGTGGCTATCATCAAATACGAATTTGAGAAGGAGATGAGTGGAAAACAGCCTTCAAGACCAAGGAGGGTCTTTATGAGTGGTTAGTCATGCCTTTGGATTGACGAACGCCCCAAGCACCTTCATGCGGCTCATGAATGAGGTACTTAAGAAGTTCTTGGGAAAATTTTTTATTGTCTATTTGAATGATATTTTAATTTTCAGCAAGACTTTGGAAGAAAATTTACTGCATATTCGTAGTGTCCTTGAAAGGCTAAGGGAAGAGAAACTGTTAATTAATCTAAAGAAGTGTGTCTTTGCAAAAAGGGAGTTAGTCTATTTGGGATTTGTTATATCACCTGAAGGTCTCAAAATGGATCTAGAGAAGGTAAAAGCCATCTTGGAATGGCCTACTCCAAGGTCTGCTACTGAGGTAAGATCATTTCATGGTCTGGTTAGTTTTTACAGGAAGTTTATTAAGAATTTCAGTGGCATATGTGCACCCCTAACTGATACAATAAGAGGGGATAGAAAAGAGTTCAAATGGACTGCAACAACTGCGAGAAGTTTTGAATTGCTGAAGAAGAAGGTGACTGAACAGCCTGTGTTGGCACTTCCAGATTTTAGAAAAGTATTCCAGGTGGATTGTGATGCTAGTGGTAGTGCTATTGGGGCTGTATTAAGCCAAGAAGGTAAGCCTATTGCATATTTTAGTGAAAAATTGAATGATACAAAGAAGAAGTATTCTATTTATGATCAAGAGTTCTATGCAATAGTTCAGGCCTTAAAGAAATGGAGGCATTATTTATTGCCAAAGGAGTTTGTTTTGTATACTGATCATCAGGCATTGCAATACCTAAATAGCCAAGGTAAATTGAATTAGAGGCATATGAAGTGGGTAGAATTCTTGCAGAGCTATACATTTGTGTTGAAGCATAGAAGTGGAAAATCTAACAGGGTTGCAGATGCACTAAGTAGGAGACAGTTGTTGCTTACAACAATGCAGGTTGAAGTAGTTGGGTTTGATGAACTCAAGAATTTGTATCCCGAGGATCTTGATTTTGCTGAAGCATGGAAAGCTTGTAAAGAACCTATTGCTGTAGATAGAACCAAGTGGTTAGACTATTTGATTCAGGATGGCATGTTGTTCAAAGGTAGTCAATTGTGCATTTCAAGGAGTTCCATGAGAAAAAATCTGATTAAGGAGAAACACAGTGGAGGGATGGTAGGACATTTTGGTCAGGATAAGACCATTGCCATTCTTAGAGAACATTATTTTTGGCCTCAAATTACACAGGATGTGAAGAAGTTTGTACAGAGTTGCCAGGTTTGTCAAGTTGCCAAGGGGTTTAGTCAAAATACTGGCCTATATCAGCCATTGCCTGTTCCATCAAGGCCATGGGAGGACATAAGTAAGGATTTTGTTCTTGGATTGCCAAGGACACAAAGGGGTAATGAATTAGTAGTCGTGGTGGTTGATAGGTTCTCCAAAATGGCACATTTCATTCCATGCCACAAAACTCATGATGCTGTCCATATTGCAGACTTGTTTTTCAAAGAGGTGGTAAGACTACATGGTCTTCCAAGGAGTATAGTTTCTAACAGAGATACTAAATTTGTGGGGTATTTCTGGAGGACATTGTGGAAGAAGTTGAGAACAGACTTGAAATTCAGTTCCACGCATCACCCACAGACTGATGCCCAAACAGAAGTGGTAAATAGAAGTTTGGGCAATTTGCTAAGATGTTTAGTTGGAGATAAGCCCAAGGGATGGGATTTGATTCTACCACAGACAGAGTTTGCTTACAATAACTTTGTAAATAGGAGTACTAAAAAATCACCATTTCAAATTGTATATGGGAATAGCCCAAGGACTGCACCAGAATTGAGGAAGATAGAACAAGGGGAGAGGACAAGTGCTGAAGTTGAGGAATTTGCTGAACACATCAAGCGTCTACATGAGGAGGTTCAAGCACACATTATCAAGATGAATCAACAGTATAAAGCTAGGGCTGATCAAAGGAGAAGACATAAGGAATTCCAAGTAGGGGATCTAGTCATGGTGCACTTACGAAAAAAAATATTTCCAGTGGGTACTTACAACAAGCTGAAAATGAAGAAATTTGGCCCCTGCAAAGTTTTGAAGAAACATAACTCAGGAAATGCATATGAGGTGGAGCTGCCAGATGGTATTCACATTTCTCCCATTTTCAACATTGCAGATTTAACAGAGTATCATGATGATGGTGCAGATGAGGAGTTGGTTTTAGAGCCATGTCCAATTCCTGCTTCTAAGAAGGAGGAGATAGAAGACATTCTAGATCATCGTGTGGGTAGGAGTACCAGAAACAGGCAGTATGAAGAGTATTTGGTCAAATGGAAAGGACAACCGATCGAGGACTCGACTTGGATTTTAGCAGCTGAGGTTTCCCATTTGGGATTTCCTCTACCATCCATAAAGTGAAAGGGTCACTTTTCAATCTACCCTGGGTGTCTGATGCAGGAGCATCCAGAGGTATAAGGGCAATCCTGTGTCACCCAAAAAAATGTACTTAGACTTAGTTTCTGTTTCATGTCTTTACATTTTTGGATACCCATTTGGCTCAAATAAAGGTTCCAACTCTCATAGTTCAACTATCAGTGCGTTAAATAGGAGCATGTATTTGGGCCATCATTTCAGTAAACTAGAGGGTGTGAATTGGCCAGATGAATGTAATCATGATTTAGAGCATTCCAAAAAAAAATCAGGTCAATAGGCCCCATGGTTTGAAAGTTATTGCAATTTTTTGGGTTTTGGAGACCTCCTAAGAATGCTTCAAAGTCAGGTTTAGGGCATTAAATGACCTCGAAAAGGGTCAAAAAATGGGGGATGAGTGATGCTTTTTCATAGGGCTATAGAGCGCTTTGAGAGCTTTCCGAAAATGTAAACGGTTCGTCAATCGGAGCTACGGTTCAAAAGTTATGCCTCCCAGAAGTTCGGTTACCGTTTCTGGATTCTTCTAGATTTGCACCGACTTCTAACGCAGCTTTCAAAACCTTCTATTTTGTCGGTGGATGCCTACTGCACTTTCTAGAATGTACTCCTAGTCCTTAACCCTCCGGGGTCTATTTAAGGAGATTTTTGGCATTGTAAAAGGCAGTTCGGAGTGGAGTTTGAGAGGAGGTGCTAAAAGGAGAAATATTCTCCAGATTTATGCTATTATAAGCCCTTAGGGCATGTTCTGAAGTTTTTTTTCTCTGTACTATTTGTACTAGCTTATTTTCTCAGTTAATATAATTTTCCCTTTCTGTTGGTTCCATTCTATTCTTGGGTTGTGTCCCCATCAGGGCAAGATGCCTATAGCTAATTAATATGCCATGGTGACTAAAATCAAGGAGAATTATCCATCAAAAGACTATGAATTACAATTGAATAGAAAGAGGAAAGGTCTAAAGTAGAAGGACTTAGATGTGGCCTCTTATATAGAGGAATTTTAAAAACTATGCCTAAGGTCCAAGATTTAAGAAGAGGAACCTATTAAAGTGGCAAGGTACTTGGGTAGACTAAAGTGGAGCATCCAAGAAGAACTAAGCCTATGGATGCTCGCCACTATTCAAAAGTGTCATCAAATGTCTCTTAAGGTGGAAGAAAAGAATAGGAATAAAGGATACTCAAACTTTAGGGGTAGAGGCAGAGGAAGAGACCAAAGAGGTCATAGAGGTGGATACCAAGGCAATAGTAATGATCAAAGAAGTCAAGGTGAGTCTAAACTTGCTGAGTAGGGTAATGAAACTACTTCAAGAGGAGGTTACACAAGAGGAAGAGGTACTCAAGGAGGATCAAATAGGGGATGATGTTTAGGTATGAGTAATTCATACTTTTCAAGTATGAAATATGATACTTGTGGACAGTTAGGGCACCCTTCCTATAGATGTACTGAAAAATATACCTCTTTAAACAATGATAAGAGGGTTGCTTACACTCATGAGGACAACATGAGTTCTAAGGTTTCTGAGATAGATCATATTGTGTCAGTGAGAAGAGAAAATAATGCTCAAGACAACATTGATTAGACAACTAGCTAAAGATGAACCCAAGCATAGAAGTTCCTTGTAGGTGCAAGATTTTGGGCAAGGTGTGCAAAGTTATTATGGATTTAGGCTCCATAGACAACATCATATCATAGGAAGAAGTGGAGAAAATCAAGTTGGTAAAGGTACCACATGTTAACCCATTAAAGGTCACATGGTTGAACAAATGACATAGTCTTTTGGTCAATGAGCAGACTTGGGTTGAGTTCTCAATTGTAGGCTATACAGACAAATTGCTCTATGATATATTGCCCATGGATGCATGTCATCTACTATTAGGAAGACTATGGAAATATGACAAAGGTGTTCTCTATGATGGGAAGGAGAATTCCATTTCTTTCAATAAAGATGGTAGGACTTTCAAGATCCAGTCCTTATTGGAGGAGGATGAATCACAATCCAAAACTCCTGGTATGTTGTTGAGTAGTGGAAAATAGTTTATTAATTCCCTTAAGCATGAAGACAATAAGGGGTATGCCATTCTTCTTAAGACTAATGAAGAAGATAAGAGTAAACAAGATTCATTACCCACTGAGATCCAAGAGATGCTTGCGAAGTATAAAGATATTGCCAATGATCTGACACTACAACTTTACCTCATAGGAGAGTGACAAGTCATCATATTGATACCTGGTGCTTCATTTCCAAATAAGGAATCCTATAAGCTAATCCTAGATTAGAACAAAGAGGTAGCTAGGCAAGTGAAAGCACTCCTAGGTAAGGGTGTGATAAAGAAGAGCATTAGTCCTTATGTAGTGCTAGTAGTTTTGGCATCCATGAAAGGAGGAAAATGGAGGCTTTGTGCAAATTCAAGTGCCATCAATATAATCACTATAAGGTATAGGTTTCCCATACCTAGAATTGAAGACTTGATGGATTGTCTGAGAGGAGCTCAATACTTCACAAAGTTGGACCTCAAAAGTGGTTACCATTAGATAAGGGTAAAGGAAGGTGATGAGTGGAAGACATCTTTTAAAACCATAGATGACTTGTATGAGTGGCTTGTGATGCCATTTGGGCTCTCAAATGCTCTTAGCACATTCATGAGACTCATGAATGAAGTGTTGAGGGATTACATTGTAAGGTTTTTGGTGGTATATCTTGATGATATACTCATCTTTAGTAAGAGAAGAGAAAAACACCTTGAACATGTAGAGATGGTGCTAAGGAAGTTGCATGAGGAGAAGTTGGTAATCAATTTGGAAAAGTGTGAATTTATGAAGCAAGAGATTGTATACTTATGGTTTTTAGTATCTAAAGGGACTTTGAAGATGGACCAAGACAAGATTACAACTATCTTAAATTGGGCACCACCTACCAAAACAATAGAGGTAATAATTTTCCATGGGTTAGCTCAATTTGATAGGAAATTCATTAGGAACTTTAGTGGAATTTGTGCACCATTACTAGGAACCATTAAGGATGGGGTGAAGGCCAAGTTTAGGTGGACTCTTGAAGCAAGAAATGTCTTTGAAAAGTTGAAAGAACAAGTAGCCACACAACCTATCCTCAAACTACCTAGTTTTGACAAACTACTTACTCTGGAGTGTGATGCAAGTGGGATGACAATAGGGGTGTGTTAAGTCAAGAAGGTAGGCCATTAGCCTTCTTCAGTGAGAAGATAAATAAATCCAAGAATTCTTATTCTGCTTATGAGTTGGAATTGTATGCTTTAGTTCAATCTCTTAGGAAGTGGAGGCATCTATGTTGTGGTGCACAAATTTAGTGATTTGGGTCACTTCATGCCTTGTAAGACTACCCTTATGCTAGCCATATAAAAAATCTATTATTTAAGAAGGTTGTGAGGATTCATGGACTACCCCTAAGCATTGTGTCAGATAGGGATGTTAAGTTTATGAGTCATTTTCAGAAAACCTTGTGGAGTAGGTTGGGAACTAATATATCTTTTGGTTTAGCTTCACATCCTTAGACTGATGGCCAAATTGGGGTGGTCAATAGGGTGTTGGATAACTTGTTAAGGTGCCTAACTAAAGAATATGGTCATACCTAGGATGTGATTATTCCCCAAGTAGAGTATGCTCATAATGATAAAGTGAACATAACAACATTTAGAAGCCCATTTGATATTGTTTATGGGATGCATCCAAGGGGTGTGTGTGAACTTGGAGACCTTAAAGCTATGGAGTATAGGAGTAGTTAGGCTAAAGACTTAACTCAAACCATGAAAGAGAACCAAAAATAGATGAAAAGGACTATAAAAGAGACTACACAAAATTGAAAGGCTAAAGTGGATGAGAAGCAGAAGGATGTTCAGTATGCAATAGGGGACTATGTTATGGTACACTTGAATAAATCTAGGTGGCAGAAAGGAGTACCTACCAAACTACAAATGAAGAGAGTGGGACCCTACAAGATCATAGCTAGATATGGGGCTAATGCATATAAGGTGAAAATACCTAGAGATCTGAACATCTCACCTATTCTCAATGTGGTATATTTGATCAAGTTTAAGGGGCCTTTAACTGAAGTAGATTTGAACATACAACAGGTCAACAAGGATGTGGCATCTGATATCCTACCTCCTAAGATGTAGTTAGAGGAAAAGAAGGTACTAGATTCAAGAAGACTACTAGACATAAGGTGTACATGGGACACCTCATCAAGTGGAAAGATAAGCCAAAGTCAGAGGCAACATGGGTTGCATCTATAGATTTCAAGAAGATGGGAATAAATGATGACATATTGTCTATAAGATAAAAAGATGAAGAAGGTAAGACCATAGTTGAAGAAGACAAAAGTCAAATTGCTACCAGACTTGAAGAAAGATCATTTAATTTGCCAAAGATTACAAATAATCAATTGGACATGATAAAACAATTGATACTTGCAAATCAGGAGTTGAATAGTGTTGTGGGCTCACAATGCATGCCCCATTTTGAGTCACAAAATGGGGAACCCTAGTTTTAAAATTCCATATGAGGCATCTAGTCTAAAGCCTTAGTCATTTTGGACCCTCCTCAAGGTCTAGGTCAAACCCTAGTGATCTAATTTAAGAAATAAGTTGAAACATAGTATCTGGTGAGAATCAAGTATATATGATATCAATGTTCAATTTTTGGAAAAACTTGCAAAAAATTGAAAGAGTTGTATGAAAACCAAATGCCATCATATTATTTGAAAATGTAAGAAGATATAAAATGATGGAAAATAAAAAGTCACCATAGCCACGAATTCAAAAATTATATGTGGCTATAGTAAAAACAACAATATTTAACTAAAACTATTCAAAACTAGGTGTTTATTTACCCCAACTTGTCAGGGTCATAACTTTTGACCTAGAGCTCAAAATTCAAAATAATTTACACCATTGGAAAGAAGAACTAAAATCTAATTTCATTTCATAAAATAGTGAGCCTTTGGCTTCCCAATTTTAGGGACTGATGAAAGTTTCAACTTGAAATTTTGAGCAAAAGACCTCTGAAAAAGCCAATTAAAAAGGCCTAGAAAAGCTTTAAAAAAAAAAATGAAAATGTTTCAAAAATTTGATCATTCTGGATAATCTAGATCACCTAGTCTTTGACCAAGAAGGATCAAGTAGTTAGAGAGAAGAAAAATCAAGGAATAGACTTCATAGTACACGAAGAAATGCATAACACGAAGGTGTGCAAGTGCACATAATAGGAAGGTGTTGCACATAACACGCAAGTGCGTAGATTATCATAGCACCTTCATTATCAACAACAATAGAGATCTCGCCTAAGTTGGTAACCTTCATCTTCAAGGGTTTGACTCATGAATTTACACTAAAGATTAAAGATATATAGGTTGGTCACATGAACTAGAATAGGTTCACCATCTTATGAAACTATTAGTGACAAGATTCAACACATGTACTTTGGGAGATTAGATAGAAGAAGTAGGAGTTCAAGTCTATAACAATGTTGGGCTATAAAGAGGGTATAAGTCATCAAAAAGGGAAAAATAAGTACACAAGAGTGCTCCCATACCTTGTCTAACAAAAACCTAGAAACCATTTTCAAAATAGAGAACTTTTAATTTTTGTTGAATTGAGCATCTTGCACAATTCCTTGAAGGTGTGTAGGTGCACAATTTGAAGATTTGGTGAATGAATTGTCTCTTAAGGTGCACAAATGCACATATCTAAAACATCTAGAGGCTCCCTAAGGTCCTGAACCTTACCATGGCTTCCTTTTCTTTTGTAGTAGCTAAGATCACACATAAACCCATGAATTTCAAGTTCTAGGGAATACCCAAGAAGTCACAGTTCATGATTTCCACAAGGAAGTGAGCGTAAAGTATGAAGCTTTAGACTTATTATCTTCTCAAGAAATCACCTCTACTATCAAAAAGTTCAAAGGGATATATCCACACATCATTTTGATTAAAGGTCAACAAGACCGAGATGATGGAAACTTGAAAATTGTGAAGTTAGAAAAAATTATAATTTTGGAAAATTGTGAAGTTAAAAAAATTCTGACTCTAGAAAATTGTGAAGTTGAAAAAATTCCAACTCTGGAAAATTGACACTTCAAAGAATTTTTTGGATTTTTGGGTCTTGTCACCAAGGTGCTCAAGGTGCACATGTCTACTTTTTGAAGGTGCACTTTTCAAAGTGTAGTTTTCTCAGAGGTGCGCTGACAATTTTTGAAGAAGCAGTGCATCAACAGTTAACTGCTAGTTGCTATTTTAGATCATTCCATACACCAAAAACAAATTTTGATGGTAGTTCAACTCCCAAAAAAATTCAAAAAAGGCCAAGCTTCCATTTTTAGAGCTTCTAGTGACTCTCAGATCCTCTTGTAGCTTCCTTCTTCTTATCTTCTTCTTCTTTCATTATTTTAAGTCATGTAAAGGCTCATGCACCCATTAATTGATATAAACAAGGGTTGCATCCTACTTGGAACCATTTAGAGACTCATTTTGTATATAATTAGATTTTTTTGTTGATTTAGAAGCATACATTTGCATTAGAAGATCTCTCACTCTCAACACAAATTGAGGAGATGATTTCTTATAAATATAGGGTTGTAATATGTACTCTTGGTCGTTATTTTGATACAATAATAGATACAATTGCTGTTCTCATTCTAAGTATAGTTATTCTTGCTAGAGTGTGTTATTTTTGTGAATTCTTGTTCATGATAATAATAGAGTCAATGGTTTTGTTGTGTTGATTTCATTGTGTGATCTTTTAGTTCTAGTGTTTGTCACATGTTGACAAATTTTGCTGACATACCGAGTTGGAGAAGAGATCACCCTATTTTTGCTACATAGCTTCTTGTCTCACATGAGTTCACTTTCCATGGCCTTGTGATTCAGTGGGAAGTGCAACATCTTTTGGTTTTTACTAAATTCCCTTTGACAATTGCATTAGTGGATTTGAGGAAGCACTGATCTTATTTTCATTAGTTTCCTACCTAATCTTTTTGGCAATTTAACTTGTAGACATGTTGTTATTGTGGTTTATGTCTATTAGGAATTCCCTTTCCATGTTAATTTATTTCATCTCTCAT
Organism: Cupressus sempervirens; assembly: GCA_028749045.1. Lineage (NCBI taxonomy): Eukaryota > Viridiplantae > Streptophyta > Pinopsida > Cupressales > Cupressaceae > Cupressus > Cupressus sempervirens. The sequence continues at coordinate 624,456,661 of CM053783.1, forward strand.
TACCTTATCTTCATTATTTTCTTTGCTAACACTTGGTTAAATTAGGAATGCATATAGTTGCATTATTAGATTGCATTCATTAAAAAAATAGAAAATACCAAAAAGATATCTCTTTTGTGGTTAAATTTGAAACAACAGGTAGATTGAACATCTTATCTAAAATTGGTTAGAACCAAGAAAGGCCTCCCTATGAACAAATACATTTCTCTTCAACTGAGCAGATTAAAGTAGGTCACAAGATCACCTGTAACCTTGAAGTTGATCCCAAATTAGCTTTTTCAAGAGTGGAGTTCAAAAGGATTCCTATCCTTAAGCATCGTGCAAAATGATAGATCAACAAATAGAAAGGACATGGAGATCACAAATATGAGATCACAGAGTAACCAACTAAGATTTGAGTTGAGATCTGAGAAAGAACTATTGGAAAGAATGAAAAAAAACCAAGTGAAGCTATGGGATACTTTGAAAAAATGATGAGACCACTAAGGTCATCTAATGATACTTCTAGCCTAGGACATATCAAGCACTCTTCATCTACTAAAGAAAGAGAATCATCAAAGAGTGGTGAGCAAACAAATGCAAAATCCAAAGGCAAGCCTACATGTCATCATTGTGATAAAGTTGGACACACTGCTAAAATTTTCAGAAGCAAGAATGGTATGGAAAACCCTAAAACTAAGTTTACTAGTAACTATTCTAATTGAAAGAATCATGGACACCAAGCACATGAATGCAGGTCAAAGAAAAGTGATGAATCTACTAAACTTAGATTTGAAGTATATTGTTATAATTTTCAAAAATATGGACACATAGCTCAAGAATGTAGATACAAAGAAAAATCCAACTAGTCATCTAAAGGACAAACACATGCACCTAAGAAACGTAACTCTTACAATTGGGATTACAACACATGGCATAGTTGTTATTATTTTGTAAAGTATGGATACATTCCAAAGAATTGCATTAAGATACATTTTAGAGGTAACTACAAGAAATGGTTGAATGGAAACCTAGTTTGTTTGGTTGTCTTTAAGTTGGAAATATTAGTAAGAACTGCAAGACTTGAGCACCAACAAAAAATAATGAAGGCAATAAAGGATAAGGGAAGGTTGAGATGAACAAAACATGGAAAGACATACTAGAAGCTTTAAGTAGTGGAGCAAGAAAGGTTGAGATCACCCAATCCAATGGATCAGATAATCACAACACATCCAACTAAGAAAAAGAGGTATGTAAGGGACTATATACTTAAATGATATATCATACATTATTTCCTAACAAGAAATGTGCACAAAATTTAATATCTGCATAAGAAAAGATGCATCAGAACAAATTTATGGAAAGAAAAGTGTAAAAGAATTAGTTACACTATCAAGTGCCAATCATCAATAATATAATTTTTATTGATTGAGAATTGCATTATAGACCAAGAGCTTACATCAAATGAGTTGATGTATTGGTCAAACGAGATGATATTGATTGAGTCAAATGATAGTGATCAAGTATTTGAATGGAAAGAAGCATGACCACAACTTGTGAAGGCCAAGACAACTCTTGGGCACCTACCTGAGTAAAAAACACATTTATTGTAGACCTAAATGATAAGATTGAAGGTATATAACAAATTTTGGTAGTCTTTTGATGTTAATGTTGATGAAGTTACAATAACAATGATCACATTGTCATTTGAAGAGATTGGAAAGAATGCTGAAACTTTCGGTACATATGAGACAACCAAGATTAAGATGTTGATAGAAACAAAAGTGTTAGCATGAATGTTGATGGTATTCCTTTGGGGGAGTATCCTAAGCATCAGTAGAGCATGTATCTTGCATTCATGAATGTGTTTTTCATTGATGTTGATATAGTAGCATTTCTATGAAGACTGACATAATAGAAAACAAAGAACAAGGTCATACAAATAGAGAATTGATGGTTTGGTGCTGGAGCACCTAAGAATTGCTTAGTCAATTTAAGTTTTGTTTTTGGTTGTGTGTGTGTTCCTTTAGGGAATTTTGGAAGTAGTTTTTTCAAGCTTATGTGGACCATGTTAGGAGTGCAATAGGGTTTTGTTTGAAGGGTCTTAGGACACTTGTAGGTGCAATTAGGGATCAACAAGTTGCAAAGCCTCTTGATTTGCACAAAGTTGATGATGATGTCAACATGAGGTTAGTAGGATCTAGGATAGGTTAGGACCATGTGTCAATCATTTTTAAGGTCCTTGGTAAGGTTTAATGAGCATTGGAACTCATTTAGTTAGTTTTACAAGAAATTGCCAAAAAAGATGTAAAAGTTACATTTTTGTAACTTTACAATTTTACAATGTTGCTTGGACAACATTGTCCAGATGTGGAAACTCACTAAAAAAGATCCCTAAGGGTTAAGTAAATACCTAACCACCCTACATAGGACACACCTTGACCTAAGTATAGGGTAGGGCACCCATTGTATGGAGAGAAGTTTTGAGTAATGAAGTTCAAAGTGATTTGATGTGCACTTTTTTTGTGTAGTTTCATGACCATGGGTGATTAGATGATTGAAGTTGGTACTATAAAATATGATTGTATTAGTTTAGATGTTTTCTTGATTTTGTGTGGCATTCTTTAGGATTTTTCTACATATTTTCTTTGCTTTTGTAAATATTTTTGTTTTAGCACTATCTCTGGGTCTGTCTAGGTAGTTTGCAAAGATGGAGATCTAACTCACTTTCCCACTGTCTATTATGAATGGCTTCTTGGGAATAGTGAGTAGACTCCATGTAAATATATATTATATAATCTTGGGCCCTCATATATGGAGAAACTATTTTTACTATCTTTCCCTAGGCGAGCTTGTGGTGAGCCCAGTTAGTAAAGACTAAGTTGCAGACAACATAACTTGCAGAGGTGAATAGCTAGAGCCAAAAAATATTTAGGAATTTTAAGATAAGAGTCTTGAAAAGATTTTGTGAAGAGGAAGTGGTCACACAAATCCTTTTACTAGACTAAAACTTTCTAACTTGTAGAGGAGCCTGTGAAAGACCAAAAAGCTCGTAATTTCACTCAATTTGAGCTAGAGTACTGTATGGAATGTGGTGACCCCAAGACCCTAAAAATAATTAACGGGTTGGAAAATTATTCAAGAATCCCAGAAAAATTTATAGGGTTTCTTTGGAAGGATTAGAAGAAAATACCTCCTTTCTCAGAGTAGGAGACCTAATTGGGGCTAGTAGCCTTTTAGGCCTATTTTTGAAGAATTGGTGAAATTGGATGAAGATTTGAACTAGGTGGGATTTCTAATACCCCTAGTTGGTTGTATTGAAGTCTTTAAAGAAACCTCCACACCTCTATAAGGCTAAGTCAAGAATATGGAGCTTACAATCCTTTAAGGTGGTTTAAGGGCTAATACTAGTAAAGAAAGAATGCATCAAGTTTTGGATTGATTGGTGAATATTTCTTGGTAGTTGGGTTTGATAGAGAGACCAGGGGATCCATAGGCATTGAAGATCCTATAGGTCAAAAGTAGTGTGGTGAAAACACCCTAGAAGTATTTCAAGAAGACTAGTAGCATGAACTTATGATTAGTTCATCCAACCTCCCTATCAGATTGGTATCAAAACCTCAAAAGATTAGGATTGTGGAAAAATGTTTCAAATAGGGGAATTAGTAGGAGAAAATACAATGGTGAAAAATGTGGAGCTAGATAAGAAGGTGAATGAGCAAGAGGAAGAAACTAGATTGCTTAGAAATAGATTAACCGAACTAGAGAAAAAGTTGGATCAAGTGAAAGAAAGGACCAAGGAAGTCAAAGGAAAGGTTGAAGGAAAGAATAAAGAGGTGGCTATAGAGGTTGAAGAACCTACACCTAATCCTCTCCTTATAGAGGAACCATTCTTAAAGACATTGAAAACCATGAGTGGGAAGGCACTTGAAGGAATACCACTATTTAGTGGAAAGATGGAGGCAAATATAGTCATGGACTGGATAGAAGGAATGGAAAACCATTTCGAGTGTGATGGAATCAATAAGGCATAGAAGGTGAGGGTGGAAAAGTCAAGGCTGAGAGGATCAACATTGACATGGTGGAATTTCATTCAAGAAGAGAGAGAAAAAGAAGGTAAGAAACCAATTTGCACTTGGAAGGGAATGGTTCTTAAAGTGAGAGAGGCATACATGCCAAAGGATTATGAATTTTAATTGCATTAGAAGAGGCAAAGTATTAGATAGAGGGACCTTGATGTGAACTCGTATACTAAGGAATTCCAAAAGCTTTGCATGAGGTCAAATGTATCTGAAGATGAAAACCTTAAGGTGGCTATTGTCTAGATACTTGAATGGGTTGAAATGGAGTATACAAGAAGAGATGACTCTTCTTAGTCCCAAAATAGTACATCAATGATATCAATTGGCTATCAAGATTGAAGACAAGAGTAGAAGAAAACATGATTAGACTTCCAAGGGAAGAGGAAGAGGAAGAGATCAAATAGTTTAAGAATTTTCCTTAGGGCAAAATGACACCAAGATCAAGAAGTTCAAGAACAAAGCACAATATGAACCAAATGTTGTATGATCATAATAATAATATGAGAATGAATAATTGATGCACATGTAAACTAGAAGTGCTTGTATGTCAAGGCCTCTAGAATGACTTGGAGTTAGCAAAATGATAAGCCTCACAACTAAGCACATGTCCACTAAGAGTGGATTATCCTCCATTGAGCACAAAAGTTTGTGTGATGATGAGAGGATAAGATTACATAGGTGTATCACATAAAAATATGTTGTAGACACCATGTGCTCAATTCGAGTTCAAACAAATGTATTGTCTACATGACGACTCAGTTGAATATGCAAACTCTTGTGTTGCCAACAAAACAACTCATATGACAACACATGCTCTTAGGTGTCTACATGATAATTAATAAAATAATGTAATGACCTAAGTAAACTTAAGTAAAGTGTAATCAGTAATTAATTATTTACACTAACACCCCCTTAAGTACAACTTAGGGTAATGCACTTAAGCTCATAAAAGGTATGATGAAAATGCATGATGGGTCCTGACTAGTAGGCCATGTTAGGTACCCATGTACAAATGCAATGCTTTATACACAATGCTATGTAATGTAATGCAATCTCTCTAAAAACAAAGAAAGAGGGAAAAACTCATGGGAAAAACCTTGACCCAAAAAGAGAGATAAGTAGAATACAGAAGAGAAGAGTCATGTGACCCCCTTGGTGAAAAATCCCACACCCCTAAGAGATCTCACAAATGAAGATACTTGATTTCAATGAAGGGCTTGGTGAAGATGTTGATAATGTGCTACTTTTTAGGACAATACTATAATGAATGACCTGCTCATGAATTAGCTCTCTAATGTAGTGCATATAAACCTCAATGTGTTTTGTGCATTGATGCTACACTAGATGTTTTGAGATTTCAATGGCACTCTAATTATCACAATGTATGACTGTGGGTCTAGGTAGATCAAAACCAAAATCTTTCAGAATATTTTGCAACCAAATAGTTTCTATCACTATAGTCACAACTCCTCGATACTCAACCTCAGTCAATGAAAGAGAAATAGTGTTATGATTTTTACTCTGCCAATAAATGGGGCTAGAACCAAGATGAAACATGTATCCTGAAGTGCTTTTGTGAGAATCAAGATCCCCTGCATAGTCTGAGTTGGTATAACCCACTAATTATAGTCCAGTACCAGTTGCATAACATATCCCATATGTATGTGTACCCTAGATATAATGTAGGATGCATTTGGCTACCTTGCAGTGAAGTTCATGTGGCTCTCGCATGAAGCAAGAAACCATGCCAACCACAAATGATATGTTAGGGCATGTATGTGTCAAGTAGATGAGGTTTCCAACCAACTATCTATACAAAGTAGCATCCAAAAGTGGAGTGGAACACTTTGCTTTCAACTTAACACTTGAAAGAAATGGAGTTGATGCAACCTTGTAGTCACTCATGCAAAACCAAGAAAGTAGTTCAAGAGAATGCTTGGGTTGTGATAATTTGATCCCTGATGAAGATTGATGTATCTCAATACCAAGGAAATAATGAAGTAGACCCAAGTTTGTCATTGAAAATCTATCCTACAAAGTAGCCTTGACACTATAAATGATGGATGTTGTACTCCATATAGTGATTAAGTCATAAACATAAATCATAAGAAGCAAGCGAGAATCATCCCTCTAAAGAATGTGGACATTCATATTGGAATGACATTTGGTGAACCTTGCTGAGAGAAGGAAAGAATCCATCTCGGCATACCAAGCTCTTGGAGCTTTTTTTAGTCCATAGATAGACTTTTTCAATTTGCAAACCAAGGTAGAATCCTAAATGAACCCTTGTGGCTGTTCCATATAAATCTCCTCATGAAGATCACCATTCAAGAATGCTCTCTTCACATCCATCTGATGAACAACCCATCTCTGAGATGCTACTATAGCTAGTGTCAAATGAATAGAGTTCATTTTTGAAACTGGTGCAAAGGTCTTAATGTAGTCAATGCTAGACAACTGAGAGAAACCTTTTGCAACAAGTCTACCCTTATATTTTTCAACACTTCCATCCGCTATAACTTGGTCTGATAGATCCACTTACATCGAACCAATTTTTCTTCCCTTAGGAAGAGATACTAAGTCCCACTTATCATTTCTCATAAGAGAATTATATTCTTCCTCCATTACTTTATCCCATTCTAGAATACTTGAAGCTTCTTTAAATTATTGTGGATTAGAAGTAACTACTATATAAGCATGAGGGAGTGAGTTGTGTTGTGATCTTGTCCTTCTATTATCTGAAGGATTCCTTGCCAATGGTCTTGTCGCATCCAATGTCTGCTGAGCCCATTTAGGTCTAGTGGAAGAAGATGTAGAAGGGATATCCTCAACCTCATCTGGCAGATGCCTATTTTTGGGTCATAGATGAACATCTTCCAAGTCACTGTCACTCTCTTCAATGAAGGAGGAAGGAGGAGTTGAAGAAGTAGAGCTAGGACAACTTTCTTCACAATGTACACTCCTCTCATAGAAAATGTCATGTGTCTCTAGATCCATCAACTTGTAGGCTTTATGAGAGTCCACATATCCAACAAAGATGTAACATTACTTTGTGGTTCCAATGCCTTGTATTTTTGTGGAGGTATTCGTACCCATGTTGGACAACCAAATACTCTAAAGTTCTTTATAGAAGGTTTCCTTCCAATCCAAGCTTCAAAGGGAGTTACACCATCCAAAGCTTTATGAGGACTCCTATTCTAGATGTAGTTAGTAAAATTCATTGCTTTAGCCCAAAAAACTTGATCATGAGACTTATGTAGTAGCATGCATGTGGTCATCTCCTTAAGGGTTTTGTTCTTCCTTTCAAAAACACCATTCTATTGTGGCATGTGTGGTACTAAATGCTGGAGGTCAATTCCCTCTTGAGTACAAAAGTCTATAAATCTTTAGTTTATATACTCCCCTCCATTATCTATTCGAAGGACTTTGATGGCTTTCTCTGACTACTTTTCTACTTGAGCCTTGAAGCTGAGAAATCATTCAAACACTTCACTCTTATGAGCCATGAAGAATACCCAAGTATAGTGAGAGTAGTCATCAATGAAGGTGAGTGTATAGTGAGAATTTCCAAATGATGGCATTGGAAATGGGCCCACCAAATCACTATGAACTAGTTCAAGAACACATTGTGCTCTTCAAGACTTCCCCTTGTCAAACATTTTTTCTGGATGCTTTCCAAGTGTGCAACCTGAACAAACACCATCTGAAAATTGGACTTGAGGTAGACCTTGAACCATGTTCTTGCTACTAAGCTATTGAATATATTCATACTTGAGATGTCCAAACCTCTCATGCCATAGTTTACTTTTTGTATTCAAATGGATTAACAAGGCTTGTGCATTAGATTTAGGCACAAAGGAGGAAAAAGTGTAAAGCCTTGAATCATGATTATCTTTACCTATTGCAACCATAGAATCATCCTTGATGCTTTTCACTATCATTGAATTTGGAAGAAATTCAACCTTGTTACCACCTCCATAGTTAGTGATTTGGTAGACTGAAAGAAGGTTGGAGGTAAGATTAGGAACATAGAGAACATCCTTGAATGCTCCATTTTCCATCTCAACTTCACCTTTTCCTTCAACTTCTACTTTAGTATCATCTCCTACAAAGATTTGAGGTACCTCTGAATGTATCATGGATGAAAAATCTCTCTTTGAAGCAACCATGTGATGTGTGGCACCTGAGTCAATAATCCATTCTTCCTGACTAATACTGTTTGTGAGTAAAGGTTGCCCTTTACTCTAAGAATCTGAAGATGAAGATCCTTTATCCTTATAAGCATTAGGTAATGGAACATTGTGTTTCTTCATGATGTTTTTCAATTCATCAATCTACTTATGATAACACTAATGTTCATCATGACCAATTCTTTTTCAATAGGCACACTTCTTCTTTTCCTGATTATTGTCCCCCTTTTTGTTGGTATTAGGAGAAGACTTGCCTTGTTCTTGATTTGAATTAGGTGTTTATTTTTCTATGTCCCCTTGTTTGTTATCTTTTCACTTTTTATTTTTTCTCGTTCCTTTGTTTGAACTTTCACCAGCTGAATTTTTAGAACTCTCATTTTTAGCCATCAATTCCTTAGACTTTGAAGACTTGAGAATTCCCATTGTTATAAACTTAGCTTGTTCATCCTCTAACAACTGAGCATAATAATCAAAAGTGATTTTCTTATAGGAAGCCCCTAAGGTAGTCTTTGTGGTGTTGAAAGAAGAGACAAATGTGGAGTATTTAGATGGCAACTTATTGTGAATTAGATAAATCAACCTGTCATCTTTAATATGACTACTACAATCATTATGTTTTGTTCTCAATTGATTCACCTTAATGATAAGATCCCAGGGATAGAATCAAAGCTCTTAGGATCTAGGGAGATAAGCTCATATTCAATTTTGTAGACATCCTCCTCAGTCACTTTCCCATATAGGTTTTTAAGGGCATCCTAATTTTCCTTGGATGTATTATATTTTATGGTCTGATAGAGGATCTTGTCATCAACCCCTAACCTAATGAGTCCTAGGGCTTTCCTATCTACTATTTTCCAAGCACAAATTTCACATTGAGATATTTGATCACCTATTGGTTTAGGAAAAGATCCATCTGCATATTGAGAAATTTCTTCATTCATTAATTCACACCATTTTTAACTGACCATGTGGCATAGTTATGTGGTGTTAATTTTGGAACCTTAAGGTTTCCCATAATGCAAGGAAAGAGAGATAACATCAAGAAAGAGGAACACAACACCAAGAGATACGCCCCCTCCTTTTCACTCAATCAACCACACCCCCCACCAAACGAATGATTTTGGCACTTTATACTTAGTGCATCTACAATAGGCCACTTGTCAAAATGGATAAGAGTGAACTTCTTATTTTTCTATTTACAACCTCCTTTTGGAGTTCAAGTCTGGTACTTAGCAATGTAGCTCAAATATACAACAATTTTGAAGTTTGATCAAAGCAATACAATGCAAAAAAGGACCTATTTTTGAAAGTGTTATTTTTGTCCACACAAGCCTATAATTTGATTGTAGAACTAGAAAGTAGACAAAAAATATGCACTTTGAAAAGAAATGGAACTTGAAAATGTGTCTAGATGAGCCCATACGAAGCATTTGAAGTTGCAAAATGTACTATTGGATAGGTAGAGTTGCTAAAAAGATTTTTTCTGAAAAATTTGTGCACCAAAACTAGAAAATAATAGCACCACTAAAAAATTCAGAAAATTCTAGTCCAAATAAAAAAAGAATCATCTGATTTGGAGTTTAGATGACTAGGATATGGCCTCTTGAAGTTGGACTATCAAATCAAAACTGCATATGGTGAGGGGTTTGCTCAGGAAAACACCATGTTAAAATTGATGTCCAAATGGCCATCTTGGTAGTGTAAAAGGGCCTTCTTGTGATGGTCAAATGACTATCAAATTTAGGCTCGTGACTATGATGATGTCTACAGAAAAGGCCCATTTGGATGATGTGGCAATCTATATGGCTGGTGTTTCAGATCTATACAGTACAAACTACTTATGTGGCAGGTGACTTGGCAAGGGGGTTGATGTGTATATGTGCTGATGGGTCACTATTGATGTGTCATTGTAGGTGGCCCTGTGGCAGACAAATAGAGCTAACATGGTGAATGGGAAGTTGATGCATGGTGAGAGGTCGATAGAGTGAAGGCGATGCCAGAAGTTTGTCGCTACAATTGTTTTATTGTCACCAGTGGATGGGTGTGGGATTTTTAATCCTAGATTCACCAATTTGGTGAATGTTGCATGGTATTAAACTCGAAGTCCACAGATGTTAAATTGGTTGTGAAGCTACTACGAGTTATGTCATTGGTTTGTGATGTGTGGTCGACCATAATTTGTGAAGTCCGCCAGGTGTGAATGGTTCACCAGGTTGTTGTAACCACTGGTTATATGGAGGGATATACTAGCAGTGTTATGGAATATTCTACAGGTGCTAGGATTTGACCACTTAGTTTGCCTGCAAAAAATGCTTCTCTATAGGCCTAAAAGGCAAATTTTTTTTTTGAAAAAAATAAAGTAGATTTGGAAAAAATTGCAGAGATGAAAATATATAAAATGCAAATTTGAAAATAAATTATTCAAATCTAAAACATCATACCAATTCCACAAATTGGGCCTTTGGGTTCCAGTTTGCAATTTTTTTTTGCCTCAAATTTGACTATACCCGAGGGTAGAAAAATTTATAGTCATTAATAGATGAAGAGGAAATACAATCAAAGACCCCTAGTGTCTTATTAATTAGTGGCGAGGAGTTTGTTAACAATTCTTCAACAAGGAGGTGAAGCATATGCTATAATGATGTAACCTAAAGAAGGAGAGAAGACTATGTAGACACCAATACCAAAAGAAGTACGATACCTTCTTGGGATGTTCAAGGACATAATCAGTGATGGAACACTTGCAACATTGCCTCCTAAAAGTTCTATAGGCCATCAAATAGACTTTATTCTAGGGGATTCATTACCCAACAAGGAAGCTTACAAGCTCACAACAAAGCAAACCAAGAAGTGGCTAGACAAGTGCAGGAGTTGCTAGATCAAGGATTGATCAAGAAGAACATCAAACCTTGTACAATACTAGTGGTATTGGCATACAAAAAAGGTGCTAAGTGGAGGATTTTTAATGATTCTAAGGAACCAAGAAGTGTCTAGAAAAGTGCAAGAGTTGCTAGATCAAGGATTGATCAAGAAAAGCATCAACCCTTGTGCGATAATAGTGGTATTGGCATCTAAAAAAGGTGGTAAGTGGAGGCTTTGTACTAATTCTAGGGTTGTAAATAGGAATCTAATCAAATATAGGTTTCCTATACCTAGGATTGAGAATTTGATGAATTGTATAGGTGGATCAAAGTATTTCACTAAGTTAGACCTCAAGAGTGGCTACTATTAGTGATGGGGACACAACCCAAGCACAGAATGGACACAACAGGAAAAGGGAAAATTGTATTAACTATGAAAAGAAGCTAGTACATTTAGTACAAAGAAAATAGACTTCATAACATGCCCTAAGGGCTTACAATAACATAAATCTGGAGATAATTTCTCCTTTCAGTACCTCCTCTCAAACTCCACTACGAACTACCTTTTACAATGCCAGAAATGTCCTTAAATAGACCCCAGAGGGTTAAGGACTAGGAATACATTCTAGAAAGTGCTAGTAGGCATCCACCGACCAAGTAGAAGGCTCCAGAAGCCACGTTAGAAGTTGGTGCAAATCTAGAAGAATCCAAAAACGGTGACCGAACTTTCGAGAGGCATAACTTTTGAACCGTAGCTTCGATTGACGAACCGTTTACATTTCTGAAAAGCTCTTTAAGAGCTCTATAGCCTTGCAAACAAGCTTCACTCGTCCCCCTTTTTTGGACCTTTTTGAGGTCATTTAATGCCCCTAACCTAACTTTGAAGCGTTCTTAGGAGGTCTCCAAAACTCAAAAAATTGTGATAACTTTCAAACCGTGGGGCCTTTTGACCTGATTCTTTTTTTGGAATGCTCTAAATTACAATTACATTCATCTGGCCAATTTACACCTCCTAGTTCACCAAAATGATGTCTCAATTACATACTCCTTTTTTTTGGCATTTACACATATCCCAAGGTGTTCAAATACTCTATCCTAGAACACTGATAGTGGAACTGTGAGAGTTGGAACCTTTATTTGACCCAAACGGGTATCCAAAAATGAAAACACATGAAACAAAAACTAAGTCTAAGTACATTTTTTTTGGGGTGACACATGATTGCCCTTATACCTCTGGATGCTCCTGCATCAATTAAATTAGGGTCAAGGAGAGGATGAGTGAAATACAACATTCAAAACCACTAAAAGGTGATATGAGTGGAGAGTTATGCCATTTGGGCTTACAAATGCTCCTAGCATATTCATGAGGCTAATGAATGAAGTGTTTAAGGATTACATTAGAAGGTTTGTGGTAGTCTACTTAGATGATATACTCATCTTTAGATAAAAAAGGAGGAACATCTGAAACACTTGGAGGTTGTGCTCAAAAGATTGCAAGAGAAGAAATTGTCTATCAATTTAGAAAAGTGTGAATTCCTCAGGGAAGAACTTGTGTATTTGGGATTTGTGGTATCCCAAGGTCATTGAAGATGGAACCAAGCAAGGTGGATGCTATCTTGAACTGACCAATACCAACAATAGGGAAAAAGGTAAGGAGTTTCCATGGGTTGCCCCAATTCTATAGAAAGTTTATAAGAAACTTTAGTGGTATTTGTGCACTAGTGTTAGACACTGTCAAGGGTGTATTAAAGAACAAGTTCAGATAAACTCTTGAAGTAGAGAAATCTTTTGTAAAGTTGAAGCAAAAAGTTTCCACCCAACCTATCCTGTTGTTACCTAGTTTTGATAAATTATTCATAGTGGAGTGTGATGTAAGTGGGATTGTAGTAGGAGGGGTATTGAGCGAAGAAGGTATACCTATAGCTTTCTTTGGTGAAAAGATCAATGAAGCCAAGAAGTAGTACTTTGCTTATGATTTAGAGTTATATGCTCTATTATAGTCACTTAGGAAGTGGAGACGTTATCTCCTACCTAATGACTTTGTGGTGTTTACAGATAACCAAACACTTAGTTACATCAACATGCAAGAGAAGTTGAGTAATAAACACCTAAAATGGATGAAATATTTGTAAGCTTTCACATTTACTATCAAGAACAAGAAAGGATAATTGAAAAAAGTGGGACATGCAATATGTAGAAGGATGTTGACAGTCTAGGAGATACAACTTCAAATAATTGGCATATAGAGTTTCAAATACCCCTATAGAGATGATGAAGACTTCTCTGAAGCATATAAGGTATATTTTTATTTCCAAAACCTTTTTCATAGTCAATTCTTAGAATATACACTACAAAGTGGACTTTTTTTTAAACATAATAAGTTATGTGTTCCTCAAGGTTACATGAGAGAGAACCTCATTCAAGAGAAGCATAACGGTAGTCTTAGTGACCAATTTGGTATCAATAAGACAATAGAGTTGGCATAGATGTTTTATTATTGGCCCAAGTTACCAAGGGATATTAGGAGATATGTGGAACAATATTGTGTATGTATGAAATCCAAAGGAGGATCTAGTAATGAAGGTTCATACCAACCATTACCTATTTCCAATAAACCATGGGAGTGTATTAGCATGGATTTTGTGGTAGGTCTTCAAGACTAAGATAGGGTTGGATAATGTCTATGTGGTGGTAGATAGGTTTAGTAAAATGAGTCATTTTATTCCTTCTAAGACCACCCATGATGATAGCTACATTTCTCATCTCTTCTTGAAGGAGATTGTAAAGATACATGGGATACCCCTAAGCACAATATTTGATAGAGATGTTATTTTTATAGAGTCATTATTGGAATACTCTATGGAGAATATTGAGCACTAATTTGTCTTTCAATTCAGCTTACCATCCTCAAGAAGATGGTCAAATTGAGGTGATCAATAAAGTGTTAGGTGACCGCGAAGATGCCTAACCAAGGAATATGATAAAAAATGGGACTTAATCATCCCATAAGTTGAGTATGCCTACAATGATAGAATGAATAAGACCACAAGAAGGATTCCTTTTGAGATAGCATATAGTATGCACCCAAGAGCAGGGTAAAATTTAAGAAAGCCACCTCCAAAAAAAGATATAAAATATTGGCGAATATTTCATTATTTTGAAAAAAAATATTATTTATATTGGCGAAACTCTAAATTTTTTATTCTAAATATGATTAATTTTGGTGATTATTTTTGAATCATAATTTTTTTTGTATAAAATATTTACGAATCTCAATAATAATAGGAAGTTCATTAATCACCATGGAATATTACAAATCAAAATTGAACATTTTTTTACCTTGTGGAATGTTATGAGAATCGTTACATATACTTTAAATCAATAGTGAATAATAAATATTGGTGATATATCCCTAAATTAACTAATAATTATGATAATTATTGGTTAGTTCAATTTAATTTCTCCAATAATATATTATATTTAGGTTACTCAAATCTATTCATGTAACGAATATTGTGGTGAATATTTGAGTTTAAATTTTTCAATAAAATAAATTATTGAGCGATTTTAAATATTCTAGAATTGAATTTTATAAAACTATGGCGATTTAGGTTGTATCAAATCTTAAATTATTAGCCAAAATACTAGCCAAAAAATTCTAAAATTAGCCAATTTACGAATATTAGCCACTAAATTATACCCTACCCAAGAGGTGTGCATGAACTCAAAGATCTAGGAGCCCTACAGTATAGAAGTCAACATGCTAAAGATTCTCATAGACAATGAAGGAAATACAAGAGTAGGTGAAGAATACTCCAACATAGGCTACTCACAAGTTGAAGGCAAAAGTAGATATGTCAAGGAGAGATTTATAGTTTGAAGTGGGAGATGATGTTATGGTCCACCTAAACAAGTCTAGGTTATAGAAAGGAATGCCAACTAAGTTGTAAATGAAGAGAGTAGGATCATGCAAAGTCTTAGCCAAATATGGACATAATGCATATAAGGTGGAACTTCCAATAGAGTTAATTATTTTATTAGTGTTCAATCTGGCTAACTTAGTAAAATTTGCAGGATCATTATAAAAAATGATTCAGAATAGTAAGGAGATATTAGAGGATGTGAGTGCTAAATTTTTCCCTCCTAAAGTCAAGCTACAAGCAGAGAGAATCTTGGAATCCAGGGTGAAGAAATCAACTAGACACAATATATATATGGAACATCTGATACAATGGAAGGAGGAACTAAAATCTAAAGCTACATGGCTAGAGGAAGCTAACTTCAAGAAGCTAGGCATTGATTTGTCTGTGGTTTCTCCTCATATCCCTTGAAAGTTGTGTAGAGGGGAAGAATGGTGTAGGATCACCTAAGGATTTCTTAGTCAATTCAAGTTTTTTTTTTGGTTGCGTGTGTGTGTGTATGCCTTTAGGGAATTTTGAAAGTAATTTTTTTAAGTTCATGTGGACCATGGAAGGAGTGCAATAGGGTTTTGTTTGAAGGGTCTTAGGACACTTGTAGGTGCAATTAGGGATCAACAAGTTGTAAAGCCTCCTGATTTGCAAAAAGTTGATGATGATGTCAACATGAGGTCAGTAGGGTCTAGGATGGGTTAGGACCATGTTTAAATCATGGTCAAAGTCCTTGGTAAGGTTTAATGAGCATTGAAACTCATTTAGTTAGTTTTGCAAGAAATTGCCAAAAAAGATGTAAAAGTTGCATTTTACAACTTTACAATTTTACAATGTTGCTTGGACAACATTGTCCAAATGTGAAAAATCACTAACAAAGAGCCCTAAGGGGTAAGTAACAACCTAACCACCCTATATAAGACATGTATTTAACCTAAGTACAAGGTTGGATACCCATTGTATGGAGATAAGTTTTGAGTAATGAATTTTTGAAGTGATATTGTGTGCATTTCCATGACAATGGGTAGTTAGAGGATTGAAGATTGTACTGTAACACATGATTGGAGTATTTTAGATGTTTTCTTGTTTTTTTGTGGCATTAAATAGGATTTTTTTGCATATTTTCTTTCCTTTTGTAAAATTTTTTGTTTTGGCATTGTCATTGGACCTGTCCAGGCAGTTTGCAAAGATGAGTTATAACTCACTTTCCCACTGTCCATTTTGAATGGTCTCTTGGGAATAGGGATTAGACTCCATGCAAATATATAGTACATAATCTTGGGCCCTAAAATATAGAGGAACTATTTTTAACATCTTTCCCTAGGTGAGCCTGTGGTGAGCCCAGCTAGGAAATACTAAGTTGTAGACAACATAACTTGTAGAGTTGAATAGTTAGAGCCAATTTCCTTTAGGAATTTGAAGATAGGAGTCTTTCCAAGCTTTTGTGAAGAGGGAGTAGTTATACCAATCCATTTACTAGACTAAAACTTTCCAACTTGTAGAGTAGCCAATGAAAGCCCAAAAAACCCTTAATTTCACTCATTTTGAGTTAGGGTACTATACGGAAAGTGGTGACCCCAAGACCCCAAAAATCATCAAGGGGTTGGAAGGTGATTCAAGAATCACAATAAAATTTATAGGGTTTATTTGGAAGGATTAGGAAAAAATCCCATTTTTTTGGACTAACAGACCTAATTGGGGCTAGTAGCCTTTTAGGCATGTTTTTGAAGAATTGGTGAAATTGGATGAAGATTGGATGAAAATTAGTCATGACACATGAGGATGAGGAAGATGATAAAGAAACCAAGTTTGACAATTTGAGTAAACTTTAAATTGTTCAAAGACTGCTTTCGATGATTGTAGACCAGGTATGCAAAGAGATTAAGGATTCAACAAGTCTTGTAGGTTTTAAGGATATTAAATATGATTCTCTAAATAAAGATGATCAAGAGAAGCTTGAAAAAGATATAATAGACATGATGATTAAATTTAGGTATACACCTATAGAGTTAGGTGAAGGCATTCTTGAAGATTTATAAAATAAAGTTGATCTTAAGTAGAAGTGGACATGATCCACTAAAAAAATAAATAAGGGAGACCACATTAGCACAAACAATGCCAGAAATGGGAAAGACACGTATTTCTATATCCCTCAAAGATTTTGTAAAGAAATTCATACCTAAAGAAAGAGCTTACAAATTTTTGAAGGACAAGGCTTTTGAAGTTGAGAAAGAGAGTATTCTTATATGGAAGGAAGCATTGGACTGCTTGTTCCATCCATCAGCTAATAAAGAAGAAGAAAAAGAAGGTAGAGATGCAATAGAGCTAGAAGAGAAAGATAAAGAAGAAGTTGCTAAGCTAGAAAAAGAAATTAGAAAATTGGTAGAAGATTGTGAACAACAAGATATTGTCACAATTGAGGACATTCCTGATTCATCTCCACAAAATCAAAGTGTGTTAACCGAGGAAGATCTAAAAAATACTACATTAGACACCTCTCTACCATGCACCAATCCAATGTTATTACAAATACAAGATTATCCAAGTATTGAGAGTGCAAAAAATGATGGTTTTCATGTTACATTAGTTATAGGTTACATCTAATATGAGTATCAAGCAATAGGGCAAGGCAATAATTTTGTTTCTACAATTTAGCCATGTCATAGATGATAAAATAGATGAGAGAAAGGTAGAAGAAGAAAAAGAGATGGCAGAGACAAAAAACCAAAACAACAAGAAGCTATTCAAGATCTTATATAAATTCCAAGTGCCATGCCAACATAGACATTAATTATTACACCTATACAATAGGTCAAACCAACTCAATAGGAGCTAAGGCAAACACTTGGATCAAGTGCAAAGATAAAACAACTATAGGTATCACTACCAAGTGATAACACCCCTCTATCCCAGACAATGACATGTAAAGATGATACAATAGAAGAATTAGTAAGTTTAGATGAGGTAATCACATTACCTATGTATGATTTAAATAACATGACACTAGAATAGATGCAAGAATCACATACTCTGCTGAGTTGCAAGACAAAGAAATAACAGTTAAGAAGAGAACATAAAATGAAATAGGCATTTAACAATATAAAGGATATTTTTGTTGATGCATTTGAGACTTTTGATTTTAATGAGAAAAATCCAATTTTGGATTAGCTAGTGGAAGGTTGAATTTTTTGACCTTATCACTCAGTTGGAAAGAATTTTGAAAGTAATTCATTCTTTGTATATGAAACTATGTGATGTTGAGTTCTTCACATTGGAGACCGAGCACCCTAGTAGAGACTGAGCAAGCATACATGTCGAGTAAAATAGTGGAGACTGAACTAATGAAATGTTAATTGATGTTGAGTGAATCAATATATGTCAAGTGTATAGAAGTCGTGTGACAACATGAATGATAGTTATGACTACGCATCTTAACATTCAAAATCTAAGAAAACTAGTTTTGACTTATGAGTTTGTAATGACACAAACACTTATGTAAATCATTTTAGATGACTTTAACATGACATTTAATGATTGTAGAGATAGTTGAGGAGTTGATTACATATTTTTTCAAAAGGCATTAATCCTAAGAAAATAAGATTAACCAATCAAAAAATTGAACGGGTAAAATGACAAGAGCATGAAATATGGATCACTGATTAAGATCTAAAACTTTCTACAATTGTCTAGATTTAAGAAAGGATTCTAACCCTCAATAATTATGTATGATGAATGGTGAAGTGAAGGAGCAAACAAGATTAAAAAATGACAAGGAAGGATAAGTCTGAAAGGAGATTAGACAGAGCAACCTACTAGTGAAGGACATAATAAAGCATATCAATAAGGAGATTAGATTGAGATATTGAATAGAGGAGATCCATAAAAAAAATTTCATAGAAAACCAAAGAATCAGGCACTGAATCAGTTTTGATAGATTGAGTTAGGGAAAATCTCTCCACACAGTGGTTCTCACAAACCTTTCTTAAATCTTCTGATAGAGTCCTTACTTTATTGTAAGTGTGAAATCCTTTAATCAAGGTAAGACCTAACAATCTTAAAATATTTTAATTGAGAAAATCTCTCATAGGGTAGATCATCAGAAGTTATCAAATTATAGACCTAACAAGAATTTTTTTTTTTTTTTTGCATAGGTAAAGATTTGTGGGTTTCATCCCCATCCTAGTTTGACCTTCATCTTGAAGCATTTTTGTGTTACCAAAATCTTTGTGTTATGAATTTATGTTTTCATGAATGTTATGCTTAAACAAATTTTATTTTAGAATTACAAGTTTATGTTTATATGGTATGAGATCTATGATATGAGATGGATTAGGAATGAATACCATTAATTGTTTTAATAGTGAAAAGTTTCATTGATCCCAATTCACCCTCCTCTTAGTATCGTATTTCCCATTAAGACTTCCAATTCCTCTTATACCATAACCAAACATCTTCAAATTGTGAAAATAAATAAATATCTTTAGATATGTCTAGATAGAACAAGTTACCTCTTGTTTTATCTCGACTTCCAATTAGTTCACATGTACCATCATAAATTTTTTCCTTCTTGTTTTGGAATTCAACTCGGTAGCTTGAGATGTTCAAATGTGTCACACTAAATAGATTATACTTCAATCCAGAAAACCAATATGCATTGTCACATATGATCTTATCATTTAATATAATTGAACCTTTACCTTTCACATAACATGGTGCATCATTCCTAGACTTAACAGTCCTTCCATTATAATGTTCTATCTTTTCAAAATTACTTATATCACTAGTCATATGATGTGAGAAACCACTATCAATCATCCATTTATCATTCTTACTCACATATGAAATCAGATTAGTTTTCTCATCCTCATCAAATTCATGTTTCATTGCAACATAACCATCTTCTTCATCATGATCATCTAAATTGCTTTCAAAATAATTTTGTTTAGCAATGTAACAATATTTCTTATCCTTTCCTTTGTAGTCTTTGTTACCTTGGTTGCCTCTATTGTTTCTCCTTCCCCAGTATTTTTCCTTTCCTTTCCTCCTTTTCATCTCTATCAGGACACTTTGTAGCAATATGACCAAATTTGTTACATGTAAAAGTGATTATAGGAAGTTTACATTTGTAATTGCATTTTCTAATGTCTTAAGATCATCATCCGATTCACTATCACTATGCACAAATTTACTATTATTCTTTCTTCTAAACCCATCAAGGGTTAGTTTAGACTTGAAAGTAGATTCAATAGTAGTAGATGTATAATTATCAAAATTTGACAATTCAAATGCAGTAAGTCTACCAACTAGACTTTCAAAGGTCAGATCACTACCATGTGTACATCTCAATTCTTGTATTGTAAAAAATCTAATAGTATAAATAGGAAGTAAAGTTATCAATACCTTTATGATAATAGTCTCATTCAATATATCTCCTCCAACACCTCTAATTGCATTCACCACCTCATTCACTCGACCACAATAGTGAGCAACAATTTTGCCTTCTTTCATTCTCATGTGATCAAACTTGCCTCAAGCTTCCAGTTTTAGCCCTTAACAAATTTTTGTCACCTTCATGACTTTTTTTCCAATTTATCCCACATTTGATTTGCATTAGTGCATTCCTTCACATAATCAAATTCAACATAACTTAGGGAATATACCAGATCTATTATCATTTTATTGTGCTCCTACTTCTCTTTGATTTTCTCAATTATCACAGGTCTAGTAACTTCAATGTAATCTTTTTTCAAGGTAGTATAGTGTAGAATCTCCAACTCTAGAAAGATGCAATCTCATTAGTCATTTCTAGGCTGGGTAGTTCTCTTTGTTCATCTTAGGTATCTCTCTCTTGTACATCTTTATTTTTAGCTTTAAGTCCCTCCAAAATTTCTTTACAAGCACCAAAATCTTTGATACCAATTGTTAGAATTTTTGGAATAACTATTGGGGGGGGGGGAGGGGTGAATCAATTATCCTTAAGTCTAGATGTACCATGTGAACTTTTGACAACTTCAAAAAATATATTCAAATCTATTTGGCCTATACAGAAACTCATCAGTAAAGCAACTTATTCATTTCAACACTTAGCTCTCCATTTAGAATCTACTGACTAACAAAAAAAATAGTAAATAGCATGAAACATAAAAATAGCATTCACATGTATGACACCAAGATTCAACGTGGAAACCCAATTTGGGAAAAACCACCAAGTAATACACTACCACTTTTTTATTCTTCTAAAGTGAGCTTGGTTAAGAGCTAACCT
Organism: Cupressus sempervirens; assembly: GCA_028749045.1. Classification (NCBI taxonomy): domain Eukaryota; kingdom Viridiplantae; phylum Streptophyta; class Pinopsida; order Cupressales; family Cupressaceae; genus Cupressus; species Cupressus sempervirens. Next base: position 624,477,946 of record CM053783.1, read on the forward strand.
TGTTAAAGGTTTTAAAACACAATGTTAAGTGTGCCCTTGTTAAAGGATTTAGATCACCCTATTAGGATTGACCTTGTTAGAGGACTTTAGGTCATTCCATTAGAATGTTACCTTGATTGAAGGATCTTAAAAATGATTGTTAGGTCAACCTTGATTAAAGTATTTTACTACCACAATGGTTAGAAAGTAATAGCTAGGTTGATATGATAAAATACAACTCACTTGGAAATATTTAGATCTCAATTCAGCTCATTCCTAGTTTATTAACAAGACTTCATTAAAATTTCCATCTCTGATCTGCTTGGCAACTCTTCAAGCAATCACTCTTCATCAACTTCTCACTTTTCCTCTGTAATTGTGTTCTTCACTTGTCCTTTACAAATTCATCAATCAACAATTGTAAAATATATCATATGCCTCCTCAAATAGGTAGCTTTGATCTTTTACTACTTAAACATCACTATAGATCTTTGGGTTTGATCAGATTTAATGAATCTATCCATCATTTTGTCCTTCTTATTTCTTGAAACTTTTGGAAATGTCTCATCAATTCATTTCCTTAACTCACTTAAAAAACTAAATTTATGTATTAAATATGCCATATCACCAATCATTATCATTACCACATTTTGACCAATTTGTAAATTCAACTATGTCGGCCTCAAATCTTGATTCTTCCACAAAATGTTATTTTGATAACACTTAGTCATCACTATGTTCTTTGGCTCGATCATCACTATGTAGCTCATTCTCTACTAATCTTGTCTTCACTCGGCTTGCACTAGCTTTCTTGACCTTAACTACACTCAGTTGCATCTCCATTTTACCTTCATCTTGCTTGGCCATACTGTCACTTGGCTTGCACTATTTTTCTCGGCTATTACTTAAGTTCCTTAATCTTCTGCTTCAACTTCTTCATTGACCACAACTAAAAGGTCAAACTTAGTGTTTAATCATTTCTTCCATACTTCATATAATGATCAAACAACACATTATCTTGTCAAATACCAACTGATAAAGTATCCATTGTAATTCCATCATACTTACTCATCTTCACTCAACAACTTTACTAGTTCATCTTTTTATCTTCTCTTTTCAAATCCTCTTTATCAATCAATAGATATGTCACTCTACATCATTAGTAAATATCTTACTAGTAAGGTTTGACATCAATGCCAACATAAAAATTATTCCAATTATAGTTTCCAATAGGATATAGATACTTTATATTGTTTGTTGATGACTACTTAAGAATAATATCAGTAATATTTTTAAAAGTAAAATTATATGCTTTTCATATGTTCAAAATTTATAAAGAAAGAGTTCAGGATGAAATGGGAAGAACTCTAAATATTGATGAGACAAAGGTGGTGAATTTACTTCTAATAAATGTAATGAATGATGTGAAGATGATAGAATCAAGAGGCAATTAACTACATCAAGAAAATTTGAAAGAATGGTATCAAGCAAAAAGAAGAAACAAATCTATAGTAGAATTTGCTAGGACATTGTTAAGTCAAAAGGGAGTTGCACAAAAATTCTAGAGAAGTTTTTAGCACTTCAGTATAAACATTTAACCAAATACAAATCAAGAAAGGAATGAACAAGACACCTTATGAGATCCTGTATGCTTGAACTCCTAATGTTTATTGTGATAGAATTCTTGGAAGTAAATGCTAAATCAAGAAAGATGATAAAAATGGAAAGTTTGCTAGTAAGTGTGATGAAATAATATTTTAGGATATTATACCAAGAGTAAAGATAAAAATGTTAGAAAATTTGACAAATAACATAATAGAAATTGAAAAATGTGAGGATTGATGATTTTCTCAAATCGAATGAAGAAAAAATTGCAAAAAGACCAAAACACTATATGAAGTAATCTACTCTGAGCCCAAAAAGACAAAAACTTAACAAGTAGGTATAGCTACTAATAGTGGACAATTGATAACAACATGCAACACCTGACAAGAAAGCAACAAATGATAACAACACAATAAGGAGAAACTATTGAAAGGAAAAAAAAAATTCAAAATACATAACAAATAACACCAAGAAACATGAAAATTAATCACAACTTGTTAAATATAATTGGAGACATGAGTGATGGAGTGTTGACAAGAATTCAATTTAAAATCAAGAATACTACATGATTTCTGTTGGAAATGGAACCAAGAATGATTAAAAATGCATTGAAGAATGAAGATTGGATGCAAGTAATGAAAGATGAAATTGAACAAATTGAGAAACATAAAATATAGTCGTTGGTACCCAGGCCAAAGGAATTTTTTTATAGAAACTGAATGGGTTTTCAAGAACAAATACCATGAAAATAGTTCAGTAATAAGAAACAAAGCAAGATTGGTTTGCAAAGGATATGCATAGGAAAAAGGACTAGGTTATGAGGAAAATTTTGCACCTATTTCTAGATTAGAAGGAATGGGGATATTACTAGCCTATGTAGCATACACAAGATTCAAAATCTATTAGATAGATGTAAAATCAACATTTCTAAATGAAATACTAAAAGAAGAAGTTAATATTAAACAACCTAAAGATTTTAAAACCAGACAAGGAAAATATGTAGTTTGTAGATTGCATAAGGCACTATATAGATTAAAACAAGTGTCAAAAGCATGATATGAAATATTAAACTCATATTTAGTTAATATTGGCTTTGAAAGATCCAATGACAACAATAATGTTTACTTGAACATTGAAAGTGGGGATAAAGTCTTAATTGCTGAAATTGTTTTGATGATATAATTTTTGGAAGAAATGATGAGCCAAGTAAATATTTTTTTGAAGAGATGAGGAAAGAATTTGAAATGTATATGATTGGTGAAATAAATTTCTTTATTAGTTTGCAAGTTCTACAAATTCAAAAATGAATTTATATAACTCAGTCTAATTACATAAAAGAGATGTTGAAAACATTTGGAATGGAAGATTAAAGAACTATCAATACACCCATGGTTACTAATTGTAAACTGTCAAAAGAGGATGACTCTAATCTTGTACTATTTAACGAATGAGAAGTTGCATTATGCTATTCATATAAGACTTGACATTACACATTTAGTTGGAATAGATGCTAGATTCTCATTTAATCCTAAGGACTCACATATGAACATTGTGGAAAAAAATTTAGATATCTTAAAGGTACAAAGTATTATGGATTATAGTATGAATATAAAGGAAACTTTAATTTGAAGGCATATATAGATGCAAATTGGACTGGAAACATTGATGATATAAAGTGCGCAAGTGGAGGAGAATTCTATCTAAGAAGTAGAGTAGTGTCATTGACAAGTAAGAAATTGAATTGTATTTCACAATGTAGTGTTGAAGCTAAATATGTTGCAACTACCATTAGTTGTCAAAAAGTGTTATGGATAAAGGAAATACCTAAAGAAATACATGAGAAAGTTGAGGAACCTATTGTGATACATTGTAATAATACAAGTGCCATCAACATATCAAAGAACTCTATAATGCACTAAAAAACTAATCATGTAGCCATCAAGTATCATATTTTGAGAGAACAAGTACAAGATAGAGGAGTTAGATTGGAATATAGGTCTACAAAGAAACAAGTTGCTGATATATTCACTAAACCACTACCTAGGAAAAGTTTTGAATATCTAAGAGGTTGACTAGGAGTCCTACCCCTATCAAATATTAACTAAAAGGAACATGCAATGTATATCAGTTCATAATAATTTATTATAACATTTCAAACATGAATTGATGTACAATTTGAATATGATATGGGGGCATCAATCTAGGAAAAAGGAATGATAGATCAAGTGTAGAATTCAAAGGATAATACAATAAGGTTTATCACAATTTTTATTACTATAAAAGGGGGAGAGTATGGTATAATCTAAGGATGGAGAGTATAATGGATGGGGGAGAAAATATAACAAGGCATGGAAGATAATCAAAATAGACAAGAATTGAGCATGTCTCATCACTGAATATTTCCATTAATTCCAAAGGGGGAGATTGTTGGCATAACTAATTTAGTTGATGAAGTTATTGAAGAATTCAAGTTGTTGATGGTTAGAACATGATATCAATTATACTATTTGTTATTAATGTCAAAGTATCTCTATTATTTTTACTTGTTACCATATCTTTTGGAAAAGAAAGTTGTTAGAATGTAAAGGTATGATTAGGGAGAGTCAATAAGGATCATATTTGGAAATAGTTAGAACAAACAATGATAGACAACTAAATGGTTTGATTGTGTAGCGAGAGAGTGACAAGGAGGATATTATTGGAAAATAATTAGGATTAAGTAAATAAGTGAGAAAAATTATTTTTAAGAAGAATTTTTTTAACAATAATGCTTATCGAAAATACTATATCTTACTAGTAAACTAGGAGAATTTTTTTATCAGAACAAAGGGTAACTTACTAGAAATAGTCAAAGTCTATAAGAATAAATAGAGAAATGAAAGGTTAGATGATGGAATGAATAGAGAAAATAGGACCAATCACACATAATTAAAGGAGCATGGTGATGACACTAAAATTAAGATAAGAAGGAAAATGAGGATTGCTCAAGAAGACTCTACAAGGTCAGAAATGGCTTATGGAGGTGAAATTCATAAGAACAACTTGTTGATAGAGTTATGATTGTTGGATCTAGGTTTAGGGTTGATGATTGAAGTGTTGGTATATAAAGGAGAAAGAAAGGAGAATCTTAGTGTCATGACAAAGACAAGAAGGATAGCAGTGAAAAAAAGAGACTATTGATGGTATTGAGGAATTGACTAGTCAAGGATTGTTGTGATCACATAAAAAGGTACATATTTGGTTGGAGGATTTTGATGGTATCTTATTGTGTTAAGGAAATTTAATAGATTTGATTTAGTGGAGTTATTGAAAATCAAAGATCATTATTTTTTTCACTGTGAAAGACAATATAGGATTTTGAGTTTTTTTCACTCTGCTAGGGTTTCATGCGATCTTTGAGTTTTCTTGCATATGAATCTTTGTTTGAGATTTCCTTTTATGTTTTCCACTTGTCAAAATGCATTTACTGTGGGAGTTTTTAGGCTAGTTTATAGTGTCCCCAACTAATGGTGACCCAGTTGTTGATACTGGTGTTCACATTGTTGCTTCGGAAAACCATGGCACTTCCATTGAACAAACATCCTCGCAAGTTCGTCCCAAAGGTTTTTTATGAGGTAATCCTGATATTATCCTTCCTTTGCAAGAATTTGATGTTGCTTGTGATTGGTTAGAATAACATACCTTAATAGGGTATTTTGTGGATAGGACTCCTCCTAAAGCTATATTCTAAGAGTGGATTAACAAGAGCTAGAGTCCTCATGAAGTTCACCTTGACGTTGTGCAAAACCTTACCAAAGGTTTTTTTTTTATTTCACTTTGTCAACCTATTGTAGGTAGACATGATTTTTAGCAAAGGTCCTTGGTCTGTGCATTCTTCCTTACTTATTTTTCAAAGATGGTTCAGAAATTTCACTGTCTTTAACAACAAAAAGCTTAGGGTTCCTATGTGGGTAGAGTTCCCAGGTTTACCCTTTCCATGTTGGGCTTTTATTGAGTCCATTGCCAATACTCTTGGAAAAGTCATTACAAAGGAACATGAATTTTGTTTCAATGCTCATCCTGAAACACGTGTTTTCTTTGAGGTTGATCTCTCCAAGGATCTTAAGGATTCTATGGAGATACAAATTGGTTCCCAAACCTTCTCTTAGAAGGTGCTTTATTTGAACCTTCCTAACACCTTTTATAGGTGCCAGTCAGCAGAACATAAGATTAGGGATTGCTCTTTGGCTATGCCTAGGGTTAAACCCTCGCCTAAAGAGATTCTTGTCAAACTAGCAAAAGAGAAGCAAAAAGAAGAATGGACTACTATTGGGTGCAAGGGAAAGACTCCCTTGGCTCCTAAACAATCATATGCAACTATCATTTTGGTTCCTCCTATCTTAATAGGAGTGCAAACCCCAACCATTGTAGGGACACAAGAAATTTTTTTGGAACCAAACCCTGGTGTTTCATAGGTTTCAAACCTTGGTTCATAGGGGATTAAGGCAACTGCTAGGGCTAACAGATCGGTTGTGATTCACACCCCTCTTATTGCTTCCTCCATAGTGAGTTAGAATGTCTGGCATTCTCGCAGTCCCCCCAGATGTGCTAAGAAACTAGAGGAGAAATGCCAGGCCATCAATCTAGAGGATTTCCTTCTAGTTTGAACCCAGTTTCAACTTTCTTGCAGAATATCTACTCCTCTCTTGAGGTTGAGGAAGATATGGAAGAATTTTCATGAATTTGTTATCATGGAATGTGCGAGGTCTTATAGACCTCTCTAGAAAGTACTATGTCAGGGATACTCTTCATAGACATGGTAATTTAGATTTTCTCTCTATGCAAGAAGTTAATATCTTTGGTTTCATGGTTTCTTCTGCATGTTGTGTCATTTGGCCAGATGGCATTATGTTTTCCTCTTAGCATGATTCTAGAAAAGGTGGTGTAGTTACTCCTTTGTCACCCTATCTTCATTCTATTATTATGTTGCACTATTCTAACCCCATGCATAGAATCATTTAGCTTTTACTTTCTATTAACAATTATTCTTTTGGAGTCATTAATGTTTATGCTCCCAATGATGCTATAGAAATATCTCAATTGTGAGGCTGGCTCACTGACAACTTGCCTTCAGATACTTGGGTTATGTGTGGTGACTTCAATATGGTTGAGCTAACCTTTGAAAAAGATGACATTTTGCCTTTTCACTGGATAGTTGGGGAAAGGCAAGCCTTCTACTACATGCATAATAAATTGGGCCTTTTTGATCCCAATACTAACTACCACCAACATAGTGGGGTTTGGAACACTTGGTCCAACTTTCAAGCTAGCTTTGACCACATGTTAAAATATCTTGATCATGCCATGATTACTAAACAATATTTTTTCTCCTTTTCTAAGGATCAAGATTTACTTGTCATTCCCTTGCCATATGTGACATTATTAGGCCACTATCCCATTTATTTTGCTATTTTGTGGCACAAAGCTATCTCGCAAGTTGTCAGGACTCAATTTTTCCTCAACACATCACTGTATTCCCAGACAAGGTGGATTCAGTGGTGAAATGATGCCATTACTAGAACCACTTGCTTTCTGTGCATCTATGGGTAATAGTTGGAGATTTTTAGAAGGCGATCTTATGAATCCACTACCACTTCTCTCAAGAAAGCTTCTGAGGCTCTCACACTTAACCCTTTTGATGTTGATTTGCAAATTCAAATTGCCAAACTATGCCATGAAAAATAGGTTGTAGATAATTATGCTTCTCAAGGGGACCAAATCAAAGCTCACCTCCATTGGTTGGAGTTTGAAAATAAAGCTTTGAAGGAGTTCTTTCATTCTCTTTGAGCCTATCATACCAATTTTGGGATTAAAAAACTCAAACAAGGCACTTCTATTCTCTCTAGTCTCCTTGACATCCTCCAAGCTTTTATTCATCACTATGAAAATGTGTTTGCTTTTTAGGGAAATTTGGTTGCTCAGGAGGAAGCCCTCAAAAAGTGTATTTTTGTTACTTCAAACTGCCTAGTAGTTAAGCAACGTGCTTTCTGTGAGCAACTTCTTACCCTCTAAGACCTTAAAGAGGTAGTTTTCTCCTTGGCTGATGACAAGCCCCCCAAGTGTGATGGGTTTCCTTGTGAATTTTACAAACACCTTTGGGAGTATATTGGTCCCGATCTGCACAAAGTTTATCTTGAAGCCTATCATTTTAAAAGCCTAGGAGCTATTATCAACAAAGGAAACATCAAGTTCATACCTAAAGCTAGTGATCCTGAGGATATTTGTAATTGGCAGCCCATTACCCTTATTAATGTGTACTATAAGATTATTGTTAAGGCAATTTCTCTTAAAATTTGCCATCTCCTTCCTTTAATTGTGTGGCCCAAGACAACTAGCTTTATCAAATCTAGGTATATTCTTGACAACACCATTGCTATCTAGGAAGGTATGGGGTGGGCTTGCAAGTCCAATCAGCCATCTATTTTTTTGAAAATAGATTTTGCTAAAGCCTATGACTAGATTGAATGACCTTTGATTTTAGCTATGCTCTAGGCTCTTGGTTTCGGTCCCAATTTTATGCAATCTATGGAGATGCTCTTTGGAGATGCCAATGCTTGCATTACTATCAATAACTCCCAATTTGTTGCCTTTGGGCTTTTTCATTCCATTAGCCAGGGTTGCCCTTTGGCTCTGACATTATATAATCTTGTTGTAGAAGGGTTTGCCTACTTGCTAGCCCACTCTATGTCTTTAGGTTTGGTTCGTGGCATATCTTTACCAAAGTCATCTTCCAAGTTGGTCAATGGTCATTTTGCTGATGATTCATTTCTCACCCTTTTCAAGGATGAAGAAAACATCAATAATGCCTTGAATTGCCTAAAGCCTCTGGCTCTGCTATTTAATGGCATAGACAACTCTGTTATTGCTAGTCTTTTTTGCCAGCTCCACCTTGCACTAGTACATTTGACCCCATTTTTAGACCAAAATTTTTGACCATTTATTAAAATGGGGTCAAATTGGTCAGAATAGGCAAGGAAAAATGTCATTTAAAAAAAATCCATGCCCGTGTTGGTCAAAATTTTGACCAAAACAAGCTTCATATTGTTTTCAAAATGAAAAGGGTTAATGCCATGTTTCATTGTCAATGTGGTTGTTTGACATTTTACTACAAGGGTTTTAGGGTTCAAGAATAACATTGTGTTTGTTTCCCTCGTAAGATCCAACAATGATAGAAATATTGGATATTTGGCTAAGAGAAATAGGCTATGCATTTCTATAGTGTGAGCAATAGGAGCACTATATTTCTGTGGCAATCACAACTTCTTTTAGATTTCAAAGAGCGAGATTGTTTGAGTGAGTAAATATATCTTCATTGTGACCCAAGAAATCCTTGCGACCCTCCTTTTATTCTGCGCAATAAAGATGTATCTTCTTTCAATCCTGTGTTCTGAACATGGCCTTGTAGGGCTTTTCTCCAATGCGGTCACCTGTGTGCAAGCACTTGTCATGATGGTAAGCATCTGCTCTATGTTGAACAAGTTTGATGTAACAAGCCTAAATTATAAAGGCAATATAATAGAGGTTAGGGCACTATAAGGTCAAAATGTATGTAGGAGGCTCATAAGGGATCAGTTTGTTAATCCTAGTTTAGTTTAGGTGGCCCCGACCCTTATGGTAGTGGCCCTCTTGCTCCATAGGGACTTTTAGGCCATTTCCCAATCTGTGCCAAGCCACTCAATAGCCTTATCAATAGGAATAGGCTGCAACAACACCAATACAGTCCTTTGTTCCACAGTTCTTTTTGCTAGTTGAATTTGGCAGTGGGGCTGAACTTGTTATTAAAGTTGGAGTTTGTGAAGTTGTGGAAAAGATGGAGCATGTCACTTTGTAGGCTCCTCCAGGCCCTAATGTGCCTAGGCCATCTGAGATTGTAGTAGCTAGAACAACACCATTGTCAAGCAAGGGAGTGCGATTCTCATTGCATCCAAGAATGGGGAAAACTGGCACCAGGTGCATTGTCAAGGCTAATCATTTTTTTGCACAGCTTCTTGACAAGGATTTGCACCAATATGATGTAAGTTGCCATTGAGCTTTACTCCATTATTCTTATGAAATATTGAAATTGAATCTTGCATTCTTCACTTATAATTTGCACTGCTGAAGGATTTTATAGATCTTATGCTTTCAAAATTAAATGCAAATTGTCTATTTTTAAACAAAATGAAATATTTGAAGTTTTTGTTCCAACACTTTTTGGGAGATGTTTCTAAATTGATTGCTTGTGAGCTAAGTATGTGATGTGTAGTCCTAAAATTATTCTTGGCCCATTGAGCTATAAAATTTAAATTTGAACCATCAAAAGATGAATTCAAAGAGCTTGTACAATAGGAGTGAATTTTTATAGCGTTGGCAATTCATAGTAAAAAAACATCAACTATATTTGAAAACCTGACACATGAGCATATATCTTAGGAGTGAAAAATGATTGGTTACTTTGTAAAATTCATTTTGAAATAGTATAGAGAAAATATTCATTGTTTATGAATTAATAAAATTGATCTATCTCAATAACCATGCCTTTTATGCACTTAATTGCAGTAAATTTACTAGTCTCTAGGCATACACATTGAGAGGAAATAGGGCAAGAAAGAACAATTGAAAGACCAAATATTGTTGTATTTATTAGTTCCATGCTCCCAAGGCATTTCACTCATGTTGATGTGCTATATATAAAATTGTATTGTATACCAAGCATGGTAAAGTTTGACAATGAATCCATTCATAGGTGTTCTAGGCATAATTTTTACTAAATATTCTTGCTAACAATTTGGCACTTTTCTCTGTATAGGTATCAATTACACTCAAGGTGACTTCTAGAGGTGTTAATAGGGTAATAATGCAGCAATTAGTGAAATAGTATCAGGAGACACATTTGGGGAGGAGACTTCCTACATATGATGGTCGTAAGAGCCTATACACTGCTAGCCCTTTGCCATTTGCATCCAAGGAGTTTATGATCTATCTTCTTGATGAGGAAGATGGGTTGGGAGGCCCAAGGTAAAGCAATAGATTAAATTGATATTAGTACAGTGATTTTTCAATCAAATGTTCTTTATTGTATTGTGGTGGTCCTCCTTTTCCACAATGTGGAAGTTCTTGCTTGGAAGCTTATTGTTACATGAACGACTTGTTATGTTTGCATAACAGTTATACTCTATGATTCATTGCTATGCTGATTTAATGCTTTATTAAAGACATTCTAATTATGTATTGTTATTTAGATTTCATGCTCTATTATGGTTAAGTGCTTGAAATTTCTAGTTGACATGCATATAAATTTTGTATGCCTTTACTATTCTAATAGTTCGCACCATATATATTGTGGATTTCTAATAGTTCGCACCATATTTATTGTGGATTTCTAAGTGTCATTTTTCTTATTCTATTTCTATTTTTGTTTCATATATTTGTCTTTACTTTAGGCCTAATCTTTATTGTTGTGATGTATGCTTTTCTTTAACTAGAAATCTTTAGCATGACCCTTTGTTGATTCTTGAGATATGCACTATTTGTTCTTCAAGAATTACATTTGTTTTTCAATTTACCAGGTCATTGGATGAGTCTTGGAAGAGCTTTACCTATATTTACATCTCTTTCTTAATGAATCTACTATTCTAGTTTAGCACATCAATTTTTATCCTGTGTAAAACTATTAGTATCTTAAGTTGATTCCTAGGGATCGTTATTGACCTTTCCATTCTATATAAAATTGTTTTCATTATGGGTTTTTGTGTTAGGATATTTGGTAATTAATAATTTCTTATATATTGAAATTATATTTCTTTGATAGGACAAGCACTACATGGACTAATCACAATATCGATATTTAACAATAAATTTTATAATTATATTTGTTTATTAAGATAAAACCTACATGTAGTCATCACAATACCTAAGCATGTCTTCATTTTTTTTTTAAGAAGGGAGAGACAATTCAAGGTTGTGATAAAGTTTGTGGCTTGCGTAGATCTTCATCATTTAGGTCAATTCTTATCTTGCAGGCAAGCGGATGCTCCTCAAGAAGCTTTGCAGGTCCTGGATATTGTGTTGTGTGAGTTGCTTACACACAAGTGCCTTTACTTAATTTAAATTATTTTCACAAAGGATGAATAGTTGGATGAGAAGGGAAGTTATTAAGTTTGATTTGCATTGTAGATATTCCCCTATTGGAAGATCTTTTTGCTCTCCTAATTTAGGAAGGAGGCAACAACTTGGTGAGGGTCTAGAAAGTTGGTGTGGATTTTACCAGAGCATAAGACCAACTCAAATGGGATTGTCACTTAATATTGGTAGGAAGGAATAGAAGTCCAATCTTTGCTGAAGTGTTTTTTCTTGTTATTTTTTCTGCTCTATTATTTGTTAACCTTTTACTAATTAGGATAACTACTGTTTCTCTGTTAGCAAATATTTCCCATATCATTATATTATATTCTATATTAGGAAGGTGTAATTATTAAGTTTAGACTTGAATGGTGACCTGCAAATGACAATTGACAACCATCTCCATTGTTGTAGATATGTCATCAACTGCCTTCATTGAGCCACTAAATGTTATTCATTTCGTGGCTCAGCTCTTAAATAGGGACATGGGATCTAGACCATTGTTTGATGCTGATCGTATCAAGGTATAAGGTTTCATGAACACCCAATTGGATTATATAAGATAATTTTAAAATGTGGATGTAAATAATGAATTTAGTCTAATATAGTCATTATGACATCTCTACTGAGATAGATTAAGAAGGCCTTGAGAGGTGTAAAAGTTGAGGTCACACATTGAGCAAATATGGAGAGGAAATATTGTATTTCTGGGTTGACTTCTCAACCCACTTGGGAATTAATGCAAGATTCTCAGGATGCTTAATATTAGTAATTTGAAAATGGAAATAGTCTTATTGCAAGAGGCTACAAGTTACCTATATATGGTACACAACATCTTGTTGCTAATTATATTGTTTTTATAGGTTTCCTGTGGATGATAAAGGAACAATTTAATCTATGGAAGAGTATTTCTAGGAGATGTATGGATTTACCATACAACATACTAGTTTGCCATGCCTACAAGTTGGAAATCAGTAGAGGCCAAACTATTTGCTGATGGAGGTATGATTTTGTAATTCAAATAAAATCTTTTGGAATAGGAAGTGCTTTGTAGAAGTTAGCTATGTTTTTGTCTATTTATGCAGAATACTCATTGGTGTAACTATATAGGTTTGTAAAATAGTAGAGGGCCAACGCTATTCAAAACATTTGAATGAAAGGCAAATTACTGCCCTTCTGAAAGTTACATGTCAGCATCCTCGAGAATGAGAGATGGGCATTTTATAGGTATTCTCTCCTTGAATGGTTTACATCTTCTTTATTGACTAGTCTTACCTATTTATATGATAACAACAGACGCTTCCAAGCAACCCACTATGTAGGAGATCACCATAGTAGTGGTAGAGGCCAGTTTTAACATAATTTATTTTTGCAAATTTTATGTGCTTTTGAAATTATCATGATAAAATAATATTCTTAAGAACAATAAATAGATATACCTAAGCAACAACAGAATATGTAATGCTTTATCCACACTGTGCCTATGAGGTTCCTTGTTTGTTCACTAACAAGTTGGGAGCCATGCTAACCTTTTTTTAATCCCTTTATTTATCTTTTCTATGAATTTTCTCTAGCCAAGTCATCTATTTTGTTGGCCTTCACCATTCTGTTAGACTGTATTCAACCATTCTTGTAGGTAAATATTTCACAACTCTATTAATGTTATTTCAATTTACATGAATTAAACATGTTTTGTAGGTAAATAATTCATAGCTCTATTAATTTTATTTCAATTCACATGAATTCAACTTGCATTAAGGTTATAAACTATGAAATAGAGATATTAAATGCACAATCTTCAACTTTGAGATGACATCACTTTGAAGAATAACGTGCCTTGTCTATTCTTCTATATTTTGCATATGTATCTATCATTGCATTTCCAACAATAAAATTTATTTGACAATAATAGTCTTTTCATCATACTTTGATGGATGTCCATGACCTACTATAGAGCTCCCATTTTGGCATGGGGGGGAAGGTGCCAACAAAGGTTGTGCTTGCCTTTATTTTTGCATGTGAGTTTTTGGTCTGTTCTTTTAGCATAAGGATTTGTTTTCTCTTTAATTCCTTTTAGCAAAAATAGATTTGCAGACTACGTTTCTTTAGGAATTCTCTTTTAGTTGAGCTCACAAGGGAGATCAGCTAGTGAAGATGCTCTATTAGCTTTTAATACGCTTAATAGATGAGATCACATTATATGGTTTGAACAAGATGTGGAAAAAAATCAAGTGTGTGATATTTCAAAAGATTGAAGAAAGCCCATTCCCAAGTGTAGTAATGAATCTCAAAGCTCCTTCAGCCCAAGCATATCATGCCCTTTGGACTATCTTTCTAAAGCTGCATCAACACTGTATCCTTTAGGTGTTTGATTCTTCATCTTTCTTCTTGTCATTTCTTTGATTGCATTGATTTTCATTAATTTAAGAGGACACTAGACAACATGCTTCTGTATGTGAAATGCAAAAGTTGTGTCACTAAACATGAACTATAGAAGAATTTATATGGTCTAAAAGGATTCTGCCCCACACTTCTCGTCACCACCCTTGTAGTCAAATGTTGTTCTTGGACTCGTGGGATATTATTGTTGGGTAAAGCTTAACCGATCTTGAAATTTTTTGTTTGCTTTTGCAATTTGGGGTGCTGGGTTTCTAAAATATATTAACAATGAAAAAGAATGTGTTGACCAACTCTCTAGTAGGCTCTTCTTAATTGGGTACTTCATGTGGGTTGCTAGACCGCAAGGTGCTTCCTTTATTCAGCAAGTGGCGAGTGCTTAACCTGGAGAACCTTGCGGTCTCATTGTTCTTATCTTGATGCTTCTCAATCTCGTGATCAAGCACCAAAATCTTTGTTGTAGGGCCAATGTATGAATAATTTTTTTATCCCCAAATAAAGTTTTCCTTTTACTTTTTCTATTTATATTATTTACCCCTGCTTTGCATATTCCTCTTGTCTGGATTGGACTTAAATATTTTTAGTCCTTTAAAATAATGGTCAAGCCCTCTTCTAGTGACATCACCATCCTCTTACATCTATTCATCAAATTTTTATTATGAATTTTTTGTTCACCAATCTATGTTAAACTAATCAACAAAGCTTTGGTCCTCTGAGTTGCAGCGATTTTGAGGAAAAACCTAACTTTTAATCACCATATCTTAAATGAATTTTCACATTGAGGTGATCATAGTTTTTGATAAATTGTAGTTGATATTGTGCATATGTTAAATTGTATTAGGAGATCCAATACATAATACCATCACTCATGCTAATAATGAGTCCCGAAGAGTGGTCTAATTTGATTCAAAGTTTGTGTATGTGATTTTTCTCCCAAAGTTTTTTTTCGTAATAGAAGTAAACCCTATCATTCCAAAAAAATCTTTGTGTGACCAGTCCTTTCACGTAAGTTCCCCTTGGTTGCTACTAGCTTTGTTATTTTCCCAATGCCATAACTCAAACATAATTTCAATTTTAAACAGGTCAGTATTAGCCGATTTTTTTTAAGGTTATAAAATGTTAACGCTAGAAATTTAAAAAAAAGCAAAAAAATAAATAAAGCCCTAGGATGATAGTGAGATAAAATCATAAAATAGATGTCAAAAAAGAGAGAAAAGAACATGATTATAGAAAACATGTGTGCAAACATGTATGTACAATATATACAGACATATGCATGTATATTTATATGGGCATGCATTTTGTATGCATATATATATGTGCATTCATACATATATGGATGCAAAATGTGGAAGCATACAGAAGGCATGGGAAATTTTTGACTAATTGCCTCAAAGAAATTCAATTTGATGACATGTCATGATTACAAGATATTTGGTCTCAAAGGAAAACACGAAAACCTTTACTAGCATCTAGCCTTCCTATGTTGAAATGGGAGCTTCAGAACAGGTTATAGACATCCATCAAAGTACAAAGGATAGAGGCATTTTGTGAGATGTTGAAGTTCAAATTGCCTTGGTAGACTAATGCAAACTGTGGAAGCATAGACAAGGCATGTTAATTATTTGAGGCACATGCTTACATGTGTACAAATACACATATCAAGCTGAGTTCAAAATGGAGATGAAAGATTATTTATTTTTACACACACTCCTTTGGATGATATTTGCATACATTTGTAAGGAAAAATAAATTGGCTGTATAAAATAAAAATGTCTAGGCTAATCAAATAAATAGAGAATAAAATGAAATTTCTATAGGATAATCAAATGAATAAGGCATTGGAAAAAAAAACTAATTTAGATATATGATCTGTGAATTAAAAACCAAAGTTAAATGTGGAATGCATTTGAATGTTTAATCTTTATCTCACTTTAGTGTCTATGCACTTATATGAATGTGTGTTTGCAAGGGAAATAAACCAATTACATAAATATCTATGCTATTTAGGTAAGTAGAGTGTTTATTAAATAAATGCCTTAATTAAATAAGCAAGGAATATATCATTCACAATGCTGGATTTTTAGGGCTTGTTAAGTTTATTTCCTTAGTACATTCAAACTAAAAGTTTACCTATTGGAGTGCAGACCGAAATTGAATCTATTATGTTGATTTGAATTTTGAATTGTACTTGAGGTTGTTAGATGATTTTCTTAGACCCTTTGAACTGACTTAACTTTTCTTTGGTTCATCTATATAAGTGGATAACTGACCTTCAAAATTGTGAAACTTTATTTGATGTATGCATATGAATTGTAGGTACTAAAAATGATTTGGGAGAATTTTAACTATTGGAATTGCTCACCACTATCTTTTTAAATTTGAATTTTGTATGGAAATCATAGTGTTTACAATCACTTTTGAACCATGTAATAAATCATGAGGGTTACATTCTTAGTCAGCCACCTTAATTGGATTGGTTATTTGGCTTTGGAACAATGGTTGAAGACAAGCAACAAGCTTGCAATGACTGATGTCATGGTGTATTAATGCTATATGATAAATATTCTTCAAATACTCTAACAATTTCTAGGTTAATCCTCTTTCTAGCATGATTTTAAATGAATGAATGTCTTTTAAAAAACACTCCTAGTTTGATCAATTATTCTAGATACAAGTTGGTGTCGAGTTTCCTTTTTATTATTTCGCAGATCTATTACTACTTATTTAATGTGCAATTTTGGAGAACTTTTTAGATTATCAACTTTTGTGTTTCTGAGGTTTTCTTACAAGTAAGAAACATTACTTGATTAAAAAATTCACAATGTCTCTTAGACTCCTGTGGGCCATATGTTACACATCCACAACCTGGAGAAGATTCCAGTCCATCAATAGCAGTAGTAGGTTTTCAATATAGATCATTGTTTGCTGCTATTCTAGTTCACAAAATTCATATGAAATATTCTTATCTTAATCTTTTGGGTTTGGTGCAAATGTCAGGTGGTTGCATCTCAAGACTGGTCTGAAGTCACAAAGTACGCAGGCCTAGTTTTTCTTAGGCACACTGGGAAGAGCTCATTCAAGATTTGTATGACGTCTAGCAAGATCCAATATGAGGCACTGTTACTATAGGAATGATAAAGTAGGCATCATATGTGGTATTTGTTTAGTCTACGGGGTTGTCATGCTGCTTAGCAAAAGATTGTTACATGTTTGGTTCAAAAGTTATATATTTCAAGGGTGTGTATTTGTGTTGGGGATTTTCTTGACTGTAACTTTGCATTTTAAAAGTAGTCATTTGGTACGTATCATATGTCTACCTACGTTGTTATGTCCTTGTAAGTTATGTTTGAGATGTAAATGTTAGGATGTTGATTCAGTTTATATTTGATTTGGAGGTGTTCTACTTGAAATAGTGACCACCTTTTATACCAATGTATAGTACTCAATTTATATTCAGTCTTAAACTAGGATGATTACCTCTATTATGTAGTGACAATGTATAGCTTGTACAATCTAGAAATCTAGAATGTAAGAAATTTAATTTACAAAGAATTAACTTGGGGAAAACTTTTAAAACTTCGCACACCATGGATTAGGAACGTGTTCTAAATTACTAAATGACGAAGAGGAGAAAACCCTCTAGAGCACAATTTCTGCCTTGATCATTATGCATTTTATTAACACTGAACCACCCAATGAAATTGAAAATTCTTAGACAAGTTATTGCTCCTCAAAATAACAAATATGATTTTTGGAAATTCACTTGCTACTTGAAATTTAAAGTATGATATTAGGAAATTCAAATGATTATTTCACTTTGATTCTTTATAGGGAGCTACTAATTTCTTTTCATAGAGTAACATGACAAAAGCCTTTGGAAATTATATTTTATAGGTAATTTATTTCATTTTGATTAGTTTTTGTGGTGAGATTTAGTTCTGTGTTTCTTATGTCTTCTTAGTGACAACTTTGGTATTTATTTAGAGATGGTGTAAGTGAAGGAAAATTTCACCAAGTTCTACTTTATGAACTGGATGCTATTCATAGGGTCAGTTTCCTAATACTCACTATAGTACTTGCTATTCAATTGAGATTGACATGGCTCATTAGTTTTTTTGTATTCTCTTTGGATTTTGTTAAAGAAGACAGCTGAATGCTATATGAACTAAAAGTTCTATGGTGTGAATAGGCTTGTGCATCTCTTGAGCCAAATTAATAGCCCCTAGTAACATTTGTTGTTGTTCAAAAGTGGCACCATACTAGACTATTTGCAAACAACCATGTAGATAGCATTCTATAGACAGAAGTGGGAATATCTTGCCAGGTAGGAAGGTCCTATAAGGCTATATACTATTGTTATGCTTTATTCAAAGGTGTCAATTTGTAATGCTGATGTGGGTTTCCTATATTTTGTTAGGCATTGTGGTTGATTCCAAAATTTTCCATCCCATAGAATTTGACTTTTATCTCTGCAGTCATGTTGGGATACATGTATAATACTTATTTCTTAGATCAGCTTGTCATGCTTTCTTTGCTATGTATTATACAAAAAACTAATCTGGTTTTTATCATTTACAGGGGATTAGTAGACCAACACATTATCATGTGCTTTGGGATGAGAAAAAAATGCCAGACTAGGAATGTGACTAAAGGATCAGGGGATGCCTGACATTCACTATTAGGGATATTTGGAAGCAGTACATGGTCAATGCTTAGGTATAAATCAAACCACTCCATTCTCATAAATTTTACTCTTGGGCTTAAAAGTATTATTTTGTCATTTTAAGTAATGGATAGATGTGAACTTGTTAAGCTTTGAGTACAAATGAAATCAAAGATTGTTTGGTAATATATTTAATGGTAATGGTTTCCTATCAATATTCCCACAGGCCCTGTAAAGAATATGCCAACTACATACAGTCATACACACAGATTGAGAATTGGATGAAAAAATGTAATAGTAGTACCCTTAATACAAGGAGAACAAAAAATAAAAATAGACTTTGATCCAATGATAGGTGGTTTGCAAACCACTTGTCAAGATGGATTGATTATTCATGTGATAAATGTTCCCTAGTTCTTCAGAGTGCCTTTGTGGAGATTATCATTTCGTGCTAGTTCTGCTGTAGTCGTCTCCTCAACCTATGTTCCTAGCCACTCCATATCTTTCATCTCCTTGTCTACGTGTGCCCAAATTTTGTGCTATTAATCTTGAAAGAATTTTGAATAGAGGCAAGTTGAGTTCATTATTTTTTGGCAGATCCTCTGAGATCATCAATGAAAAGTGATAGTGGCATCTTGACAAGGCATGATGTTGCCCTTTCTCCTTCTTTCTAGTTGTTTGATTAGTACCAATAGTCCTATATATAGATTGAAAATTGGTTGATAACACATAATAGCCATAATACAAAGATAAAAAAAAGATAAATTAAAACCAACAAAGAGTGGGTGGCAAGCCACTATTCAGTAAGGATTGGTCATGCATGCCCTGGACGCAACCCATAAATTCTAGTTATCTTTATGGAGATTATCATCGCTTTCCATTTCTGCAATAGTTTTGTCTTAAGCTCTCAATGGCCAGTGAGAAGCCATAGAAAGTGCAAGTTTCATTGGGATGAGAAAGAGAACATAAGGACTGAGTCATGAAATGATGACACCATTAAGGCAATACGTGATATATTGGACTGCACTTTTGATGTTTCTGACTGCTAATATCAGTGAGTAAGGTGTAATGTCTCCTTTTAGGATAAATAGGGATAATGGGAAGATTACTCTAATTCCTTAGATTTACATTATATAACTTCATAATAAAATTGTGTAATTGGTAATATGCTACTTGCTATCCAATTGACAATACACTATACAATTGCACAAGTTGGAAGTTTTAAAGGTAAGAAGTCTCCAAGTCCAATGCTTTTTAAGTGTATTTTCTAATTGTAATGTTTACTAGATTTTGTTTTCTAAAAATTTTGAGCTAAAAATCTTAGACTCTGCATCAATGAAATGATTTTTATCCCTGTGAGTCAGCTGCTTTTGCCTACAATGCTCAAGTATTGTTGTAATTGTTTCATGTTTGATAATTACTTGCTTGTTGGTGAGACTTGCTCAACTGTGCAACACTGTGATGATTTATTTTCTAGTTTTATTGTAATATTAATCACTTTGAACTTGAAGTAATCTTTTTTACCCTACAAGGTTGATGTTGCAAGAATTTCATTATGTGTGCTTTTTTTAATCACATCTTTTGAGGATATATTGCCCCTTATTCTTGTTGTAAATAACTTGTGCAATTATTTTTCTTTTAAATGGGATTTTTTTTTCTTTAATTAGGATTGTTGTTTGGAGATTGCAGTGTGGAAGAGTGTGCTTTTTACTTGGAGACAATCAAAACATACAAGAACAAGCCAACTGACAGTGTTTTGGAGTGTATTGACAACGACTATCTATCGCGAGTATTCTTCATACCTCTGTTGAATAAAAGTTGTGCACTATTCCTGTAGATTCAAAACATAGAAATATTCATTTCTTTTAGCTAGAAATAATAAAGATAAAATGACTGAATGAAGAAATAGATTTAGAAGAACCTCTTTAAATGAATATAAGACATTTGTGTTAAATTGCAGCTTGTAGTTTGAGGTCACCACACATAACTTAATGTTGATATTAATATGTTTTAATAGTTGGAGCAGCCTTATGTTAATTGGATATTGCATTAATATTGGTACCAAGTAGTACTGAGACTTTCTTGTATTGAAATGATAAGCTAATTATAATCTAGATTCTTAGTCAAGGCAGAAGATGGATATGATCTCTAGGACTTAATACTCAAGATTGTTGATATTGTGAAAGTAGAACTACATTGATGATCATTAGATATCTTAAGGTTGAATTGAGGGCTAGAAGTAGGTTATCTTTCATTGATTATTGACTCCTATTACATCTATCAATTGAGGCTCCCAACCAAGGACATGAAACAACCACTATGCTTCTAATCAATGCTTCAAATCTGTGGACAAGAATTGCTGATTGGGTTTCTCAATTTGTTGACTATATTGTCGATTTTTTTACGCTGCTTAGAAGCTAGTAGATGAAGTTATATTGATTGGATGTCTTTAGATGATACTTTCTTTGAAAAAGTAGTCATTTTTATGCATAAAAATAGGGTACCAGTCAAGGGTAGTTGTGCTAATCCAAAAAGAACATAAGGAAATCCATGATATGTTGTAATACACCAAATAGGGCATCAGTGAGCATTATTACATTGTCACATATCTTGGGAAAAGCCAAAGCCATCTCCATTTCAAGTATGCAGCAAGCCTAAAGGGTAGAGAATTGGACTGTTGGAACAATTTGAGAGAGTGTTGTATTGGGACATTGAAATTGTGTTGGAGCATTAAAATCCTTGAGTACAAATGTTTTAAAGTTTATGAAGCCAAATCCTTCATTTAGGGAGCCTTGAAGATACATGATGATGGATGTCCCACATTCTCTTTGGTATTTTTTAGTTACTAGGTTAATTTTACAATTTAGATATTGTGGATTGCAAAAATCAGATTTCATTCTTTTAGTATTTGTGTCCATTGATGGAAATTCAACTATTAAATTCTTTAATGTAAAAGAGACATTTTTCTTTCACTTGAACTATGTGATGCAGATTTAGAAATGTTTTGTTGGCTGGAAACCATTTAATCAATTGGATATCACTAAATGAGTTGTTTCAACACCTAAATGTTTTGAGGGAACAATATATTTTCATTTCTTGCTTTCAATGTAATGGCAAATGGGCATTAAATATCTATTTGGCATGAGCTTTTTGACATTGTGGCTTAGCTTTGATGGAATTGATCATTGCATTTAATAAAAATTGATATCAACTTTTCAAGGACTAGTCTTGATAACTCTTCATGAAGTAAACAATATTTGAATTGCCAGAGTTGAACTTTGATATATAATTTGTTGCTTATTACTTGCATTGGTTATGTTCAAATACCAAAAGAAGTGGTTGAGCCAAGCGTCATTAATGTGCGGGTGGAAATTCAGGATCCTGATGGATTGTTCAAATTGCTGGTCCTGATGGTATCTATAGACCATTCAATTGAACTATGTATTTGTTGTAGCCTTCCTCCAAGAGGAGGATTCAATTGAACTATTCATCTAGGATTCCACATTTTGCATGCATGTCTACTAGGTTAGTTTCAACTTAAACAAATATATTCTCTCAATATATCTATTTTGCACATATCTAGCAACCATGGCTTTTGATGACACATTACATTCAGGCATCCTGTCAAACAGTTCACATGACTTATCTATGCTTCCATTTTGCAAGCATGTCTCCCAAGGCAAATGCTACTACTTCATCTACATCGTCTGACAAAATCCTTTACACTTTGATGGATGCCTATAGTTTATCCCAAAGCTCTCATTCAACAGTTATGAGATGATCAATCAAGAGGAAATAGTTGAGAGCTTAGAGTAGTGACACAATTTTCAGATGATCATATGAAATGGAATGGGTGTGCAAGTAGAAAGAAACTAGAAAGACACTGTGTATAGATGAATGAATGAAATGGATGGTTTTGGAGCACTCAACATAGACACTTAGCATTCAATACATATCATCATTCAAGATCAAATGGGTGTGTGGGATTATACACATAGTGAATAATAAAGGAGGGAATTGAACCCTCCCTGAGGCTCACACTTGTTGAGGTCCACTTCAACAATGACCCTTCTTGTGAAATTTCTATCTAAAACCTTTCTAATGAGATAATGTGTTATGAGCTCTTCATTGGTGGGATGGAATGTGAATCCAGGAGGCAGTTGTGCATCACCCATATCATGATTGTAACTAAAGTTAAGAGCCTCTATTATTGAATTCTCTTCCCTATTTCCCATAGTAAAGGAAATGAATGTGTGAGATAGGGAAGAGAATTCAATAATAGGGGCTCTTAACTTTAGTTACAGTCATGATATGGGTGATGCACAACTACCTCCTAGATTCACGTTCCATCCCATTGATGAAGAGCTCATAACACATTACCTCATTAGAAAGGTTTTAGACAACAATTTCATAGGAAGGTCCATTGCTGAAGTGGACATCAACAAGTGTGAGCCTCAAGAAAATTTTGACCAATGCTTGGTAGGTTTTGACCAAGCATTGGTCAAAATTTTGACCAATGCTGTGTAAGTTTCTACTAGCATTGGTCAAAATTTTGACCAATAATTAGCAGAACTTGTGCCAACATGTTTGAAAGTTTTCAACCAACGTATTGGTCAAAATTTTGACCCACCAGTACATTGATCAAAATTTTGACCAAATTTTTTTTGACCAATGAGTTGGTCAAATTTGGTTGAAATTTGGGTCAAAATTTTGACCAATATTGGTCAAAAAATGGCCTCAAATGTACTAGTGTTGGCTTAACCAGTTTGAATGGAAATGGGTCACACATGAGGAGATTTTCCACTTTGTAGGCATTCCTTTTTCCTTTCAAGCATGACCAACGAATTTGTGGAACACTGTGCTTGTTAAGATTACAAAGAAGTTGGACTATTGGCTTACGAACCACTTTCTCTTGTGGGAAAATTTTAGATTTTCTCTAAAGCTCTTGCAACAATGCATGTTTATTATTCTTCCTGTTGGGCTCTTTCAAAAGCCTCCTATAAAAAATTAGAGCGATTTCTTTGTGGTTTTCTTTGGGCTTCTAGTTCTAACCATCATGGCTTTCACAGAGTTGCTTGGGATTTTTTGTCTCCCTAAAGAGTCTGGAAGCCTTGGCCTTCTCTCCACACAGAACCAAGGCCTTGCTCTTTTTGCAAAATGGATTATTCATGCCATCACTGGAGATGAAGCTTGGAAGATTCTAGTTTGACATTTCATTTCCTCTGGGTTTCCTATTAATATACCTACATGGAAGGGGATTGACTTTCAAACCATTCTCATCATGTGAGAACCCGTGCACATATAGAGCACTTTTGTTATCAAGAGCATATGGAAAGCTTGGGAAGTTGTTAAGCCTTGGCTTCACTGGTCTAGTGATGAGCTCCGTGGTGGGCTCTTTTTGAACTAGTGGAACATTTGGTGGTCTCCTCTATTTGCCATCCAAGGCATTCCCCTAGGGAAGACTCAAGGTGCTAGTGCTCTACATTTTTTCAAATGAGGCATCAAGACTCCTAAAGATATTTTCCCTAGGGTCTCCATAAGTCTCAAATTTTGAAAAGATATGCAAGTCCAGTACCATCTTGCCCATTCAGATCGGTAGACTTTTGACTTGTTGCTTTCTACAATTCTAGGACACTTAATTCATAAAGTGGGTATCCAGTCTGTTCGACCTTGGTGGACTGATTGGAAGTGGTATCCTACCACTCCTTTCACCAGCTACAAGCCAAGTTTGGGATATAGATGGCTTTCTCCCCATCTACTAATGGTGGATACACTTAATCAGAGATGGCATTTGCAAACTTCCCTTTCTCAATGGAGAAAGCATTTTGACACTATTTGGAATGCCATTAAAAAACCCAAGATTGTTCATTTTGCTTGGTGCCTGGCTTTTCAAGGTCTTCCCCTTGGGCCTCAACTTAAGCATATTAGGGTTTCAAATCCTTGGTGTCCATTTTGTGGCCAACCAGAGTCTTTCTTGCATATTTTTTTCTTCTGTAGATGTGCTCAAAATTATTGGCATTGGATTCATGATTTTTTAAAGTTGTTTTGGCTTGAACCCTTTTCTTGGCATATGGTCATTTTGGGTGATTCCCCCACAATCCCTAAAAAATTTACCCAAATTTGGCATACCTTCAATATGGAGATTTTGTTCACTTTATGCAAAGATAGAAATTTTGTTCTTTTCACTCACAGTTTTCTTGATATAAATATTGCTATGTACACTAAAGTGTGCATTTATAATAATGTAATGATGTAGATACAAGTGCAAGCAAGCAAGGTGGCCTACTTTCAAGAGCTTCTCAATCACTGGGGAAATGCTCCTTATACTATTGCAAGAGTACCTCCAGATGCCTCAATTGATACCACATTGCCTAGAGGCCACCATCAAGGGAGCAGTTCTTTGGGTTGCTGCTTGCACACGCCACATTCACATGCTTTCTGCCACTACTCTCCTAGTGGTGGAGATGGTGGTTGGTGGCACCGCTTGGTTTCCTTGCCCCGTGGTGGCATAGGTTGGTCCCCAGTTCCTCCTCCTGGTCCTCAGCATGTGGTTTTTGGAAAGTGGCCCTTATGCTTGGAATTGGCCATCTCACCTCTGCGACCTGATACAAAGGATGCTAACCAGGCCCCTGATGATGTTGTTGATAGCTGGACTATTCCCAGCCAACCTGCCAATCCTAGGGATGACTGGAGATTTCATGATTGGGATGAACCATCCCCTTTAGTTGGCATTATTTTAGCTGCCTGAGAGTTGCTTCTTATATATATATATATATATATATATATATATATATATATATATATATATATATATATATATATATATATATATATATATTTTGGAATAGTTATTGATTCTGGCCTTGGCTGTGTGAACTCTTGTAGGGTGATCTTGTATCCCTTGGCCCTTTTTTGTGAATTATAATCTTAGTATATTATTTATTAATAGAAAAGGAGTATTCATTAAAAAAAAAGATTATTATTATAAAAAAAAGTCAAAGCCTATATATATTATATTAATAAAATTTGAAATACATAATCAAAATGGCCTAAAAAAGATTAAATTTATATTAAAAAACAAAAGAAATGACCTAAAAGCAGACTTAAGGAGAGGAATATCTAGAGAGAATGATAGAAGAAAATGGTATAGAAATATACAAAATCACCAATACCACACTCATAGAAGGACTGCAGAATCTATCCAAACATCCAACTAATCTATAAGGGCCCGTTTGGTTGCAAGCATAGGAATTAGGAATTAGAATAGAAAATGTGAACGTGAACGGAAAATGGAGAATGAGAATGGGAAATTGTAATCAAATTCTATTTATCACTTGTTTGGTTATAAAAAACTAGATTGGAATAGGGTTAAATTTATCCCAAGCTTTGACGCTCATATCCAGGCTCTCGCAGTAGACCACAAACTCCCCATCAGAGGAAACAATACTAATGTAGGTAATTGGTCCCCTGTGACTGGCAATGACCACCAAACATGAATGAAGATGGATCCCTCTTTCCCTACACCAAATCTGAATACTCATCTTTAGAACTACTAATATCCCACCTCTCAGAAGAGCCCAAGTAGAGAATCCCCTTGTCTCTACCCAGAACAAGAGCATTGATTGGAGAGCTCTGAAATTGTAGTGTCATGGTCAAGGTATGCGAGTACTGTGTCCTGAGAATGTTTCTCGACACTTTTATTGTCCTATCGATGGAGGCACTAAACAAAAGGGCATCATTTTGCAATACTGGAAGCACATTGATGGGCCCTTGATGAGCTACAAAAGAATCAACATAGGTTAGATAAGAGAGCCACCATGCCTTGATGCTCTTGTCCCACGACCTCGAGTACAACAACCCATCTTTGTAGTTGCACACAAGGAACGATATCACATCACTGTGTTGCTTCAATTTCTCACCATGGAAATCTCTGTAGGCAAAGAAAATGCTATTGATGCCATTGGGAAATCACAAAAACTATCAAAAAGATTGAAAATCCTTACCTGCGTGTAACTACGAACCCAAAAAATTATTAATTTTGGAAAAGTCAAATAGAGAATAGAAATGGCCTATTCCAATTAAAGTTATTTTTTGGAATGGATAAATGCTCATTTTGGGGCTAAAATGGGAATACGTATTCTTATTCCTCATTCTAATTCTGTGCACCAAATGAAGAATAAAAAAAATATTCTAATTGTCAATGACTATTTCAGTTGTATTCTAGCAACCAAACGAGCCCTAATTATAAATAATAAATTTCGCAAAAAGTGGAATGTTGACATGGTAGTCCACAACTACCAATTCAAAATATACTACGAGAAACCATATATGTCATGAAAAGACATTTTTATTTCAAAAAATAACACTTCAACACCAAAATCTTTCATCCATTTCATCTTGTTCTAATGCGGTAAAAGCAAGGTCATGCACATGAGAGGAAGACGTGTGACAACAACGATGAGAAAGTCATACATAAGAAAAAGAGAAATCTACAGGAGGAGAAACCCTAACGCCATGATTGTGCTCCATGAGAGAAAATAATGCACTGAGATATAATCATAGGCCTCTGAAGTTCATATCAATAGACCAAGATTGCCCTATTAAAAAACCTAAAATCCTACATTTCTAGAGAACTATTAATAGAACCCTATAATGAATCAAATGGTAGGCCTTTACCTAAATTTTCTAAAGAGATTATACCACCAAAGGAGCTGAACTAAAATAGAGCCAATAACTTTCCATAGCATCAACAAACACATTTTTAGACCTTTTTTGGCCAGACCCATAAGCTCAATATCAGATTGAATTAAATTCATGACATGTGAACGAAAAATGGAAAGCAACTGATTTGGGCATAAAATCTATCTCGTGGTTGGAGAAAGAATTTTATCACACAAAAAATCCTAATGCTAGAAGCACACTATTCACAGTCCATGTGAAAGAAGACATTAAGGGAATCTAAAATTTTACTCATGAAAGAGTGATAAGAAGCCTAGAGACGTAATGCAACTCTGAGACTTGGCTCTACATGTTCAATCCTCCTTGCAACACCACAAACATAAATGAAATTCCTTTCTCTCAAACACCAATTCTTTTGAACTCATTGTAGTTAAAAATAATTCCACACAAATGTTGAAGTCAGAACAATAAAATCATATAAAAAAATGGAAAATGAAATAAAGAGGATAGGATGCCTTAAATAACATGTAGAAGGAATGTTTTCATTTAAAATTGGACTGCCACTGAACTTGTTAGTGTTTGTACAAATGCATACGTACAAAAGGGGTAGTGTCTATGCAGAGCAAAAATCTACTTTCATTAATTAATTTAAAAATTATAATAATAATTTTATGACTTTTAATTTATTAAAAAATATAAACTAATTGATTATTGAGGTGCATTTTAGCCCCTTCATAGCCAACCCCTACAAAAGGAAGTTAATGACACTTAAGAGTGAGGTGACATTATGACAATGGGAGATTACATCACTTTCGATTTGAAGAAGATTAGGGACCTAAACAAATATTTTTAAAGAGATTTGGAGCATGATATAATTGTCCCTCATTAACATTTGACACCAGTGCACATAAATGATATAGTGATATTAATTGGAGTTGGTGCCCATGAATGGTGGAATGACATCATTAGACTTAGTAGACCTATTCCTTGGTAAGGATGCTCACTCATTTAAGGAAGCCATGGAGGTTGTTAGAGGAGTCAACTAAAATGAAATCTATCCTACTAGTTGCTAAGTCAGAGAAAGCATTTTCTAACATATTGTACTCTTCCTAAAAATATGGTCAATAATAACATTTTCAAAACTTATATGATTTTCAATATTTGTTACAATATATACATGGTCTTCTAGTTATTTGCTACTCCCGATTTGTCTTCATGAACTATTAAAGTGGGCTCACTCTCAATGTGTACATTATTGAAACCATGAATTAAGATCAGCTTGATTGTTTGTGGGATAAGGAATCAGAATGGAAGACCCTATGATCATTAAACCCACCTCATTTTTTATGACAAAACCAACATCTGATTTATTTGGATTTCAATTAGAAGATCCATCAAAGTTTAACTTCACATGTGGATGAATGGGAGGGGACCATTTAGTCTCATTTCTATTCTTAACTTTGAGGCCAACTACCAAAACCCTCACGAGTGGAATGAAGAGAGTTAGCCATGACTTCTTCATAAGATGATTCCAACTTGTAGACCAAGCAGAAGAATGATTCATCTTAGTTACATTGATATTGATAATCTTTACAATATCAATAAAAAAATGAAAGAAGGATACTTGTTGTCTAAAGATTTTCTTATTCCTCTCCCACGATAAAGCCCAAATGATACATCAAGGTATTACATCCCATGAAGATGTGAAAAGTAAATATCTATACAAAAGGGGTCAAGACTCAAAAAAATATTGCACAAGCTTTTTGGAAGAGGGAAAATAATTTACATTTTCTATAGAACCCACGCCTAGCATTCATAGGAAAATAGGTACTATAGAAATAGGCGATCTACATTCTCATTCTCATCTTATGTTTTGCATAAAGGGAAAGTGATGGGATTAGATATGTTTAGCTTTGAGAGCTGATTAAAATCCATTTCTTAAGGGAAAGCCAAGTGAAGCACCCTACCTTAGGGGAGATAGAAGAGTTCCAATAGAACTGGAATGGTTTTTGCATTTTGGATTGCATATGTATTGCAAAGATCATTTAAGACCCTTCATTAATTGTATACTTACCAGATGTTGAAGGATCCCACTTAATCACATCTTTTGCATTAGAAAAGAACACATATCTCAATTTTTAGCATTGCATTTAGCAGAAGTTGATGGTTCACAAGAATTGTAAGAGTAGAAAAGTCCAACCATATTACTCTTCTTATTTTTTGATCTACTACAACAATATAGTTGTGTACTTTGTCCCCATAAATCCTAGAGATAATGTTTGCACTGTTTTGAAGTTTAGGTGTTGAGATCAAAGAAGGAAAAGTTGACCAAGAATATATCCAAAAGTTTGCATCTTCATCATTGTTAACTTCCCATGTAATATATTTGAAATGAACTTCTCTAGATTGAGAGATGAAATCTGACATTGTAGATCCAGATGGTGGATTGGCAATAGTAAAGATATGTGTGTCCCTATTGTTGTCCAGATATTTGGCTTTCATAATATGTACTTTATCTTGATACATAACTTTTAAAGAAACCACATTTTGTCCTTGTAGATGAAGGAGGATGATTCTTTTTTTCAATTTCTTTAAGGATAGAGTTTGGAGATTTGAGAATTAAAATGAAGTAGTTAGGAATAGTTGCCAAGCATGTTTTTACTAATAGAACCCTCCCTCAAAGCCATCTAACTTTCCATGGGGAGGGTTTTTGTTTAAATCTATCTATAATGGACATCCAATAGTTTGCCTTGTTGACACCCATGAAGAAGGGAATTTCTAGATATGAGCTTGGGAGGTTTGCCTCTTAAAATTTGAGGATTAACAAATAATTCTTTTTTGACTAAAACACTTGGTGTCAAAAAATACATTATTAATTTCCTTTCATTTAAGCTCTGTCCAAAATTAGTTTCATATCTAACCAAAATGCTTTGAACACGAAGAATTTCTCTAATAGTTGGTTGGGAAAAAAAGAGTACCATTATAAAACATAGAGTATGTGAGAGATATTGTTTAATTTAGGATGAGGATATTCTACCAATTTCCATTTTTTGTGAGAATATGTAATCAATTTACTTAAAGCTGCAGCCATGATGATGAAAAATACCGAGGAGAGTGGATCACCTTGACATACTTCATGTGTGTTGTTAAAAGAACTTATGAATTGTTGATTGATAATAATAGAGAAGACACCTTTAATACATGCCATAATCCATTTACACCATCTATGACAGAATCCAAAGCCTCTTATTATTGTAAAAAGAAAATGCCATTTTTCTTTAAATCATATGCCTTAGAGCATATCTAGTTTAATGATACTGCATGCTAGAAATTTATTCCTTTTCATGATATATTGTAGTGCCTCATGCGAAACCATGGCATCATATGCATTTTACGTTCCTGGGAAAAAGCCTCCTTTATGTGGGTAGATTAATTTTAGTATCGATCGCTGAAGTCTCAAATAAATTGCTTTTGTAAAAAAATTGTATATCGTATTGCATAGAGAAATTAGCTTGAAATTTGCAAATGTTTGTTGCTGATGGAAATTTAGAACTAAAGTAATATTTATTTTATTAAAGTGACTTAGCATGAGTCCATTTTCCTTGATTCTTCCACAGCAAGAAGTACATCAAAACCAATAAATTCTGATGTTTTCTAGAATAAAATAGCAGTGAAGTCGTCCAAGCTCGGAGCTTTCTCTAGAGGAAGTGAAAAATAACTCTTTAAATTTTGGCCAGGGTGAATTTCCTCATTAACATCTTATTATTAGACTAAAAAATGAGAGTTGGAATGGACTTTACCAAGTCATCATTTCTTGTATTCAAGGATATCTTGAGTTAGATGAGGGACAAGAGTGAGTAAATCTAAAAAGAACGTACGGCTTGGTTGAGCTATATCCTCTAGGTTGAAAAGTTGAGCACTAGGTGAAGTTGATTGGATAAAGAAGATAGTGTCACTAGACTTTTAAGTCATTGTTGCAATATGGAAGAAGGCCATATTTTTGTCACCATCCTTTAGCCATGTCTCCCGAGATTTGTGTTGCCAATATATCTCCTCTCTGCCCATTCCTCTTGAAGAGATTTTTGTCTGTCAAACATGTTTGTTGTGAGACCCTATTGTATAACAATGCCATATATATCTTTCAATTCTTTTTCTGCCTACTCCTTCTCCAAGAAAATGTTCTTGAAGACAACCTTATTCCATTCACTTGTCTTGTAAATATAAAAGTTTCATGTGAAATTGATACACTTGGGTGTCATTAATAAATGGAGTATAGATCTACTACTTTTTGATGCATAGTAGAAACCGGGTATTCCTTAACCACATCTTCTCAAACTTCAATAATTTTTTTTTTTCCTATTATTCATGAGGTCATTATAACACCTAGGAGATAAATGAAAGGATATGCAAATCAATCTTCTTGCATGGGTAATACCAGTCCCCTGAAAGGATTAATATGTCCAATATTTTTTCTATATCATGAAAACCCTTCATTTTACTTGACCATGTGAACTTACCATTTGAAGGGTGGATATTCTGAGTCCATTGTTGTGACTGAAGAAGAAGAAATCCTTCATATATGCTACAAGACACATTCTTCCCACTTTCTCTGCTAGTGATACAATAGCATTGAAGTTTCCCCTAAGAATAACTTTTAGAATGGGAGTGTGTTGGAAGGAATTAGATAAACTATCCCATAGTTTACTTTTTGATTCTGTAGAATGAGGAGCATAAATATTGTACAAGATGGATTGAATATTGAAAGAGGAAACTTGAAAGAGTTGCCAAAGCAAATTGGAAGAAACAATGCTATGCTATATTATTTTTGGGTTTCATAAGAGTGTCAGGCCACCAGAAGCTCCTTAAGTTGTTTGTGGGATAAAGCTCCATTTTTTCTATTTATATATACTTCAATTGAATAAACTATGGGACTAAAGTGCAGATATATTTATATGCAAGTGTTTTTTGTGAGTTTGTGTGAGAGAGAATATATATCTATATTTAATTAAATGAGATATATATATTTTTAATTATATTAATTATCTAATTATTGAATATATATGTCCCATAAAGGTACATGTCACTTCATAGTTTTTTCACATTATAAATTAGAGATTGCTTCCATTTGAAACATATTAGCAATGATTTGAGAAACATAACATGTTATTAGAGCCACCCTACAAATGTATAGACATGAACATAAAAATAATTACATTTGTTAAAAAACAAGGTTTGCGTCAAGCTCAAGGCCTTGCCTAAAGTGGGGGTGTAAGAGAAAGTTTTAAAAAGCTAGCTACTAACATGATAATACTATTTAAATTGCCTCAAAGAGATAGTATCTTATGGAATACAAGGTACATTAATGGTTTGACCAAATGCCTCACAGAGATTTTATCTCATGAAATGCAATGATTGGAGGATATGCATAAACAAGACTTCTTGAATGTGCAACATTAGAACAAAAATTATGGTTCATGTGTTTCTTTTGTTACCTAGAGTCTTGGACCTAGGTTAAGTCAAACTTTCATGTGCACTATTCTATAGATTCTAAAATTTGTAAGTTGTAAAAGTTATTCATACATAATATCATTAGAGATATAGTAGACAACAAGATTCTCAATTATTATACCCAACTTTAAAAAAGAGAGCATAGGTATACCTTAAAGGCTAGAATAAAATAATAAATTTATATAATATCACCAATGCTAATGTTTAGCACAAGAATTACTCGTGCCTTCACATGTAAGATTGCAAGCTACATGTTAAAATGTTGCACACATTATAAAAAATCACAAACATAGTAGAAGGGTTAAATTAAGAAAGCTGAGTAGACTAGAATAAATTAAACATAGTCAATTTACATTAAAAATAATAGTTGAGCTGTACGACAATGATGTAATACAATACAAATTTTGATGGACAGAGGAAAAGTACTCACCTTTTCAACATTGCAATATACTTTTTCTTTTATTGAAGAGTTCATCCTCAACAAACATAGAACAAGAACATTAACAACTGAGAAACAATAGAATTGCAAAGGAAGAGTAATTCAAGAAAAAATCTCTATATATTGGAATGATATAATCTCAAGGTAAATGCACACCTTAAAGCAAAAAGATTGTCACTCTTGTAAAGTATTTAGTTTATTTAATGATTGGGTAGAATGCAATTTTACATAATATGAATATATTTTATTTTATTTTTCTAACTCCATCTAGAGCATAAAGTTGCCTCATTTCTAACAAGCAAAAAAAAACTCATTAAACCATTGTTTGTACGAAAAAGAATAAAACCCAACAAATTCTACAACTTTCTTACAAAATATACTACTTTTAAATATTAAAATTAATTTTACATAGGAAATAGATAAACACAAATCTATGTTACTAACTAGATAACAAAACATAGTGAAAATACTTTTTATATTATTAAAAATTTGCACCAATTAAATTAAATTAAAATTTACTTTTGTCTTGTTAAATTATAAAAACATATTATGATTAAATTCTAGAATAATTCTTCAATAAAATAGTTTAAAAAGATAAACATTTTAACCAAAAATATAAGTATAATAAACAACATAATTATTTTACATCACAAATGTAGATAAAAACCCCTTGAAATGAAACAATGACTTAAAAATACTATACATTAAGATTTGTTAACTTTAATCAACATACATAGGTATTGTCAAGAGCTAATTGTTGTGAGAAAACAAGAATGATGGCATTCCTGTACATCTTCTAGCCTACTTGAGAATCCAACCTATTTAAGCAATCCATTAGGCCCCAAATTTCATGTCATTGATAATTTTCATTGTCCAAGTGGAACCTCCAATACAAGAATAAAAGTAGAACCCTTATTACAATGTAGGCCCTCACATTTTATATATCCAAATTGCCCTCCCCTAAGAATTGCTCTTAATTTTTCCTATTTTTTTGTTATAGTCATTGCCATGTTGAATTTTTTTGGCATGATTGTCTTGTTACTATTTTATCATTGGACACATTTTGGGGCACAGATCATAAAAAAATTTCTTGATAAGAATTTCCATTAAAATTTCCAAACCTAAAACAATGCAGAATCTCTAGTGTTGCCCACCCATCGCCACACATGAAGTAGAAAAGAAAAATAAGAAAAAAGCTATAGATATGGAAGAAAAGATAGACCCAACACAACTCCAAAGTAATGAAACATAAAGTATTTCTTCATGTCATTTGTATGCACAAGGTCAATTTTCTTTCAAAGATGGCCTACATATTATATAAGGCTGTAAGTTCTTAAAAATTATTTGCACTTTGACTCGACATAGACATGATGCTAAACTAGTTACCGACAAGAATCAAAACCCTAAGAACTCTCGACCGCACTAGCACAACTGGTATCCGACCTTCCAAATGCAATGCACTAAGGTTTTTTTGTTTTGTGATTTGCAATTGGTTTTATATGAATCAACAACTGGCTTGGCTTTAGATTTTATATTTTATATATAAATGAGTCATTTTAATGTTGAAATGTCTCTGCAACTTTCCCCTGAATGGTGATGAGAAACTAACCACCCCTTCTCATTTTTGTTATTGGCAAGGAATCAAATAATGTAGAGGAGCACATGGAATTTCAGCACAATCATCAAAATCCTCAACCCTATTAAAGAAGGGTGCTCATTCGTGGATGGCTTTGACACTTTCACTACTATCTACCATATAAAATTTTGGTTTCCAACTGCTTGGAATCAAATAAGATGAAGAAATTACCATAAATCTATTAAGCTCTAACTGAAAGGAACAAGAAAATCAAAGATGATATCACCATTGAATGCATATTTCTCAATGTTAGAATTTATGAGCTCTTACCACAATGAGATTTTAAACATTTTTGAAAGGAAGTGCAAGATATCATATCCTCCTGCAACCATCATGACTTTACATAAAAAATCCTTTAAGCCAACACTCTTTGAATATTAAGGAAAAATATTATATGGAAGACATTTTTTAAAGGAAATCAATAAGGAAATTTAAATCACACATAATATAGTTTTAACCACACAGATAAATTCATAACAAATAGTCAGGTTTGTCCAAAGTAAAAGGGTTGAATTAAAAATTTGTAGTTTAAGAAAATACTCCATCTTTTGACTAGATGCTTTTGCACAGTGTCTGTGGATTTTTTATTAGGAAATTGCCTTTGGTAATGGTTTCCAGTTAAAATTCAGCATGAGACTCCCAAGTTTAAGTTGAAAGCATCCACCAAATATTATATCTTTTTTACAAGCTTGGCTGGCGCACAAACTCACAAAAAGTTTCCATCTATATCACCATGCAAACTACTTGTCTTCATATAATTAACATCACAGAATTTGACAAAAACATTTGGAGTGTTATTAAAATATTATTATTTAGTTTTTGGATAGAACAACCACAGTGGTGTAGATAATAATATTATTATTTAGTTTTTGGATACAACACCCATTGTTATGAAAAATTGATTAATATTTCAACAAAAAAAAAGAAAAAACTCCCATGAAAAATGTCAACAACCAATAGAAAAATATAGATTAAAATATTTAATATCATTTTAATACAAATGTTTCTTTAGACCATAGATTTAAGGAATGTTGTACAACTTTCTAAAAACAAATTAATGTTAGAGTTGCAATTGAAAACTTTAGTCTCCTGCCTTAGGGCAAGACTAATAATAAACCAGGGAGAAGAATATAAGAAATAATTACTTACATGCTTGGAGAAGAACTAGAAGTGATTTGGAAGACATTTCTTTTTATTGGCAAATTGAATATTAAATCTTCTATTAGAACAGTTGGCGCATATTGCCCAACTAGCAATTTTGCATATGTAATCAAATTAGAGGACACATAAGGAAAAATGTTTCATTATACAAAATCCTCATGTCAATCAATGTCCCATGTTGATAGCAATTTGGAAGTATCCTCAACCAATCAAATTTTCTTGTATATAATCTGGATACATTGTTCCAAGTGATGGTATCAAACACAAAAGAGAGTCACTAGTTTTAAAATAAAATACATACTACAAAACTACTAGAGAAAATATATTCAAAAGGCTGAAATCTTGTATGATCAACCCATATTGCATGGAATTTAATGCAAAAATAGATTAAAAGGTGAAGTATGTGGCTAATAGGTTGACATATAATTTAAATTAGAAACATTAAATAATGTTAAAAATTAAATGGTAATTATATTTAAAACTATTTGGTATATCTTAATATTCACATTATTAGATTATTAAATATTTTAATATAACAAATAAATTATAGTGACTATATAATTACTTTTAAAATTATCAATTTAAATATAAGTTATAATTAATTTTATAATTAAAACTAAATAGTTATTAATAATTTCACTCTTTTATTTATTTTTTATTGTTCATTTTGTTAATTTTAGTAATAATAATAGTTTATATATGATGGTTATATAGACTTGAATTTTTATTTGGTTCTTCTAATTTAGCACCATCTAATTGATTAATTTTTTTCACATTGTACAATTATTTTTACATTTTAAACATGAATATTTACAATGTTTAATATGAAAACTATTTATAATTGGTAATTTTTTCCAAATATAAAGATGTTGATATACAAGTCAATAGTATATGATAGATATGAAATTATAAGAAAGTCAAATTTAAAATAATTTGTGAGAAGAATACAAAATTAATA
This sequence comes from Cupressus sempervirens, assembly GCA_028749045.1. Taxonomy (NCBI): domain Eukaryota; kingdom Viridiplantae; phylum Streptophyta; class Pinopsida; order Cupressales; family Cupressaceae; genus Cupressus; species Cupressus sempervirens. Next base: position 624,515,114 of record CM053783.1, read on the forward strand.
TTTAAAAAAAAATCAATGGAAAAAATAGTGGTGATAAATAAGGCTTAAAATTATATTTTTATAAAAATCACATCTCACCAACTTCCTCATATAACAAACCAATTTGTTCAACCGATTAAGATAGAGAAAAATAATATGTAAAAATTGAAAAGTTTAAAAATTGTCATATAGCTTTTAGAAATATAATATTTATATAAAAAATCAAATAAAATGAATTATAATGGTAGATTAGAGATTGTTTAATAACTTGTTAATCTCAAGAACTCAAAATGTCAACAAGTATTAATAAATACCTCAAATACGCCAATCTCATTTCCTCGAGTATATAAGGTATAGTAATTTCTATCACATAATTAGGATGAGTATATTAGCTATAGTAATTTCTTTTTGTTCACATTATTATATGATATATGATAACTATATATTATGTATACATATTAGAATTTAAAATACATATCTTTTCCAAATGATATTTAATAATTCAGTATAATAGTTGTTAAATATAAAGAGATCTATTATAAAAATATAATAGGTGAGGTATAAAAAATTATTAATTTTTACCTTTCACCCTATGTAATATGTTTATATGTAGGAGCATATTTATATATGCATATATAGTAAGAATGTTGTTTTAAAGGAAAATTTATATTAATCCAAAGATGTTATTTAATAATTTGATATTATGAATCAAATGGTATAATCAAGGCTAATTATTTGAATACTAGAATGAGGTATAAAAAATTCGAGATAATTTGCATGTGTCTAGATAAGTATTAGGCATTTTTATGATTTGATGCCTATGAGATAAGTATTTAGTACTATTTTCCTTGACCTTTTCTTGTCAGAATGTCATTACAGGAAGAAAGGAGATTTATATCGAATTCATAGGGAGTTTGACGCTTTGTTAAAGGCAACTGATTTGGATGAGGAGTTCAAAGGATTTGATATTTAGAGGGAGTATGAAAATCAATGTGTGTGACTACATGATTTTAATGGGCATACCCATTGTGTACATCATAAGGAAGCGATGACTTCCAAATGGTTATCACTTGTATTTGCAGAAGTTATTGAAAGCTGGCAATCTTACAATATCTTAATTTTCTATTATGATGAATATCTTACGATGTCTATGCAGATCATGGATGTTTATATGGTATGGATTATGAGAGTGAATGTGCACATACCTTATAAACATTTTTACTACATGGTGAATTTTATACAAATTGATGTCCAAGAGGCCATTATACAAAGTACTTGGAGAATATCATGCAAATTGATGTTCAGGAGGCCATTACTCACAATACTTAGTTGATATCTTGCAACTTGACATTCAAGAGGTTGATGCTCAAAGAGTACATGGTGAAAGTCATATAAGATGATATTCAAGAGGCCATTGCTCTTAATATCATTACTCAGAGTATTTGGTAAATATCATATGTTGGTATTCTAGAGGCCAATACTCATGATATCAAATGTTCAATATCTTTTGATCAAAGATATTATTATATTACATTGAAGTAATATATGGTCATGTGTCCATCCTCCCATGTTAAAAGAGAGTGTTGATGTTTCGTAGCTTTAGATGGATAAACTATGAGATTAAAGTGCAAATACACACAAACACACAAGTGAGATATAATATATATCTATGTATAAATTAAGTGACATACTATTTTTTTTAATTATATTAACTATCTAATTATCAAATATACATATGTCTCTTCATAACCTTTGTTCATTACAAATTAGAGATTTTTACCATTTGAAACACATATACCTCAAATGAAATGCAACTAATTTGTAGCAATATGAGAAACTTAACAAGTAGTAGCAACAATTGACAATTCTTTTTCTTGAAGTAGAATGAGGTCAACACAACTTGGATCAAGCTGTCTTTTGATGCATGATCTCTTATCAGAGACATTAATGCCTCTAACATTCCATAATATGAGCTTCATGATTCTTGAGGTGCACACATATTGGACCTCCTCATTCACTTACTAATAGAGTTTTCTAAAGGATCTAGGTATTTATTTTATTATTGAGTACGCCTCTTCTTTTTAATCTGACCAATAGGAATGATGTCAACAACGGCTAGTTTTGCTAATGTCTCATCCTTCTTTCATCCTCTTTTCTTGGCTAGTGAAGAGAAAGGTGTTTCAAGAAGAGCCAAAGTAGTTAAAATGTCAAAAACTTTCTTTGATAGCCGAGGGATGTTATGCAAACCATTTGTGTGATAAATATCAAAAGTTGGTGATGTTGGCGGAGATGCCCAAAGTTGGGAGTTTGTATCAAAAACAGGATTAGTAGGTTCCAAAATATATTAAATATGCCCTTTGACTTGACCTATAGATAAAGCACAATCCTTTACTTCATCCATATGATTGAAGTGTGATCTAGAAGTGATCTATAGAGAATGCATATATATCTCCTTATGATGTGTGGACACAGGAGTGACAATGTTCGTAGCAATTTCTTGGGGCCTATGTGTGCCCAATGGTTTTGAGTAAAAAATAAATTTATGGATCACATACGAGTATTCCCTATCTTTTTTGAGTAGAAATGAAGGGAAAGTTGAGCATTATGAGTCTATAAATTCTACATGAAGTGAAATATCCTTGCATTATTGAGAACCAATGCTCAAACTTCCAAAATGGTGGGACATGGATGAGTTGTTTGGCTCAAATTGCACTACTGGTTGGATCAACTTTTGTGGCTATAAGTTATTGCATGGTGGAGCACTCGGGTATGACATTATACATTTCTATTGCCAACTTGCAATTTCAAATGGATGGAGATGTGCTATTTTTTTGAAATAAGGGTGTGATAGTCATGCAATACACTAGTGGGATTTTCTACAAAAATCTATTGGTCCTAGTTTCTTGAATTGGATGTGATCTTCATGTTAATCAGAAAGCTCTTTATAGTGTTTATAAGGATGCAAAGCCTTATTGAGCATGATGGGTTGGAGTATGAAATATCATCTCTCTAGAGGAAAATTCCCAATTTGTTTGCTATGTGTAAGGCCACACTAGTGACATGATTTGAGATTCATAACGGGATACTAAAATCATGCTTTGTGTTAAAGATGTACCAATTTATATACATTAGTTAGAAACATATTCTTATGATATACTTTATGTATTTTCATGGAGTATGGATCTTATGGATATTATGGATTTCTAACCATACTAACCCACCTAGTACTTTGCATTTTTGTATGAGATATCATGATATTATGTAAATGTGTATGTGTACTTGTTGGTGATGCATGTGTGTAGGAATATGTATAATATGTTCTTTGATATTTTATTAATCCAGAGATGACACCATGGTCTATATGGGCACCTTGAGCCTAGAATTCCTAGTAGAGGAGTCAATTACACCCATTAGAATCTTAGGGATTTGATATTTATTTTGTTGATAGTCTACTTTATTCCTTATTGAATTTTAGCTTTATATCAAAAATATATATAGTTATCTGAGTATATATGGGTGCACACATATATGCCTAAATGTGTGTGTGTGTGTGTGTATGTGTGTGTGTGTGTGATTGTGTTGTATGCTAATATGGGATGTATTTCCTTACATAAATAAAATTACAAAATTAACTAAATAAAAGAAATAGTAATTAAAGAGGTGAAACCATGTTAACAAATTTGAACCTTGAACCTACCACTTTTGTAAACAACCCTCAACCAACTCATCTATACAACTCTTCATGAATCATATTTTGAGATTAAAACTTAAAAAGTATCCAAATCATACTAAGTATGGAAAAAGGTCATGTGTGTGTGTCATTGTGTTGTATGCTAATATGGGATGTATTTCCTTACATAAATAAAATTAAAAAATTAACTAAATAAAAGAAATAGTAATTAAAGAGGTAAAACCATGTTAATAGATTTGAACCTTGAACCTACCACTCTTGTAAACAACCCTCAACCAACTCATCTATACAACTCTTCATGAATCATATTGTGAGATAAAAACTTAACAAGTATCTGGGTATGTGCAGGATCATGGTGTGCCAAAAAGTGGCGATGTGAAAAAAAAAGAGTTTGAAGATGCCTAAAAGCGCTTCAAAATTCGCTCTGACTTTTTTTCACCTATCCAGGAACCAAACCTGGAAGGTAAAGCCGAGCCTTATCGGATATCCGATATGATATTGGATATCCAATTTTACATTGGATATCCGATAATATCGGATATCCGATTTTAAATCGAATATCCGACATGTGACCAGATATCTAATAATTAGAGTATAATATTATGCCACTATTATTATTATTATTATTTAATATAATAATAATAATAATAATAATAATCATATAATAGTATGATATATTATTTAATATTAATATTTACTACATGATATTATTATTATTTAATATAATATTATTATTAAATAATAATAATATCATATTAAATAATAATAATAATATTACATAATATATCATACTATTATATTATAATAATAATATTATTATTTAATATTATTATTATAATTATTATTATACTATAATATAATAATTATTACTATTATAATCGTATAATATTATACTATAATAATAATATTATAATGTATTATATTATAATAATATAATATAATATTTAGTATATTATAATATATAGTAATGTAATCTAATATATATATAAAAGATATAATATAATAATAAAAAATAATATCTTATAATATAATATATAATAAAAAACTATAATATATTATAAATTATAATAATATAATATAATAATAATATTATTACATAATATAATATTTTATATTATAATATATAGTAAATTAATATAATATATATAAAATATAAAAACAAATATATAAAATGTAACATAGTGTAATATATATTATATGTTATATGTTATATTATATATATTATACTCATTATATGTTATTGGGCCATATCAGATATTCGATACCTGTGCATTGGATTAAATAAAATCACAAACCTGCAGGCCCTCATTTTATGCGAATTTGGGGCCAGTATTACCACAGTGGATCGGATATCAGATACGAGATCGGATATCAGATATTCAGGTAATTTTTTTTCCCCAACTCATTTTAAACCTAAATTTAATATATTTTAGGATGATTTTGTTTGTTTTAGTTGAATCTAGGGTTTTTTGACAAAAATGGTTAAAATTTAGATTTTTTTTTAATATATACTACGTTTTGCAATTCAATAGGAATGGCTGATCAAAATGATGACACTGAGGCAGGAAATAATATTCCTCGTAACCCACCACCAAACGATCCAGTATCCCCACAAAATCATCCACCAAATGATCCTCTACCTCCTCAAAACCCTCCTCGAATCGAGGATTTGATAAATGAAAATCTCACTGAGTTGAGAGGTTTGCATAGAACACATAATAATGTACCTACACTGGCTCCTATGTTATCCACGTTAAACACCATAGTGGATAACATTGAAACCCTTATGAACCAACAAAATGCCACTCTTCGTTGGTGTGATGAAATGCACCAGATGTTTGATGATGGTTTGGATTATGATGAGGTCACGACCCTCAACATAACCAAAGACAATTTGGCTAGCCTTTTTGCTAACCCAAAAATGGGTATACCAGTTGACCCAAAAAAAACCAAACTATCGATTAAACGGTGCACAAATGATGCCATACATGCAAATTTTTGGGATCGTTGGTGGATGGTCTTTGATATCCCTCCACCTGGAAATTTAGACATACCATTTTATTTCCTTAGAAAATTATATGCAGAATTTGTGTTGAAACTTAAAGTGAACTATTGGAGCATGAAGCCCAACATGGGCTTAGGACTAGGAGCTCCTCAGGATAGACCCTCTTCCCAGCGGAAGAAACTTGGCACTTTTGTCCCCCCCCTGATATCTCCCCCCCTCCTCGAGTGCAACATCCAGATATTATGGCAGAGGCTAGCTCTCGGACCATCATAGCCATTCATAGGATGAGTAGCCTAATGATATCTCAGGCTAGGTCAGTCCTACCTCCTTGTGTTGATGATGTTGGTGCCAGTTCATCATCGGCTAGCTCATCACATGTTTTTGTGCCTCACACTTGCATTACATGCAAGAATATTTTCCTGGGTCCCATAGGTGATCTTCCTGAGTATCATTTTGTATTAGACAAGGATACACCAGATGCACAGACCCTGATGCAAGAGAGGAGGAGAATGTAGAGGCATGGACTCCTTCGGTGTTGGTATGTGTATACATTTTTTTGTTATGAGCCTGTATAGATTCAGGGTCCTAGATCATTAGGGATTTCCATTCGCATAGAGAGCCCCATTGTATGTATAAGTATCATTTATTTTTTATTTTTCTTATTGATGCAGAGGAAAGTATGATTGTTGTTCCGTACAATTTCTGTGATTTTTTTGTACCAATAATGATTCATGTCTTGCATATGTTCATTACAACTTAAATAGGCTTATATGCACCTATCCAATCGACCAAGTTGGTTACAAAGGTTTATTTAATCAAACAAATACCAAATTACTACTTTCCCTCCAAAACTAATATGACCGTTTGAATTTGAAATTCAAATTTCAAACTATAGTTCTTATGCATTCCCTAACTTTCTAAACTATTCCATTGACTCAAAATTGGTCATATGGATTTATTAAATGCAACTAAGTATGAAACTATCCTAAGACTAACCCATATGGCTCTTTTGGCCATTTTACATCATGTTGCCCTTAGGTCCTTACTAGGACTTTTATGACTTTTGTCTTTCAAAGTACATTGTTTATTACATAATTCCACTATTGGTTTTAATATATCCCAATTAACAATCAATGATGTCTTTGATCCTCTATCTTCATCTGGTACCAAGGCTCTCTTAGATGATTTAATAGGTGCCCCTGCACCAAACACCCCACCTTCAAAGCGACTCTTGTCCCAAGAGTTAAGGGGTACTATCTTCTTTCCTCCCATACTTCTAGAGGGATGTTTGCAACTTTTCACCTGCAATGTATTACCCTGCACACCTACATACACATCATTAGAAACAAAAAGCATTGGATCCTTGTTACCAGTCATGGTAACCTTACTGCCTGCTGATTGTGAACAGACATGTTTTATCCTTGACAAAGGCGGAATAACTTGTTGTCTGAGGTCATGCTGACCCTATCTCTTATCCTCCATGGATATGTTCACTTCTTTGTTCACTCTCATCACCAAAGGACACCATGCTATTCCTATCATCACTCCATTTGCTGTCATTGTCTGCTTGTAAGTAGAATTCTAAGTTTTTTCTTGAACAATCTCATGCTTCATAACCAAAAGAGATGGCTTCAGTGGCAAATCTGTCATATCATGTTTACTCTCCCTTTGCTCCTGCAAGTCCACAAACTCTTTCTTGCCAAAAAAAAAAACTCTTTCCTCATCATGACCAGTAAAAGGATTTAGCTTAAACTTCACACCATCTTTGTGTACTATATAAACATTTGATGAGCCAAAATGAATAGTGTTCCTTGAGGCTTGCCAAGGCCTTCCAAGGATTACATGGTAGCATGTCATTAGAGTGACATCACATATAACTTGATCTTTATATTCTCCTATAGAGAAATCCACTATTGCTTGCTCCCTTACAACAATATTTTGTGCATCACTGACCCAAGATGCCTTATATGGTCTACCAATAAGATACTTCTTCAATCCTAGTTTATTTACCATTTCATAAGACACTAAATCATCAAAGGAACCAGAGTCTATTATCATCTTAAAAATCTTACCATGGCTCATGCAATTTGTCCTAAAAATGGATGGTCTGGTCTCCTTTTGCTGCTGCATTTGTGGTCCTCTTCTCGCCATCAAAGATTCTCCTTCAAGTTCAGGGTCTGCATTATCATACTTCTTTTCTTCCTCTTCTCCTTGGGTCAAGGTGACTCTCCTCTCCTCCTTCCTGAAATCCACACCTTTCTCAGGGCACTTGTAGGATTGATTTCCTACTCCTCCACATGTGAAGCATTTACCTGTGAAAACACTATTACCTCTTCCACTTCCAAATCTTCCTCCCCTGAAACTTCCTCTCATCTCAGATGTAATCTCTTTTCCTTTATCTTTGTCTTGATTGTTTGAAGTGTCGAACTGACTTCTTACACCTCTTCCTCTCATTTTTCCACCTCCTCTCTGATTTGCTTGCCTCTCATTCTTTCTTTTCAACTTCTCCTCTGCTCGGATTGCCAACTGAAAACATTCTCCAACTGTCCTTGGTACATTCAACCCTATTTCATCTTGAATATTGTACTTGAGGCCATTAATGTATCTAGCCACATTCTCATCTTCATCTTCCAGTCCTCCCTTAATACTTAGGGTATGGAATTGCTCAGTATAGGACATGACATCCATATCCCTCTGTTTCAAATTATCCCTTCTTATCTTTATTTGGATTGCTAAATCAGATGACAAGAATTGATTTCTCACCATGGTCTTCATTCTCTCCCAATCTGAAATCTTATTCAATCCCCTTTTGATGCAGAGTCTATAGCAACTACCTTCCACAAGCCAATAAATGGCTGTCACAATCTAACTTAGGATTCTAGGACTTCTCACAAGTCCTCTTACCCACTCCGGGTATACTCAACATCCAAGCCAAACAAGGCAATCCCACTTCAAAAGCCTCACCAACTGTCACTAGAAATGGAGACAATCATGGACATTCTGTTCCAACCCAAAATCATCAATTTGTTTGGTTCCACCAAACTCTCAACGCACCTTTGCACTTCTAGGCCTACAAACCTTGTAGCCTTCCAATTAGCTTCTTTGCACTTTTCTCCCAGTATCCCTTAACAGCATAGGGACTTCTCCATAGGTCCAAACACCCTTCTTGGAACCTATTAAGAATCCAAAAGCTTTTGGGCTGATCTTGCTCCAGCACCCTCCAAACTGCTTCTTGGTACCTAGGCCTAGTTGATCAAGTTAGGCTAGGGTTTTAAGGAAGAATGGGCAAGGTGGGTTCCCAACACCCAAAACACTTAAGGAAATCTCCAACATAGTCAATGCATCCAACTCCAACACTCAAACTGATCAGAAGTGCCTACAACCATGACTATCACCAATTACCTTGCAAAAACCAGTCAAGCACATGGGCTTGCTTGACCTAGGGCTGACTTGGAAAAATAGTTGTCCTTTTCTCCATGCCTCCAACCTCTGACATTATGTTGTCTAGCCTCCTAACTTGCATATCCCTTAGTTTTAGAGGGTGCCACTAGTGGGAATGCAAGTTAGGGATGCATTTGTGGAAGGGTCTAGGAAACAAGGCTTTTCAGACCACCTTCTACTAAAATGCAGATAACTTTTAAACCCCCACTCCTTTTTGAGTCAAACTAAAACCAAAAGTTTCCTAACTCACCCTTGCAACTATTTCATACACTTAGCAATCATAAAAGTTCTGTACGGATCTATACCAGCATAACAGTCAAACGATTACCAGTAAATTTCTAGAAAATTAAAGTTTTTATTGTTTTTTCTCCAAACCACCGTACACTTTGATCTCCCCCTTTCAACTGAGATCACATATGACATATATAAAGGTCTACATGACCGTTGGAAAAACCATATAGGCATTCCCAGCCATAAAACAAACAAACAACCATTTTTTGCTAATACTATTTAGACTCTAAATACCCTATTCTAAAACCTTTTGGTCCCATGGAGTCACTTGGTTTATAACCACACCAAAATTCTTGTGGGCCTTACATGTGCCTTTATTACAAAACACAGACCAACTTGTAAAATATGGACCAAACCTTTATTCCAACTTTCTAATCTACTTGAATCCTCGCTTTCATGGAGTGGCAAGGTGTCCGGCAACATAGATACTTGTTCCCCCTTGCCACATAGGTTAGGTACCCTGCACCACCTTTCCTCTCTCTCAATTTGAACACTAGTACACCAAGTGAGTGTTGTTCCTCTCAGTCTTGCTTTTGCTACTTTTACCTTCTTATCTGCCTCTATGTCTTCAAGATCAAAGTAGTTCTCAAGGGCCTCTATCCACCCTAGCACTTCTTCACTATCCATTTTACCCTGGTATATTGGCAAATCAATATGGTTCTTCCCACCATTACCTTGTACTACCATAATGATTCTCATAAATCTCTTTTCTTCATGATCATCTGTTGTCTCATGCTCTTGCCTTGCATTACCAACCTCTTCTTCTTCATGGTTCTCTCCATGGTTTCTTCCTCTAACCTCTTCTCCTATAGGTTCTTGCCTTTCCTTTTCTAAGGATTCTATCCTTGCAATAAGCTTCAGCCTCTCTCTTCTCATTTTTCTTTCTTCCCTCACTCTAGATGCTTCAAGTTCTCTCCTCTCTCTTTTCTCTCTTGCCAACTCTTCTCTCAATTCTTCAAGTTCTCTAGCCATTTGATTTTTAGGAGGCATGTTCACAAGAAGTTTTCTTCCTTCCCAAGGGCCAACTCATTGATTCTCTTTCTTTACTCACAAGAAATCTTTGGACACCACTTATGTACCTTTCAACTCTGGGACACACAAGGAGGAATTAGACATGCCAAGGCTTCAACAAAGGGACTAGCACACTAAGGATGACAAAGACTCCTATGATGACGAAACCTACAACTTATCTACTCCCAAAAGACCTTGTTGATGCTATAATACCATTTGATGCAGAGGATGGAGGATCTAACCACAAACTTGCAAATTCAAGCATAATATGGACCCAACCCCTATGTTTCAATGGTGTTCTCAAATGCACATAATGCCACCAAAGACTCCAAACTTGGATTTACATTCACCAAGTGTTCCCTCCACCTCTACACACCTTAAAAAAACTTCAACCAACATGTTTCTAAGGTTTCAAAACCCACAAATATTTAGTCGATACAAAAGAGACCAATTTTGCCCTTTACTAGGCTATTCTCTTCTTTGGATCAGTAGACCCTATTTTCTTAATTTTTCTCGCAAACTTTCCAAAACACCAAGAAAATAAACTAGCTTTTCAGATACCCTTTTTTGAGTTTTATAACATATCCAAAAATTAGATATCACTCCTTTGGAAAGATTGTACAAAACGTGGCAGTTTGTCTCAGAATTAGGCCTAATTAGACCACTTTTACCAAGCAAGTACCCTTCAAACTTGCAATCTGACTTAATCCTTTTTCATAGTATCTATTAATGATCTAAATCAAAGGATTTTCAAGATTATAGGTCTTGATCACACTCCTAAACACCCAAACTTCAAAACCCTCCTTAAAATGGCTTAAAAACCAGGGCCTGCTTGTTCAAACCCCAAAACTCAATTCTAGAACTTCTCCTTCAGCATTCACCATGAATTTACATATATAAGATGATATTACCACTCATTCCAATATCAGAAATCACTTACAAAACAAAGGATTCTTCAAGTTGCTCTTGAAAACCAAGCACTTTCATTCAATTTTCTGAGACAGTCCGTACAAATCTGACCCTCCAGGCCGTACAATCAAAATTTATAAGTTTCAAGGGATGGTTAGTAACCCCCTCAACCACCTCCAATCAGTTTCATTTGTTAACTCTTCATAAAATTTAAATTATGGAGTTTCCCTCCAAAAAACACATAACCGTTACTATTCAAATTTCTAACTATTAAATTGTTCTTTTAATGGGCTTATTGAACGTTTTGACTCTTCTAATGACAAGATATGATCATGAAAACCTACATGAACCTATCAAATGGCTCATCTACCATATGAAATCCTAAAATCCTATCTCATGCCCAATTACAACTTTTTTCCACATACGAGTCCAACATTATAACTTTGTATGCTTCCATGAGCCATAATTGGTGCAAGGATTGCCCAATTGACTTCAAGAGATGCTCCATGACCTCTATGATGCCTTGGATCTTCAATGTTCCCTTGATGAGCATGGGATGCTCCTGCATCACTTATCTTCATAAATAAATTCAAAACTAATTTTCGTGATATTAACAACTACTATTTTGTATCTCATAGGAGACTCCTAGTGTACATGAGGTCCGACGGGACAGTTATGTAGATTTGATGACGTGGCCACTCACTCCTGAGGAGGAGCCTACAATAGTAAGTTGTAGTTTGAATTCATGATTAAATATGTTATAAATTTAGCATGCTATGAATTATAATGTTATAGTTTAAATTGTGGATTCATCTGACAAAGGTATTTGAACATATACAACCCACAATTAGAGAGGTACCAACATTTCTGAGGGCATACGAGAGGACTCCTGACTGGCACAGGAGGTCGACGAGAGAGGTATTTATTATGAAAATTTGATAGTATTAATGTCCATTACGAAAAAGATCATTCTGCATTTGAGTAATTCAATGTTAGATACGTAGAATCATATAAATTTAGTAGTCTAACTTTGGGTTTTCATTTTTTGTTTATGTAGGAGGCATCCGATCCACCTAGTGCAGCGAAGAGGCTGCATTTTGATCATCCACCAGCACCCTAGGATAGTATAGTTTTCCTAGGATGTATCATGAGATATTTTGAGATGGCATATGCCACATTGTATACAGAAACATTGTTATTATACACATTCTGATGGCATGATCAGCCACATTTTGTATATGGATCTATGTATTTTGATATATATTTGAGTACTTTGTCTATGGATACATGATCTTTGATATATATTTTTGTAAAATCTTGTCTATGGATACATGTATTTTGATATATATTTTTGTCATTTATGTGCACAATGATATACATATTAATTTAGTATCTAGTATTGTTCAATTTATCGTGGATCATGTGTCATGCGCTAAATTTTACTAGTAAAACCACAAGAATTTTTTATTTTTTTTGTAGCTTATGAAGTCGCATAAGAAATTACATATTGTAAAACAAGGTTATCATTGAATAGGAGTTCAAGACTCATGTCGATAGTGTCATCTGGTTGTAACATTTTAGTCACAGGTGGTTTTCAAATAGATTGGATGACAGTCTAGTTCAAGTTAGCATCACAAATCAAATGAGAAAGTTCAAGATACAACACTCATAAATTAGTGAGGTAATTCATATCCTAACAAGCCTCTGATACTAATATTCTATTAGGGTCTATCGGTTGTATCATATCGACTAGGTCGTGATTCTAGCATGTAAGGGAAGGGGATCATAATTACTTATTATCCTCATTACCAATGTACACACATTCATTAATCATTACAATATATATTAATGTCACAATTACTATATGGTGTGGAAGTTTAGTATATCTTAATCGATTAAACACATGTATCTAGAGAATTTAGATTTAGTACTCATCACATGAGCACCCTTAGTCAAATAAGAAAATGTGCACTTATCTACCACACTATATCGGATCTAACCATTGGAAATTAGAAAAGATATGACCCAAAGGTAGCTTTGAAGTCTACATGATGGAGAAGGGGCCACTTGCATTGACAGTATCCATCATTCAACACATTAGTTACACAACTTATGGAATAAACAATTTGTTTTATGTGCCAAACGTGTATCATGTGCTTGCATCCATATCTTACTGGGTACAGGTCCTCTCGAAGATTGGACTAATACTGAGTCATTTTCTCCCTCTTTACTCTATTTAGTCATCCTTATGTATTCTATCAACATTGCTTCCTCACCAAACTAGCACTCACTACAGTTTCCTAAACACAAAAATTACTATTTCAATACATAAATTAAACTCACTCTAACAAAAGACAATTACTAACTATCTAGCTCATCAACTACTAACTAATCTAGCTACATTGCCATGCTTTTACATTTACTATTTTAATTACTATAATTACTATACTATTACATTTACTTTTGACATTATTACATCTAATTATTCACCATAAGCTCACTTTCTCACTATCAATATTATTATTATCAAAGCATGTTAAGATTCAAAGTAGTTTCATAGTACGAATTAGTAAGCACATAAAATGAGGAACTCTTAGTAAGTCTAAGGGCCAATTCAAAGTACTTAACTCAATAATAATTCACAATCTATATTTAAACACATCCTACTACACCATCGTATTGAGTGTGTCAATTTAAATTTGTTAGATGAATTGTTTATGCAAGAATTAGGTGCAAGCGTATAAATAAGGTTTGTATATAACATACCTTGTCATTCTGACATATATGTATTCATCATTTCATGAAACTAACATAGTAAAATGTGGTGTACATGAATCATATTATCATTAATTATACATAGGGTACATGAGCTGACGAGCTACCTCTAATGACATGTCTATTGACCCTTATTACATACTAGCTAACTAATGCTTTATTCCTACACTACATTTTCAAATTGGTATATATATTCTATCGACTTTGATATTCTACTAATATCTTCAATCGAATCCACAACATTCATTATCTAACTAACATTCCCTCAAGCCAAATATAAAATTCACTTGACATTAAATCCAACATCTAAACAGGTTTGTCATGCATTCAATTCTATCTAGTAACTCTTATCTATCAATGTGCTTTATTGACTAGATAAAACTAGATTTGAGTTATTATTTTAATCCATCATCCATCCTTATCCTTGATTCTCCAATCCCATCATTCCGACAACTTACTTCATATTAACCCTATTATATGTACATCCAACTATCCTAATTTGCAGTCTTAACACTAATTTAATTAAACCCTCCATACTTAACATCATGTTCAATTATATATGCATTCTCGTAAAATTATTTATTTTATTTAATTTATTTTCCTATATTGAGATTTTCCATTACCATATGGTTTAATTGTTACATGTTTCTAAATGAGCCCCTTGATATAAACATTACCCTTAAACTAAGGTCATATACACTAAGTGTCATTATCCTCTATTCAAGACTTGAAATGATTAAATAATTATCTGATAAAAATAAAAACAAATCTAAAGGGTGAATCTCCTATCTATCTTAAATCCTCATCATTCCCTAACTCTTACAAAGGCCACATTTCTTCCTACACGTGGTCCCCACAAGGTTCCACATGGGTCATGTGTAGAATTTTGACTAATCCAAGCCTTAGGACATCTTCTTCCCATCCCTCCAATCAACAATCCTAATGTGAACAAGTCATATTAAATGTCAACTTGACATTCTCCTAAGTACAAATCCCTTGGGATTGCTATCCCACTCCCCCTTAATTTCAAGTCGACTACCTATGCTTGGGAACACGTGACCACTACTGCAAGAAATTTCAAATTGACTACCTATGCTTGGGAACACGTAGCCACTGCTGCAAGGAGGGGACGACTAGTGCATAAGAAAAGGATGTGACATAAACCCTTTCTCCTGTGCACCCAAGTATATTAATGGTGATGAAACCCCTTTTCAAGAAGGCAAGCTCAAGGATAAAAGTTTTGACATGACATGTCATAATGAATGTCAGATTTAACAATACGCCTTGGGGAGTGGAGAAAACTTTTTGCATTATGATGGCTTAGGAAATGTTGGGGGCTACTATAGAAGGGCGGTCAAGATCAATCTTGGCTTTTATTTTATTTTTGAGTTAAATATTTAAATTTTTCATATTCTCTAACATGCACACTAATATGCCTTTATTTATTTAATTACTAATTTATTATTTGAGTGTTGGATGTGACTTCGAGGTCACAAGATTGTAATGTGTACCATTCTGTCACTTAGGAAATATATTAGTCTAGGACACTCATTAGTCTCTATATGCTATTATTATTTTTATTTTTATTGGATAACCGTCTAGAATCTGGGAATATTCTTTAATATTTTATTGCTCTGTATCAAGGAAGGGATTTATTTTCCTTTAGCATACATTTTCTAGAGAGGAAAATGCATGTCTACAACAATGTATGTCATAGATTTTATTATGTCTTCTCTTACAACAAACTTCATTTTGTTATATCATGAAATTAATTTGATGATTTCCTTGCTTAGAATTGCATTAAGCTTGGTAATTAAAATCAATGTTATCCATGCATGTGATATGAACATAAAATTTTCCTTCCAAATTATTGAGTGCACAACAAGATTGTAAGCAATCTACTAAGTTTTAAATTTATACAATCAATGGTATCACATAACATCTATGGATTGTTATTATCAACTAGTCATTTACAATACCACAAGGAGAAAACTTTCTTTCACATTTTCAAATGATAACAATGATGTCAAAGCAAATCTGTGACTTGTACCAATGCTTTCATAACAATATAAACTCCAAATGAAACATGCATATACAACCTTATCAATTATTTCCTCTACACATACATTAGATAACAATGATACAATCTCCTTCCATCACAATGGGGCAACATAAGGGACTTTTCAAAATCATAAGGAACATGGACATTGAAAGATATGGACAATGAGTACCATGCACATTTTCTCATCCAACATCAATTTGCAAGATGATCATTTCAAGCCATTTCCATTGCTCCCTTGGACACAAATCTAAATATGCAACACAAAAAAATAACAAGGACCATGGGTGCTTTCCACCCAACCATAGGCCTCAAAGAGACCACCCCCATGCTAGGGAAAAAGGCTCAAACTGGGATACACATACAATCTTTCAATGCATAAACATTACATTTCAAACTTGAACAATTTCCCCCCAAGGCTATTTCACAATGGCTTCACAGATTGAACCATAAACATAGGGTGAAGGTGTGTTCTAAAATGGAGACTTGCCATACCAAACCATATCTACAATAAACAATTTTCATGCCCTCTTGGGGCTCTCATAATTCAGCAAATTTCATGCCCTCTCGGGGCTATCATAAATCAACAATTTAATGCCCTCTTGGGGCCTCCACATTTCCTCCTCCAAATCCACTACCATCAGCTATAACTCCTCAAACTTCCTTTGTACACCATACTTTCCTTATCACCCCCAACAAGATATGAAATGTTATGGCATACAATGGAGCCCATACTCCAAGGTTCTCAATACATTTTTTGAACCCAACTTAAGCCCTTCACCCTAGACTTCTCTTCCCTTCCCACAAGGGTGAGTGTAAGTCCCACACCCATAACAATACTCAAGCACAACACAAGAAAACAAAACCAAGTAGAAATTAAACAAGAAATTTTCAAGAGCACATAACATTTTCACAACACAATATCAACACCCATAATACAACAAGGAAATAGACAAAATCCAAACCTCATACTCACAATAATCCACACAATACAACAAGATGCACAATGGTGTCACACTAATCTACATGGAATGAACACCATTCAAGTACTCACATGAATGCTACTCCACAATGCAATGCAATGCATACTCCATTGATAAACTCCACACTTGCATATTTGCTTAACCATGCCAAAAGAAAGAAATGGAAAAGAAGCAAGTTTGAGATACCAACCTTGGTCCAAACTAGGGTAAGGATAATTGTAGTAGAGCTCCCCTAATCTCCCTCCAAAACCTAACTGTCTCTAAAATTAGAGAGTGGGCAAACACCCCACTAGTTTGGCCAAGACCCTCTAATAAAGCCTTCCCACTAACTTATTTTAGAAAAAACACTAAGCCACTCCATCCTTACAAACTTGTCTCCTCTAACGGTTCATTGATAGCCCTCACGGGCTTTGAGTTATGACCCTCAAAGGATCGACCTCAAAATGCACTTAGAGCACCTTGGAGACTCCTTAGTATGAGGTGGCCACAAATGATGGATGGTCTTTGTGGCCAGAACAAGGGTGTGACTAGGGTTCACCGGCCCATTCGGAGCTAATGGCACTAACGATTCGATGCCAAGATCATCGATTTCAAAGTTACATTGTGGTGCACCTATGAACTGAGGCACACTATGAGTTTTGGCATTGAGCGAGATCGTTGTGCTAAATCCAAACGGAATGTGATCTCTCGAAAATGAGATACTTTATTTTAGGCCTCAGTATCACCGTCATGTAGCATTTGATAGTTCATCAATAGTCCTCATGAGCTCTGAGTTATGACCCTCGAAAGATCGACCTCAAAATGCACTTAGAGAACCTTGGAGACTCCTCAGTACGGGGTGGCCACAAATGATGGATGGTCTTTGTGGCTGGAACAAGGGTGTGACTAGGGTTCACTCGCCCATCCGGAGCTAATGGCACTGACGATTCAATGCCAAGATCAGCGGTTTCAAAGTTACGTTGTGGTGTACCTATGAACTGAGGCACACTGTGAGTTTTGGCATCGAGCGAGATCACTGTGCTGAATCCAAACAGAATGTGATCTCTCAAAAATGAGATAGGTTATTTTAGGCCTCAACATCAGCGTCCTGTAGTATTCAATAGTTTATCGATAGCCCTCACGAGCTCTGAGTTATGACCCTTAGAAGATCGACCTCAAAATGCACTTAGAGAACCTTGGGGACTCCTCGGTATGGGGTGGCCATGGATGATAGAGGGTCTCTATGGTTGGAACAAGGGTGTCACTACGGTTCACTCACCCACTCGGAGCTAATGGAACTAACTTGTAGCCGTTAGGAGTTAGATTTTGAAAAGTTGTCAAGAAAGGTTGACCCCTTTGACTTGTATCATGAAAGGTTTCTTTGTGCCTTGCTTGATTGTTTGAAGACTACTCCATGTGTCACTATCTTTTGTCACTATCTTTCTTGGAAAAAAAATTTCTTTTGAACATCAAGCTTGCAATATTATCAATTATTGTCAAACTTTTTCAACCAAGTCAAAACGTCAAGTGCAAATATTTGTTTGCATTTTTTGCTAAGGGGAGTTTCATAAATTGACTTTGATTTTCTATGTCTCTAGTGCTTGAACATGCTTAAAATGGCTCTTTTGTCTTAGAGCTATTGGTATTTTCTAACTTCATGGTCTATGATATACATACTAAGAATTTCTTTCACTAAATGGTTTCCTTGATCTATTGACTACACTTAAATTTGTTCACTTGTCATCTCTCTTTCTTTATCTACATTGCTATTTGGGATTTTTTCATAGCTCTTGACTTGAGTCACTAGTTTGAACACTCTACCTCTCTAGTTTGGACATCAAGTTATCTTGTGTCACCTTATTAGCTTCCTCTAGTCTCCTTCATGCTTTATTATCTATCTACCACTATGGTATTCAAACTTTGTTCTACCAAACCTCAACCAAATCTAGATGATCATGATATCCTCCATGCCACTAAAGAGTTTCAAGATCTATATGTTCAATACAAAGAGCTAGAAGAGACAAATAATCTTTCTTACCTTCATCTCTCTAAGCACATGATAGAAATTAATTCTAAACTTGAGAAAAGGTTAGAGGAGAATATTGCATTCTTAAATTAATCTCCCTTAAGACCTTTACATATACACGGGTCATCTTCTTCAAGGTCTACATATTCTACGCCAAGACATCAAATATCTTCATCTTCTAGATCTAAAGACCTCTTTAGAGAACAAACAAGTGATACCTCCTTTGAGCCTATGCCAAACTTTCATTATGGACCTATCTTTGACCAAGATAGTGATGAAGACATGGATGCATTCTATTCACTTAAGAAACAACAAAATTATCATGGAGAAATTTTTGAGAGAACTTTTACTCCATTGGAAGATTCTCATGATAACATCTTGCAAACACTTCTTGATAATGAATCCATCACATTACTAGACAACTCTAGACCTTATGAACCCAAAATCAAACCTCCATGGTGGAGAAATTATCATTATTTCCACTTCCATGGAAGAAAATTTCATAAAACTAAAGATTCCATAGTGTTGAAACATAAAATCAAAGATCTCATTTATGATGGGATTGTTGATACCTCTAATGACTCATGTGTCACAAGATCATGCTGATGAACCTATGTGAAGTGATGATTTCCTTGAAACCTTCACTTTTTATAACACTAATGAACCTCCTAAAGTGTCAAAGCTTTTGAAATTGCCTCCACCAAACAAAGAACCTAATTCTTTCCATATAGACCATGCGTACCCTCAAGGGCTACAACTAAAAGAAAATCAAGCTAACCTTCACTTGTCTACAAACCTTTTCCATGCTACTAAGACTAAAGATCCTCAACATTCATGCAATACTATGATTACTATGCCCACTTTAGCTAATCCTACATTATTTCTTTAAGATTCTATCATGCACAACTCACATTTTCCCTTGTCATTAGAAGGTGCTCCATATCAAGATGACTCTCAAAAATAAAAATATATAAATAAAGATCAAGATCAAACACCTTTTCATCTCATCCAAAATTTCACCTTTCTATATCCTGTGTGTTACCCACCTCCTACATATGATGAGGATACCATTTCCACTACCTCCATTGAGCTTACTGAAACTTATGGGAAAAGTGATCTTTCTATGCTATATAAAGAAAGATGTCAAGATCAAAGTGTCCCCTCATGTTCTACTTCTCCATATCCACTTCAAAACTATGCTCAAGATTCAAAAACTCCTATCGAAGGTCTTTCTCCTATAAAAGGTACTCATGAGTCTATTGATGAATTTGGTCATGCTACTCACTCTAAAGATGTTGAAATCCCTAGTCACTATCCCTTTGCATTTCGTAATTCTATCCTTGGTCCTTATCCATCTAATCTAAAGTATTCAAACCTTATCCTACACTTTCTACTTCTAGCTCTCCAAAGTCTCTCTTGAAAGACTTTAATATTGAACATAAATCTAAGTTGACATTCAATATTCCAAAGGCTTCCACTCCATTTTCTTCCAAACATCTTTCTCAAAAAGCTTACAAATATTCCACTCAATCTTCTTCTAACATTATCCTACTAGCTCATACATCTAAACCTTGATCCATTTCCTCCATGATTCCTCCATCATTCGGAAACCCTCCAAGGTGTGTATAAATGTTAATCTTCCCCACTTTGTTACCTACCCTTATGCAATGTTTTCAAAGCTACACTTACCTACTATCCATACTCATACAATCCTTCCAAGGAATGAACTCTTATCCTACTATCATCTCACTTCCTTCACCCTATCAACATCATTGAGCATACTTATCTATGGTCTTGTCTTATCATAACTTATCTTTCCTTTAGGAACACTATCTAACTTGAAAATAGTTGACCTATTTCTAAAAAAATAAAAAAAAATAGAAAAGAAGATAAAAAATGTGCCTTGGTGAAAACCATTATCTTATCCATGAGATTCCCTATTTTACTTTCTCATTCAATCATAGCCTTCATATCCAACTTCATATTATGTCATTATGCATGTGCTATCTTGCTTATTGGCTTTAATTGCATATCCTACATGCTATCTTCTTTCATG
Source organism: Cupressus sempervirens (assembly GCA_028749045.1). Lineage (NCBI taxonomy): Eukaryota > Viridiplantae > Streptophyta > Pinopsida > Cupressales > Cupressaceae > Cupressus > Cupressus sempervirens. The sequence goes on from CM053783.1 coordinate 624,536,319, forward strand.
GATTTCATGGCTTATCCCAAATGTACTTCATACAACTTTTCAATATGAAAGTCTTTCAAAATATTATACAATATTATGACTCTTTATGCTTTCAAATGCTATGATTGGTTGCAAAATGGAAGAAATCAAGTATTCTAATTGTTCATCCGTACTTTCTAGATTTTTCTTATTTGATGAGTTTGATAAAAATAGTTTTAATAATCATAATGTCAGCTTTATGTCAAATAAGGAAAAAAACAAATTTTTAATAAGATATCTGCATGCAATTATCTTTCATATAGTTATAAATGCTCTTAAAATTGTCCTTATAGCCTTGTATCACATGCAAATATGATTTGCAAGAACTTGTTCAATATCTTCCTCTTATAATTTCTTTCAAAGAACCTACCAAAATACAAAAACCATATACAAAAAAGTACACATTTTAGAAATTCTCCCCAATACCACCCCCCTCTAACTCTTCATGATGTACTTACATTCCAATATCATAAAAAAATGAGTAACTTATTGTATTAAACAAGATAATCATCAATTCATTAAATCATTATGAACAAAATAACATAAGAAGTATATATACCTAGTCGAGTATTCCAATAGGGTCCTCTCTCTATTTTAGGGTCTCCAATAGGGCTTCATGATCAGAATTAGGAATAGTAAAAAGTTCTTTTACTTTTGGTCTTCCTTGATGCTTCAATAACTTTACATTTATTGCTATAATAAGATGCAAATATATGAGAATTATTTTGTGCTTCTGATAGTCTTCGAATGCAGGAATTCCGTTCCTTCTAAGCATGTATGTCTGCAACCATGTTCCAGCAACAACCACTAAACCAGTAGGATATGTGAATCCATCATCATATATGATTAGTTGTGCAAGTTTTTGTTTGCCTCTTACACAACGTGCAACCAATGCAAAGACATGTCCTGGCTGAAGTAGATCTAATAGATGGTTATGCTCAAGTGAACTTTCCATGTCATCATTTTTGATAGAGGGTATGATAGACAATGGAGTAAGATAATGTGGAGCCCATGTGTCCACCCACTCACTTGACTCATAGTGATCCCAATCACACTAAAAACAAGTACGACAAAAACAAGCTAGTTGTCATGTCCAAATGGTCCATGTACTAGAATTAGAGCTCCGAAATGAATGCATTTTTTATGAGTCTCTCACTGTAGCACAATTTGATCCCCCCCTGTGATAATGCTAAACTACACTAATAGACAATGCTACGAGCATCAAGAAGCTCTATTGTTGAAATCTTCAGTTGCTCCTTAATTAGAGCTCTCTTCACACATGCCCTTGCTCCATCATGTTCCCCTTTTCCATGGCCAGACTTAAAAAAACTCCAAATATGAGGCACCCCTCTCTCTACATGCATCCTACACAACCAATAAAACATGCGAGCATTCTTGAATTGACCTGTACAGTTATCTGACCAAATGATATGTCTATCCATAGCAATTGCATGCTCATGTAAGAAATCAAAAAAATTCTCAAAATAATGTTGCACAAACTTGTGAGAGTGAGGTCTATCATCACTCATAAAAAAATGATACTCTCTAATAATCTTTCGATTATCTTCCACACTATCAGGGGCATGCCTATATGTTATGTGAACAAAAATTGCAATATGAATGGGGTTGTAATATTGAGATTGTGTCTCATTTTGAGGTTGCAATGTGTAGTTCTCAGCAAAATCAACAACTGATATAATAGTGCCAATGGGAAAAGTCTCCTTACACGTTCTAAATTGTTGATCCAACCACTTCGACCTGTGACTATGTCTTGCATACTTGTAAAAAAGATTTTCCTTGAAATCTGAAATAAAATTAGCCACATTGATATGTTTTCCAACCAATTCACATACAAAGCTCTCACTCCCACTCTTCAATGTGTATTTCACTGTTTCATATACCCTTTTTTCCACTATTATCTTTCCAAGATCTTGTTTGCACCCCTCATGGAAACATGTGTCAAACTTGGATAAGCCACCACATTCTGAACACTTCTCATTTAAGCAAGCATTTCTATAAAAGGAACAACTATCAACTCTACGACATAAGAGTTGATCTAGAAGGTCTCTTGATGATTTTGGAAGCCCACTAGCCCCACAATCCTCGAACATTTCTTTACTATGCAAAGTAGAATGGATGGAGTGTAATAGTTCATGGTGCATAGAAAATTCAACATGATATTTGCAACAACATGTATTTCAAATTTTGAGTGGCACACAATAAAATGGCTTCAAAGATTCAAAAGCCCTTTGTGATATATGAAGACTTGGATGACTCTCTCTAAATTGTTTGAACAACATAGTTTGACTTACCTCTAAATGGTGTTTAGGATGTGGCGTGCGGTCTCTGATGCCAATTTTCAACTTTAAGATGTCTTTAGCATTGGGTGACACTCGTGAGTTAGAGTGCCAAAATTGTGTAATTTCTTCCTTCACATCATCAGATAGCTTCTTATCAAATGTGGAAGTCTCCCACCAAATGCCCATGTTTCATTTTGAAGAGGATCATCAATTTTCTCTTGTCGACTAAGTGCTCTTCTCAAAGTAGTACGATTTAGATTCAAATCAATACAAGTTTGTCTCATATATCTACCCTTTCTCAAATGATGACTTAACAAAGAGGTTGTAATGACCCTTCGAGCAGCTCTATTATCCTTCTCTCTGCTATTTTTCCCAATGCTATTGAGAGCACTGAAAAGATTTTTCACGATAATGGCATTTCTTTCCAACTTTTTATTGACATGAATCTTCAATTTGGAAAGCATAGGTCTCATCTTTTGCATCTTTAATAAGTGCATGAAAAGCTGACATTGCTTTACCACTGTCTTGTTGCCGAAAAACATCTGATATAGTCTTGAAGCCCATAATTGAATGGTTCTTTCTGATTTTTTTCTTTCCAAACTAGTAATAATCGTTTCATCAATTTCAATTATCCATTTTGGTGTTTTAGAACCTTCATGTCGGTTATAATTAGGAGATATGTAAGGTTCTTGTGCATTAGGTTCCTGTGCATTGTCATCTTCGACATGGTCAATTATGCAATTTGGATTATGACTTGGTGGAATTTCTTCTTCAAAAATTTCATTCTCCAAATTTTTAATTTTGGCATTATTGTTTTCAATAGGTACATTTTCATTCCCCAACTATACATATTCATTATCTGACTCTATGATTTCACCTTCGATTAATTCATCGTCAACCTGACTGATATTTAGCATACCTTTTCTTTTTCTTCGGTGTTCCATTTTTTCCCTTTCCCTATATGCCGCAATGTCTTCATTAAATATCTTCCTTTTGCATTTATCCTTTCGACGTTTGCTGCTCCCCATTCAGATGACAAATTCAAACACCTAAGGTTATATTTTTAAATTTTTTTTGATTAGTTGGGCTCTAAAATGTGACTTTTTCTAGAACCCATGAAAAAAGAAGTGAAAAAGTGATGTTGTCGGGTCTGCAGGGACAGAAAATTATTGGAAATTGGTGCCAATAAAATCAAATATCCGATTATGTAAAGTGAATTTTTGGAGGAAAAACTTGCTATAATTTCCCTCCTTTGCCATACTTATATTAATATTATGAAAATCATTGGAGGGAAACCAACTTTGGTTTATTACTAAGCTTATAGTATAGTAGTATTAATATATAATAGTATCAATAGTATAATAGTATTAATATAAAGTATCAATAGTATTAATATATAATAGTATTAATATATAGTAATATTAATATATAGTATTAATATAGCTATAGTATCAATATTATTATTATACCCATAATAGTATTAATATTATTACTATAGATATAATAGTGTAAATATTTAGTGTTTATTTATATTATTATTATTATGCTACAATATAGTATTAATATCTATATTATTATTATAGCTATAATAGTATTATTATTAATATAGATATAATAATATTAATATTTAATGTTTATTTATATTATTATTATCATAAAATAGTATAAATAGTATATATATCCTTTCATTTTTTAACCCATATACATACAAACGATTCGAAAATATCCCTATGGGTCCTAGGACCCCTAGGGACATATGTCGTCGTTTAATAGGTCAAAGGGGGTCATAAGTCACCCTATAACCTCTTTTGACCAATTTGAATGTCCTTAAGGGTCTTATGACTCCTAGGGACATATGTTGTCATTTAATGGGTCAAAGGGAGTCATAGGTCATCCTATGACCCCCTTTGACCAATAAGAATGATTCGAATATGTCCCTAAGGGTCTTAGGGACATATGTCATCATTTAATGGGTCAAAGGGGGTCATAAGTCACCCTATGACCCCCTTTGACCCATATAGCCCATTCGAATATGTCCCTAGGGGCATATGTCATCGTTTAATGGGTCAAAGGGGGTCATAGGTCACCCTATGACCCCCTTTGACCCATATGAACGATTCAAATATGTCCTTAGGGGTCCCACGACCTCAAGGGACATATGTCATCATTTAATGGGTCAAAGGGGGTCATGACCCCCTTTGACCCATATGAATGATTCAAATATGTCCCTAGGAGTCCTACGACCCCTAAGGACATATGTCGTCGTTTAATAGATCAAAGGGGGTCATAGGTCACCCTATGGCCCCCTTTGACCCATATGGCCCATTTGAATATGTCCCTAGGGGTCTTAGGACCCCTAGGGACATATGTCATCGTTTAATGGGTCAAAGGGGGTCATAGGTCACCCTATGACCTCCTTTGACCCATATGAACGATTCAAATATGTCCATATGGGTTGTAGGGCCCCTAAGGACATATGTCATAGTTTAATGGGTCAAGGGGTGTCATAAGGTACCCTATGACCTCCTTTGACCCATATGAACAATTGAATATGTCCTTAGGGGTCCTAGGACCCCTAGGGACATATGTCATTATTTAATAGGTCAAAGGGGGTCATAGGGCACCCTATGACGCCCTTTGACCCATATGAATGATTCGAATATGTCCTTAGGGGTCCTAGGATCCCTAGGGACATATGTCATCATTCAATGGGTCGGGGTCATAGATCACCATATGACCCTCTTTGACCCATATGAACTATTCGAATATGTTCCTAGGGGTCCTAGGACCCCTAAAGACATATGTCGTCATTTAATGAGTCAAAAGGTGTCATAGGTCACCCTATGACCCCCTTTGACCCATATGAACGATTCAAATATGTTCCTAGAGGTCTTAGGACCCCTAGGGACATATGTCATCATTTAATGGGTCAAAGGGGGTCATAGGTCACCCTATGACCCCTTTTGAACCACATGGCCCATTCGAATACGTCCCTATGGGTCTTAGGACCCCTAAGGACATATGCTATCGTTTAATGGGTCAAATGGGGTCATAGGTCACCCTATGACTCCCTTTGACCCATATGAACAATTCGAATATGTCCTTAGGGGTCCCATGACCCCTAGGGACATATGCAATCGTTTAATGGGTCAAAGGGAGTCATAGGTCACCCTATGACCCCCTTTGACCCATAAGAACGATTTGAGTATGTCCATAGGAGTCCTAGGACCCTTAGGGACATATGTCATCGTTTAATAGGTCAAAGGTGGTCATAGGTCACCCTATGACCACCTTTGATCCATATGAATGATTCGAATATGTCCTTAGGGGTACTAGAACCCCTAGGGACATATTTCATCGTTTAATGGGTCAAAAGGGGTCATAAGTCACCCTATGACCCCCTTTGACACATATGGCCCATTCAAATATGTCCCTAGGGGTCCTAGGACCCTTAGGAACATATGTCATCATTTAATGGGTCAAAAGGGGTCATAGGTAACCCTATCACCCCTTTTGACCCATATGAACGATTCGAATATGTCCTTAGGGGTCTTAGGACTCCTAGGGACATATGTCATCATTTAATGGGTCAAAAGGGGTCACAGGTCACCCTATGACCCCCTTTGACCCATATGAACGATTCAAATATGTCCCTATGGGTCTTAGGACCCCTAGGGACATATGTTGTCATTTATTGGGTCAAAGAGTGTTATAAGGCATCCTATGACCCCCTTTGACCCATATGAATAATTTGAATATGTCCCTAGGGGTCCCATGACTCCTAGGGACATATGTCGTCGTGTAATGGGTCAAAGGGGATCATAGGGCACCTTATGACCCCCTTTGACCCATATGACCCATTCGAATATGTCCTTAGGGGTTCCATGACTCCTAGGGACATATGTCATCGTTAAATGGGTCAAAGGGAGTCATAGGTCACCCTATGACCCCCTTTGACCCATAGGAACGATTCAAATATATCCTTAGGAGTCCTAGGACCCCTAAAAAAATATGTCATCATTTAATGGGTCTAAGAGGGTGATAGGTCACCCTATGACCACTTTTGAACCATATGAACGATTTGAATATGTCCTTAGGGGTACTAAAACTCCTAAAGACATATGTCATCATTTAATGGGTCAAAGGGGGTCATAGATCACGCTATGACCCCCTTTGACCCATATGAATGATTCGAATATGTCCCTATAGGTCCTAGAACCTCTAGGGACATATGTCGTCATTTAATAGGTCAGAGAGTGTCACAAGACACCCTATGACCTCCTTTGACCCATATGAACAATTTAAATATGTTCTTAGGGGTCCTAGGACCCTTAGGGACATATGTCGTCATTTAATGGGCCAAAGGGGGTCATAGGGCACCCTATGACCCCCTTTGACCCATATGAACGATTCAAATATGTCCCTAGGGGTCCCAAGGCCCTTAGGGACATATGTCATTGTTTAATGGGTCAAAGAGGATCATAGGGACCCATATGAATGATTCGAATATGTCTCGTCATTTAATGGGTCAAAGGGTGTCATAGGTCACCCTATGACCCCCTTTGATCCATATGAACAATTCGAATATGTCCCTAAGGGTCTTAGGACCCGTAAGAAGATATGTTATCATTTAATGGGTCAAAGAAGGTCATAAGTCACCTTATGACCCCCTTTGATCCATATGGCCCATTCGAATATGTCCTTAGGGGTCTTAGGACCCCTACGAACATATGTTGTTGATTAATGGGTCAAAGGGGGTCATACGTCACGCTATGACTCTTTTTGACCCATATGAACGATTCAAATATGTCCTTAGGGGTCCCATGACCCCTAGGGATATATGTCATCATTTAATGGGTTAAAGGGAGTCATAGGTCACTCTATGACCCCCTTTGAACCATAGGAACGATTCGAATATGTCCCTAGGAGTCCTAGGACCCCTAGGGACATATGTCATCATTTAATGATTCAAAGGGGGTCATAGCTCACCCTATGACCACCTTTGACCCATATGAACGATTCAAATATGTTCTTAAGGGTACTAGAACCCCTAGGGACATATGTCGTCGTTTAATGAGTCAAAAAAGGTTATAAGTCACCCTATGACCCCCTTTGACACATATGGCCTATTCGAATATGTTCCTAGGGGTCCTAGGACCTTTAGGGACATATGTCATCGTTTAATGGGTCAAAGGGGTTCAAAGGTCCTATGAACCCCTTTAACCCATATGAATGATTCAAATATGTCCCTAAGGACATATGTCATCATTTAATGGGTCAAAAGGACCTATGACCCCCTTTAGCCCATATGAATGATTCAAATATGTCCCTATGGGTCTTAGGACCCCTAAGGACATATGTCGTCGTTTAATAGGTCAAAGGGTGTCATAAAGAACCTTATGACCCCCTTTGACCCATATGAACGATTCGAATATGTCCCTAGGGGTCCTAGGACCCCTTAGAACATATGTCATCATTTAATGGGTCAAAGGGGGTCATAGGTCACCCTATGACCCCTTTTGACCCATATGAACGATTCGAATATGTCTCTAGGGGTCTTAGGACCCCCAGGGACATATGTCATCATTTAATGGGTTAAAGAGTGTCAGAGGTCACCCTATGATCCCCTTTGACCCATATGAATGATTCAAATATGTCTCTAGGGGTTATAGGACCCCTAGAGACATATGTCATCATTTAATGGGTCAAAGGGGGTCATAGGTCACCTTATGACCCCTTTTGACCCATATGAACAATTCTAATATGTCCCTAGGGGTTCTAGGACCCCTAAAAAAATATGTTGTCATTTAATAGGTTAAAGCGGGTCATAGGTCACCCTATGACTCTCTGTGACCCATATGAACAATTCGAATATGTTTTTAGGGGTCTCAGGACTCTTAGGGACATATGTTATCGTTTAATGGGTCAAAAGGGGTCATAGGTCACCCTGTGACCCCCTTTGACCCATATGAACGATTCAAATATGTCTCTAAGGGTTATAGGACCCCTAGAGACATATGTTATCATTTAACGGGTCAAACCTACGACCCCCTTGGACCCATATGAACAATTCGAATATGTCCTTAGGGGTTCTAGGACCTCTAGAGACATATGTCATCGTTGAATGGGTCAAATGGGGTCATAGGTCACCCTATGACCCCCTTTGACCCATATGAACCATTCGAATATGTTTCTAGGGTTCCAAGGACTCCTAGCAACATATGTCATTGTTTAATGGGTCAAAGAGGGTCATAAGTCACGCTATGACCCCCTTTGACCCATATTACTTATTTGAATATGTTCCTAGGGGTTCTAGGACCCCTAGAGACATATGTCATCGTTTAATAGGTCAAAGAGAGTCATAGGTCACCCTATGACCCCCTTTGACCCATATTACCCATTCGAATATGTCCCTAGGGGTCCTAGGACCTCTAGGGACATATGTCATCATTTAATGGGTCGAAAGGACCTATGACCCCCTTTGACCTATATTACCCATTCGAATGTCTCTAAGGGTCGTAGGACCCTTAGAGACATATGTCATCATTTAATGGGTCAAAGGGAGTCATAGGTCACCCTATGATTCTCTTTGACCCATATGAACAATTCAAATATGTCCTTAGGGGTCCTAGGGCCCCTAGGGACATATGTCATCGTTTAATGGGTCAAAGGGGGTCATAGGTCACCCTATGACCCCCTTTAACCCATATGAACGATTCAAATATGTCCCTATGGGTCCTAGGACCCCTAGAGACATATGTCATCGTTTAATGGGTCAAAGGGGGTCATAAGGTACCCTACGACCCCCTTTGACCCATATAAATGATTCGAATATCTTCTTATGGGTTCTAGGACCCCTAGGGACATATGTCATCATTTAATGAGTCAAAGGGGGTCATAGGTCACCCTATGACCCCCTTTGACCCATATGGCCCATTCGAATATGTCCCTAGGGTTCCTAGGACCCCTAAGGAAATATGTTGTCATTTAATGGGTCAAAGGGGGTCATAGGTCACCCTATGACTCCCTTTGACCCATATGAACGATTCGAATATGTCCTTAGGGGTCTCATGACCCTTAGGGACATATGTCATCGTTTAATAGGTCAAAGTGACCCATATGAACGATTCGAATATATCCCTAGGGGTTATAGGACCCACAAAGATATATGTTGTCATTTAATGGGTCAAAGAGGGTCATAGGTCACCCTATGACCCCCTTTGACCCATATGAACAATTCGAAATGTCCCTAGGGGTTCTAGGACCCCTAGAGACATATGTCATCTTTTAATGGGTCAAAGGGGGTCATAGGTCACCCTATGACCTATTTTGACCCATATGACCCATTCAAATATGTTCCTAGGGGTCTGAGGACCCCTAGCAACATATGTCATCGTTTAATGGGTCAAAAAGGGTCATAGGTCACTCTATGACCCTCTTTGACCCATATTACCCATTCGAATATGTCTGTAGGGGTTCTAGGACCCCTAGAGACATATGTCATCGTTCAATGGGTCAAAGAGAGTCATAGGTCACCCTATGACCCCCTTTGACCCATATTACCCATTCGAATATGTTCCTAGGGGTCCTAGGACCCCTAGGGACATATGTCGTCATTTAATGGGTGAAAGGGACCTATGACCTCCTTTGACCCATAGTACCCATTCGAATATGTCCCTATGGGTTCTAGGACCCCTAGAGACATATGTCATCATTTAATGGGTCAAAGGAGGTCATAGGGTGACCTATGACCCCCTTTGACTCATATGAACAATTCAAATATGTCCCTTGGGGTCCTAGGACCCGTAGGAACATATATCGTCATTTAATGGGTGAAAAGGGGTCATAGATTACCCTATGACCCCCTTTGACCCATATTAACCATTGTAATATGTCCCTAGGGCTCCTAGGACCCCTAAGGACATATGTCGTTGTTTAATGCATCAAAGGGGGTCAATGGTTGACATATGACCCCCTTTGACTCATATATATTAATAATATACATATCTATTAATAACATACATATTAATATAATAATATATAATTATATATATATATATTACGTTATTATATATATATATATATAATATTATTATACATATTAATATAATAATATATAATACATATTATATTTAATGAAAATATTATGTTATTATATTTAGTAAAAATAATAATAATATAAATTATATTTATAGATTGTAATAAGATTAACATAATATATTATTATATATTGCTATATTATATCTTATATCTTTACATTACGTTATTATATATATATATATATATATATATATATATATATATATAAAATTTATTAAAATACGTCTTTACATAGTAATATAAGTGAAATAATTTATAAATAATAAGCTATGATGTTTAAACCCAATTTTCCCTCCAAAATGGGTTGGGATTTTAAATTTGCCAACCACAACATATCGGATATCGGATTTATAATCAGATATCCGATTTGGAATTGGATATCCGATTAGGCTTAGTATTTACCAAGCCTACCCGGTCAATCCAAAAGATGTGTTTGAAGAGAGTTTTAGTGATACTCAGACTTGGGGTAGCCGTCTGACAATGTTATTTTGATCGAAATTGAATAAAACAAATTTTTTTTTTTAATATCGCTCTCTAGATTTCATCAATATAATTTCTGTCAAATTTTGAGTTCGATTAGTATTTATTAGTTAATTATCAATGAAGATAATTGTAAAGTGTTGATTGACATACTGATTGAAAAATAGCTATAACTTTCAAACGATATAACATTTTTTAAATCTAAAAGTTGCATCATATTCTATACTTCGGCTAGTATAAGAAAAAAAATAAAAATAAAAATTTGGTAAAATTTTCTATTAGTTAGGGTGGTCAGACACGAGACTTTTTTTTTTTCGAAAAAGTTTTGGTAGAAAATTCATATTTAATTATTTATTTGGAATAAAAATACCAAAAAATATGTGTCGCATCTAGGCATGAGTCTACTTTTCATATCTATAATTATATTAAAAAAAATTATGATTTGATTTTGATTAAGGTGGTCAGACATACACCTACTTTTTATTTTCGCCCTGAAATTTTCATAATACTGCATTAAAATTCAAACTTTTGACCAATTAATTTTTTTCTCTCCTGATAAGGCCTTATAGTTTAGAAACTACATTCAATTTCTTACAGATTATTTTCTTACAACTTTTTGATATAAAGTCCATAACCACTTCAAAATTATGTGTCAAGTTGACATAAACCTGATTTGCTGATTTTTCACTGCCACTTAAAGCCATAGTTTGGTACACCATGATCCTACACATACCCATCCAAGTCATACTAAGTATGGAAAAATATCATGAGAATCAAACCCTTAACCCTTAAAGCAAGATGACAAGAACCCAACCAATACACCAAATGACAACTTTTAGATTCAACCTTCTAATGCCTCTTGGTATTTGGAGACAAATAAGTATATTAAACAAAATTGACCAAAAAACATAAACAAATATGAGAAATACTGAATAAAACCTTAGAAATGGTTATCACAACTTTCATAGATATTTACAACAACCATATTTCTTCGTATAAAATAGGGGGTTTTGAGAAAAGAAGGGGGGGGAAAATCAAGCCAAAAGCTATAGTCAAAACCTTGGGTGAAAGAAATACAAACCTACAACAAGGGAAAACTTGGAAATCTAGAAGAAAGAAAGGAGGAACAAATTTACCAGAATATAGAGATCATGAGACTTGAAGATATGCATCATCAAATTTATCCTCGATCCATTCCAAAAAACAAGTAGGCTATTATCATATTTTCTCTTGTTCAATTCAATATATGTAGAAGATTAAACTAAAAATAAGACATTAAATATGCATGCCTATTTTTGCATAATCTTCTTGTAATCTTATGTTTTCTCTAATGTGATGGGAAACTTTGAGGTGTTGTTTCTATTTTTCCTTATGTTGTTTTCCACTGGGGGCTCTGAGTTTGTATGGTTTTCTAGGAATTGAATCCCCTTGAATCTGAATCGTAACAAGGTCCTTGCTTGGAGGATTCAATTTGGGTGATGATGCAAGATCCTCATGTTCTCATAATTTTTGGAATCCAATTCATGAAATCCTTTATATATATAGTTAGTATTCTAGATTGAATGTGTAGGTATACTACATCTATGTGCAATTATAAAAGAAGACACACAACTTTGCATGCTCCTGATTGTCAGCCTTCTGCTATTTGCATGAAACAAATGTGCCCTTCTACTAAAAAGATGCACCAAAATGCGTAACCCATGTACTAAAATAATTCATGCATCACCATACTAAATAGATGGACTAATATAAGTAATATATGAAAGCACCAAATTAGCAAATATGTAGTTAGAAGGATCATATGTGATTTTCTGCTAAATACATTCACATGTATTGCAAAAGTAATGCTTATGTGTGCAGTAATAATGATCATATGTACATTTTTATGGTTTTCTATTTAGTCTTCTTATTATTTCCAAAGTTTGGTAATTTTGGTTTTCTAGTTTCCCTATGTTATTCTAATTTTTCTTGAGGAACACTACTGTTTGAAGTTGTAAATCTTCTCTTTAGTCCTTAGGACATGTTTGAGCTTTTGTGCTTCAGTATGGTAGAATCCCTAGGTGAGTGGCTCACCATAGGTGCTAGAGCCTAGAAGTAGCTGCTAGGGATCCTATGCTTGGAGGTTAGAACCCTATGCAAATTGAATCCAACTGTGAGTTGGTTAATAACTGAAAACATAAAAAAATGATCTGGGTTGGATTTTTAGGTCTCTACACAATAAAAAAGATAATTAAAGAAGTAATATTAAAGTACTTAGGGAAGGGACATCTTGTGTAACTCATAGGTCCCTAACCTAGGTGGTTGGTCCCAACATTACTTGGCCATACCTAGCCTCATTGGAGTACTTAGGGAAAAAGCATTCCCAGGTGGATGATCCCAGCCCTTAGGTTGGTACAATGACACTCACCTAGCTATGGTTATAACCCTTCACTCTTGCTCTTACCTTGGTGGTCCTCTTTTTTGTGATTTACACTTGTTGCATTTTTTTGCCTTCTTGGGGGATTTGAGCCCTAATAACTTAG